>CABFVZ010000571.1:68558-99568 GCA_902151445.1 Timema monikensis | reverse complement strand
GGGGTTTCCCTCTTTTTGGGGACGGGTGTGATTTTGCACCTTTCCCCAAAACTTCGTTTTTGTTCAAAAATTTAGCCAGAAACCCCCCCCCCCCCCCCTTTATTTATTGTTGAAGTATCGCTTTCACCTATTCAATAGTCGAGAAAGCACACAAGACACGACACACGCATTAATCCGATCAAGGATGTGCTGACCGCGGAATGTTACAACGACATTGGCCACACCCCGCAATATAACAGCTATAGTCGGGTCGCCATAAACAGAACCTTTAAAAGCAGATTAAACATAAATATACAGTTATCAACATTGGCAATAGGTCATAAAATTTAGTAGGATTATAATAGGGCCTAGAACGTAACCTTTATTAGAACTATAAACTTGTTTGCGGTCAACATTGATTTTAATTTACTATTTTATATATATTGATAATATCTATCAATATTGACGACTTCAGATCACACGCTTCAGGGTTCGAATGTTCTGCAGCGGTCAGCCACCAACGGCCCGCGGGTCGGATCTGACCCGCCAAGGACTTAGCAAACAATATTGTATTCATAAAAAATTGACTAATACATAATTAATTACTTTATGAAAAACATAACGTTGAAGTTATTTCCTAATTTTTTTTTTTTTTCTTAAATTGGTCTACCAAATTGGTTTTTAAACCTGTACGGCCCACGATATAAAAAAAAAGTTGCCGACCTCTCGCAATAGATTTGACTACCTATGACGAGGAGATCAGGGTTCAACTCCCGACCGTGTTTAATGAGGGTAGTTTTTTTCAACGCTTTTACACTCTTTATCCACGCAAATGCGTGTACACTTACTTTTAATTCAGCTTTCCTCATACCTAGCATATTAGGGTAATTATAACATAATCGTATAATTCAAACGGGTAATGAGACGCGATGCTAAAACAAATGAAATGATATCGTGTTCAGATGTTTAACGTGTACTTTCTAAACAATTTAAAAAGAACTTTAGCCAAGGGAAGTATACACTGTTATCCCTATTTATATGATAGAAGAAACCCATTCACCAATATTGAGTGGCAGAGATAACAGCCGGGTTCGAACCTGGGTGTTCCTAGACCAGTAGGTCGAGCTCTCTAACCACCCGGCGACTCCAAGGTGGTCTTCAGTAGATTTAGAACACATGTTTGTTTAAGAAGTCAAGCGGACGATGCTTGCCGCTCTTTCTTCAATCAGTGATTACTAAAACAGATACATGTGTGAAGTAGGTAGGCCGCCAAACATATGTGATCAGTTAACATTCGTCATACATACGGCGAACATAGCCTTGGACAACCATGAAAAAAAAGGGTTTAGTCTTACTCTCGGACAGATATAGAGTTGTTGAACTTGAGACCAGAATTCATAATAGTAGATTAACTATAAATTATAATATTTACGATACATTGTAAATTATTATTATGATTATTATTATTATTAGCACCGCGTCTTACTACCCGTTCGAGTTATACGCACTTACGTTAATATGTATATGGTAGGGTGATTGTGAGATGAAATGGAGGACCTACAGTTTAACGTGGAATCCGAACCACGGTGGAGGCCTGGCATTCCCCGCATTCCCAACATGTCTTGTCAGAGGTGAAGGAAGGGTTTGGTAGTCAGATAAATTTGTGCCAGGACCGAGGATTGAACTACATTGTAAAGAATGTTATAACAAGTCCATAAGGTTGGAGAGCAAGGAACGTTATCTAAGGGTATTATTTTAACAGTTTTTATATCTAAATAACTTTAACAATGATCCATTAAAAACCTACGAGAGTTTAATTTTCTTCACATTTTGATATCATCAGTTGTTGAATATCTATCTGTCAAGGGTGTCCTTGAATTTAATGACAACTTTTTCTCTTCATTTAAAAAGTTTCTCATCTAATGCTGCTATGCTCATGACAGATATTCAACAACTGTTGATATCACAATGTGAAGAAAATTACCAAACACCTATCCCTCTGTCATCAGCAGTCCGATCTATTGTAAAAGTGACGTCTCAGAGCAGTCGACCACCGAAGCGTGCTAGTAAACTTATGTCGAAGCCATATTTTCTAGGTTATTTATTTTACAACCGTTAAAATGGGATCAATTTAGTTTCTGTAATATTAGCTAGTAGCTAATGAGAGTCAACAGATTCAAAATACCTACAACATCAATCGTGTTTAAAAAAAAACATTTACTCGACATTTACTAACAACTTATAAGATTTATGAAACAAAATAATATATATTGTTGCAGAACCACTTTCCCAAAGACCATAAATGAAATATACACTGGAATCAATTTCACATTTTCAAATACACCCGTATATATATTAGGGATGTGCTAAGTCCACTTTTTCAATTCGAGCCCAACTCGAATCGAATATAATTATGAAAGATTCTCGAAGCCAAATCGAGGCTTGAATTATTATTTTTTTGTTAGTTGTATTCCACTTGAAAAACTATTATATTGTGGTAATTTAAATTAATGTGAGCATTAAAATTACTTGGAAAATGTTTTATTGCACAATTGTTTGTGGTAATGTTTTGTTACAATCTAATAAATCAAGCTATTATCACAGCATCCAATTCAATTATTCTTGATTTTCTCTATATGAATATTAATTTTTATCAACAAAACAGCTCAGAATGGCAGTAATGAATTGAGTATTTTAGCTGTCAATATTTTTATGGGCGAAGCTGATGTTTGTTTCGAAACTTCACACACCCCTTATATGCTTTTAGCTCAGAAACTATTGGTTTTATAAAAATATATTTCAAGTGAAATATTTTTATTTTTAAAAGTACATCTTTATAGTGATAAGTGACTTTGTATCTGCAATAGTTGCGGAGAAATGATCAAAATTGAAAATTTCTGCTCATGTAAAGTACCCTCAAAGTCAATTTAATGGAAAAATAAAAATAGTCATTTTGTTTGTAATGTTAAAAAGTGTCTAGATGCAATCAAAATAACCAGAACGGATTTCGAGAAAATTGATTTTTTCTTTCACTTTTTACCCTTCAGTAAAATACTCTTAATATAATTACAAAAAATGTTATGGGGGGACTTTATAAAAACCCTACATATCAAATTTTAACCCGATTGAAAAAAGGTGTTCGGCTCTATACCGGGACACAGACGGCATCGCGAAAACAACTTTTTCATTTTAAGGGGGTCATGAAACGTAGACATTTATCAAAATCTCGAGTTCGATTTTTTGACGATCACAATACTTATCTCTCCTAGGGGTCTCGGAGAGTAAAAGCACCAAAGGTGGGTAATCGCTTCGATAGGCTTTTATCTACTAACTCTCTCTAAGTGAAGAATGGCCCTGGACACGGGACGAATCCTGGATAGTTCAGTGGTAAGAGCAATGGCATACTAAACCAAATATCCCGGGTTCGATTCCCGTGTCCAGGTGTCATTTTTCAATTTTCAGAATATTATATCTAGATGGAGTAATCCTCACTAAAAAGCAGAAATAATAGCTTTGTCTATTTGATTCTTTCTCTGATGTTAGTGAATTGAATTTTTTTATATAGATTAGATAAATGAGATTTTAAACATTCTCAAGTGAGACACAATAGTTGATTTTAGTTAGACCGACTTATTTCCTTAACAAATGAGAAATTATCTACTTAAGGTTTCTTTGAAGTTAGTTAAAATCAGTTTATTTTTCTAGCTTAGATAAATGAGGTTTTTTTTAACACTCTTAGGTGAAACAAAATATGTTTTTAGGTATTATCAATTTAAATGTTTAGTAAGACTTACTTATTTATTCACGAAATAGGAAACAAGATGAATTCTTGCTCCGACGATACTAACTTTCAATTTTTTTTACCAAAATCAGTGAACGAGAAGAATTAAGGAAATTAGGATATTACGAGGGATGTTAACAAGAGACGATGATAGTTTATATCTGAAATTTAAGACAGCATGATAGAAAGCACACTGCTAATTAGGTGCACGCGACTGATACCGCTCTCTCAAGAGAATGGGCCGCAACTCGTACACGATTTCAAGATTAGGGCGCAACTCACATACACAGGTTTGTTTAGCACCGCGTCTTACTACTCTTTCGGGTTAAACTCATATGTACTAATTACGCTAGTGGTTTTATAGATTATGAAGTTTATATTTTTAGGAAATGTACCCGAATTCGCGTGTAGGCAGAGTGGAAAATCATTCTAAAAAAAAACACACTCTCGGTACACCCGACTGAGATTCGAATCTCGACCGCCCCGTCATTGGCATTCTAGTCTACTGCGAGAGTGGCGCGTTTGACCATGAGGCCAACGGAGTAAATTAAAATAGTGTTGGGAGTTTATGGCGTACCGGCCTTAAAGGACATAATTATATGATACTTAATAGGAGAGAATAGTTTTGTCAGTACACTCCTGTCAAAAAGGAGTTAGCTCTGGTAACAACCCACAAGCCTCTACTTGCCGGCTTAAGAGTATTTCATTCATAATTACATTAGCTATAAAAAGTGGCAGTTACAGATCACACGACTTGACGTATGAATGTATATAAATTGTTTGTCACATTTACAGCTGTCATAAAAGTGCCTTTTTATATGTGTATGTCATCACCACTGAGCAATATTTGAATGTTTGTTTTGATTTTCACAACTAGAGTGGACGCACATGCTAAAAAAAAGTGCTGGCGTATCGTATATGGCGTAATGAATTAGAAAGATTGAAAGAGAATGCTGACCATTCATAACAATATTTGATCTAGTGGGCCAGGAAAGGGGCTGTCACAATTTCATCGATGTCGCAGGAAGTTAACCTGCCCGACGTCGGACCATTAGCAGACTACATCTTCGTGTCATCAGTAGCATTTGTCTTAGACACTTAGAGGGTATCCGTCGAGCCCAGGATCCTGATATATAGTTCTGCAGGGGTCACGCACGGTGTAAATCAATTCCATTGGTCTACGTTCCCACGAGTTAAGCCAGTTATTCCACGAGCGCGGGTGTTCAGTCTTTATATTTCTTTATCTTTCATTTAACATTACATTTTTTATTATCTTTAAGTAACTTCTATTAAATCATAATTCTTAACCCTACATATTATTTCGAACCCACACAATTACCTTGCCTGCAACCTAACCCTTACTGCAAGCTATCCTGACAAATTAAGCCCACGAGGGTTAGGTCGCGACATAAAATATAGCTTTTGGGTGAATTTCAATTGATGGTGTGCGTGAAAAAACTGCGGACAAGATTTAGATATATGAACCGCTTTAGTGGCCGACGATTATAATGTTAGAATGGACTGCTGAAGACGAGAGATCGGGGTTCAAATCCCAATCAGATCCACTGAAAGTGCTATTTACAAAATAATTTCCCACGCTATCAGGCTGTTGCTACAGGGAGCTATAAACAAATTTAAAAAAAATTAAAAGTGTGTGTTCTATCTCCAATTTTATTGGACGTCACTTAATAATATCGCTGTGCCAAAGTACCAAATGATTAAGGAGCTTCGAACGCGTACAGGTTTTTTTTTCCAATGAAACCATTTTATTGTTTGTTACATGCTCTTTGTACAGACTTTCAAATGATGAGATTGAAACTGGACTGGTCTGGCGAAATAGCCAGATATATTTATGACGACGACGACGTGCTCGAATGCCCTTTCGAATATAGNCTGGGGCATACAAGACTCAGTGACTGGGCAGTGCAATCCCCCAAACCTTTAACCCTATAAAGAACACTAACAAAACAAGCGCAGCTGCTAGACTGGACGTATACATTAGTACTACTTCTCCCCCCTTAATTCCCCCCAACACCACCACACACCAGCTTGCTAACACAATAAAAAAACAATGGTTTAAGTGTGGTCAAACGAGCTTTGAATTATTAAAAATAAAATATTTTTTAACTGCCACAATTTTACTACCCGACCGGGAAACATTTATTTAAAAAAATTAGCACCGCGTCTTACTACCCGTTTGGGTTAAACGCTTTTGTACCAAATTGCGTTAATATGTTGGGATTGAAGGAGGTCGAATGTATAGTGTACCCGCATTTGCGTAGAGGGATAAAGAAAAACCACCCTTAGTATATCCGACAAGGATTCGAACCCCGATATCCCCACCATCGGCGATCCAGTCTATTGTGAAAGTAGCGCGACTAGAAACATGAGGCCACCGAAGCGGGTGCCAAAAATTAAATGATAAAAATAATTAAAAACTCGCTTGGACACCTATAAAACTTGTCAGAAAATCAAATTATTGTGAGCCCATTTAGTTCGTCACCTTAATTCTAAAAGATTTTCTGTTCATTGAAGTTTATTTTTGTATTTTTTTAAATTTTCGGGGGAGAAAATCGGGCGGGAAACTATGTATTAGGTTAATAACAGCTGGTAGCGTGTCTGCCTACTGAGATAAGGGTACCGGGTTCGGTTCTCAGTATAGCCTAAAAGTATCGTTGATAAAATGTGGGTCTCCCCTCGGTGAGAGTATAAGAAATACGAATAAAGGGATAGTATTTTTTCAGTTTTTATATCAACCCATTTTTTGGCCAAAATAAATCAAATATTTCCTCAGTATAAACATAAAGTTTATTTTTATTCACAAGGTGATAACAACAGTTGTTGAATATCTGTCAAAGGTGTCCTGGAATTTAATGACAACTTTTTCTCTTAATTTAAAAAGTTTGTTGTCTGATGCCGCTATGGACAGATATTCATCACCTGTTGATATCACCACGTGAGGAAAATTAAACTAAATGTTTCTAGTGGGGCAATATTTTGTTTATTTTGACAAAAAAAAAAGTTTTGTTATAAAAACCACAAAACTTCTCACCTTTTCTCGCGTCCCCTACATTCCCACCCGAAGTACCGTCGTTACGAACAGTTACGGACCGCCAATCACATGTATAAACACACATGTGTATCAATGGTCGAATCGAAATGAAACGCTCACCATTTCATTAACGATTACGTTATTTTAACTAAAAACATTGAATAAAATAAGGAAGATTATTTTTTGTATATAGAATTTGCCGGCATAGTTTTTTTTCGATGCATTTTGTTGAAAAATGTGTTATATTTTCTCATTGGTCGACACAAAATAACGTGATTAAGGAGCTGGACCGTACACAAAAGCTGAAATTCAGGCGGACTTAACAATTATAAAGATACGGATCTTATAAAGTATGTACAGCCCGATTTTATTATGAATAGTCTTCTGAAAGGTTTTTTTTCCCTAAGAGGACCCTTCCGATATAACTTTTTTATATTCGAAGTCCAAGGGATATTTAAAAAAATTCGAAATATCCCAAATTCGAACTAACAATTTGTATGAGTATGCAGATGGTACACACTAAATCAATAATCTCAAAATGTGCTATATACTCATACACATTTTATATACGTTATATAAAGCACACATACATAGCCCTGGAAAGTGAACATACGAAAATCGCGGAGAAAACTTCTTGGACAATCCTGGTGGATTAGAATTATCCAACTATTCAATGTCAAATCAGTCTGATCCTACTGTAGAAAAACTTAAAAATCCCTTTCTGATTGTTAATCACAATAAAATTAGATTATAGACGAGACTTTTACCCAACCTAACAAAACCTAACCTTCAATTGATAGACGCACGGAGGGTCGAAAAGCATAAGTTGCGAAAATGGAAGGGGCAAATAAGGAAGACAAGTTGCGGTCACCAATTTTCCCGAAATCTCTTTGGGCTGTATATTCGATGGAAGACAATAAAAATAGGACACTTCTGGAACAGAGGCGAGAAGAACAAGGTCACTTTTAGCGTGACGTCACAAACAGTTTCCTTCTCGCGGCGATAAGAGAGTTTTTTTGGGTTTGTTCACTTCCCGGAGGCGGAGAGCGATAATGGTTGATTGTGTATGTCGCCGGGAGAATCTTCTCCACTCGGGTGTGACAGTTTCCATTTCTCTTTAGGCTCAAAATTAAGACTCGATTCCTTCTTCTCTTCGGTGGTCGAATGGTCTAAAGCAGGAACGTAGAACTCGCGTGCGCTATCCATTGATTTTGTGCGGCCTCCGAGGACCTTATGATGAACTATAATGCGATCTTATTCTTCTTTTTATAAAGGCCTTGGAAATATAAAATTTAAGAATGTGATATTTGGTAGCTTGGCATAATTTGGGAAATTCTAATATATGAGGATGGTGTGCTAACAAGGCCACTCTTAGCAGACGTAGGTGCTTTGGTCAAAGTTCATTTGCGGGTTCTCCAGTTATCTGCAATACTTCCCCCTACCCACAAAAAAATTTAAAAAATTGTTTAGTGTTATTACGGTAGTTCGCACCTATATACCAATTTTCAGCCGTATAAGACATCAGGAAATGCCCTAAATGGTATATACATTGTAATAATTAATGCTAGAAGCAATTTTTTTTATACAAATAAGGGTTGATTTCTTCCCAACCCTCATTTAGAATTTCTTCCCCAACGTTCTTGCTTGATCGGTATAAAGGTACAAAGAACTGTGCTAAGTTTGTACGTCCTGGTATCGAGTGTTATCGACCAAGTGGTTCTGACAAAGTTGAAATGCGAAAACGATTTTGAGATGTTCTACTTAAATAAAAATGGCGATTGGGGTAAAGTAAATCAGCATAATTTCTTATGTTAGATTTAAACGAGTATAACCTCGTAGTCATTGGTTGCACATGTAATGCAAATCGATGGAAAATTAGCTATTTAATTTATTCTTGGTTAGATTTGTGATTATTTTGACTAGTCCTAATATTCACACAACATGTCAAGCTAAACATATTTTTCCAAAAATAACCTTAAGAAAACAAGAGGTATGTAATATTAAATGGCCTAGTTCATATAGTACCACTCTCTTTTATACATAAGTAAACGGGTTTTAAGTAACTACTTAATGTAATGTATTTATTTCTAGCTTGTAATTGCTATCCATTTTAATTTACAAAAACTTAAAAAAAAAATCCATTGACCACTAAGTTATACTTGTTTAGATCTAATATAATAAGTGATGCTGTTTTGAAATTTGGTGCACTAATCCTCGGCACTTTAGTCGTAACCGTACTGTTTGGTCTGGTCAAGGAAAGAGTTACCAAACCGAGCTATGGTATCGTCTCGGTCATAAACATTTCGTTAACATCGATACCAGGTCAATCGCGAAAACACGGCTATTATTTTTTGTTTTTATACTCTGACAATCTTTGATGTATAGCCTATACAGGGAGCTTACTATGTGACGGAACAAGCAAACATTCCCTCCCCTACCTCAACTTGTTTTACCAATCTCTCACCAAACAAGCGCGGATGGGGGAGGGCGGCCTGTGCGGGTGCACTGTTTGCGCACCCCTTTTAAGGGCGGCCCTGTGTCCAGATATGTTTTTCCCTCAACATGGATCAATCCACAAATATTGTTGAAGTTGACGCACTATGGGAAATATTTGACAGTTGTTTTCTCACATGGAGTTAAACCAAACAACAATTATATTCGATAAAACATATAGCGTTTGTCTTATTGCTTTATATTATAGGAGTCTACTCTTCTCTTTTTTTTTTTTTGTAATTTCCAGATACAAAGCTGGAATTATTATTTTTTACCTAAGACACCAACTTCGGTGACCGCATGATCTAAGGCGTTACTCTCGCAGTAGATTAGACTGCCGATGACGGGGAGATCGAATCTCGGTCGGGTGTACTGAGGGTGGTTTTTACAAAAGGGTATTCTACTTTCCTTCCACGCAAATGCGGATACACTTCCTCTAAATATAACTTGCCTAATCTCTAAAACCATTGGCGGTATTATTACATAAGCGTATAACCTGAACGGGTAGTAAGACACGGTGCTAAAAACAAATTAGACAGTACTGAGTTTATTTTTGACTACGGTCCCCTCAACGTTCACAAGTTTCAATGCTGTCCTTAAGATCAAACGAGTGTGACACGCCTGGTCTAAGAGTCATTCATAAACCATGTGACGCTTTAATTTTGACCCTGTTTGACGCCCCTATGCCCATTCTAGCACCAAGTAGACATTATATCTCCCCCCCCCCCCTTTCCCTCCTCCTAAGAGTGTTGTATCCTGATTTTGCTTGGAAGAACAGTAGAGAAAATTCAAATATATTTCTTTGCGGCCAACATTGATAACATTTCACTTTATTATTTGTGTTATTTTATATGTATTGATGATATCTATCAAAAGTGACAGCTTCAGATAACATGACTTGATGTATGAATGTATTAAAATGATTTTAGTAACTTTAGTAACTAACTTTTACTGTTCTTCCTACCAAAATCATACTATACATGGCTCTCTGTTGACCCCTAAGGCTGGTTACACACTAACGCGTCCCAAGTCGATTCTCATGGAGTCGAGTCCAATCTGACTCTAAGAGTCAAGGCCTTTCCCATTAGTGAGTCGAGTCATCGAGTCAACTAGTTTGATCAAAGAGCTAGTGCAAGATGAATGCAGTCCTAGCGGTTTCTATAAATAAAATTGTATGGAGGTACCGGCGTAGACGCCTAAAAAGACGTCGCCTAGTGTGGATTTACCCACATGAAACGATGCGTCTTTGTTTCCAAACAGCGGAAACTGTATTTCTACCCCGATGTTTAGGATGAGACGGGTTATAAATCGCATGATTCTCTTGAACGAGAACAATGAGGTATCCAGTGTCCATGCTATTAGCCCTGTAAAGCACGATGAAATAATACACTTGACTCGGCTGGACCGATGAAATCTGTAATCTGCCGCATCATGGACTCTTGACTCGGCTAGACTCGGCTAGACTCGGGGTGACTCTACTCGCCGGTGTGAAAGGTTGGTGAGAGGTTCTTCTCCTTGCATTTTTTGGAAATGTACAGTGCTCAAACATTTTAACTTCATTGGTCCTCCATCGTGCTATCAAATACAATATGTACTTGTCTCAATTGGTGAGTCAGACTCGATTCGACTCGACTCGGGACTCGTTGGTGTGAAACCAGCCTAAGGCAGTGGCTCCCAAACTGTGGGTCGCTAACAGATTTTTGATAAGTCACGAGAAATTTTTGAAATGGGAAAATTTTGTAATAATTTGAAATGGAAAAAAATAATAGAAAAGGGGAAAAAATAACAAAATGGGGGATGGAGGTAATGAGGCGCATAGTATATTAAACGGGTATCTTACGTTAAAACGTTCGTGATTGTGGTGTCGACGTCAATGACGTAATCAACAGGAACCGGAAACAAATTCACCCATCGTATACGCTTATTTAAGAGAAATAGAAAATTTAAAACATTTATAAAATATGTATGTGTAGGCCTATTTCGATTGTAAATTAAGATAGTACACCTAAATGAAATATATACAGCCCACATCGGCGATCAAATGGTCTTTCTAGTGTTAAAATGGATTGCCACTGATGGGTATATCGGGGTTCGAGTACCAGTCAGGTGCAGAAAAGGTGACTTTTCTCTAGGTCTACGTGACTTTTCATTCTACCTCCACGAGAACTCTGGTACATTTAATCCAAAACTATACCTTCCTAATCCCAATAACACTAGCGTAATTAATGTAAGGCTACGCGTACCAAGAGACAGTGAAAAACGTTTATTGTAAAATACATGAGGTTCTACAAAAAGTGACGTGAATGATTTAACTTGTCTTCCGAATAAATTAGAACCGTGTGTTGCTTTCAAGTACAGTCTATTCCAAAAAAATTTGTAACGCTTCGCCCTCTACAGTTGCCCATGACACCCTGCTAAATTTTAACCAAATAGGCCTATTTATTCGAATTTATAGTGCTGCTTCCTACATTTTTCTTTAAAAACAAAACGAAAGCAAAATTAATGATTGAATTTTTTGTGTGCACATCATTTAACTATTTTGGTAGGAAGAACGTAGTTACTAAAACAATTTTAATATATATATTCTTTAAGCGCCGTGTCTTACTACCCGTTCGGTTTATACGTTTATGTACTAATTACGCTAATAATTTTAGGGCTTAGGGAGGTTACATCTATAGTAAGTGTACCCGCATTTGCATGGAGGCGGAGTGTAATGCCAGTATGTAAAAACCACCCTCGGTGCACCTGACCGAGATTCGAAACTCAATCTCCTCAACATCGGCAGTCTAGTCTACTAAGATAGTAGCGCGTTAGATCATGCGGCCACCGAAGAAGGTTTCAATATATTAATACAGCAAGTCACCTGATCAGCAGCTGTCAATTATCAATACTTATAAAATAACACAAATAATATTGTAAAATGTTATCAATGTTGGCGGCAAAAAAAAAGTTTGAATTGTCTAAACTGTACTTCAACAAAATCATACTACACTTATTCGGATTATCCAATTATTTATACTAATTTAGGGATGAATAAGGTAGAATATATTGGAAATGTACCCATATTTTCGTAGAGGGAAGAAGTGGGAACACATTCGGGGAGGAGGGGGGGAACTGCTAAATACACCTGAACGGGATTCAAACCCCGATCTACCCGTCATCGCCAGACCAGTTTATCGCAATAGTGACTTCTTGGAGACCATTGAAGCGGTGGACTGGAAAATTTAGTTAATTTTCAAATATAAATATTGATTAATATTACTTTAAAAAAATCCTTATCTGTGGTAACGCGTCAGTCTTATCTTGTATGATTTGTCGGTGAAGGGGGATAATTCGGGGTTTAAATCCTGGACGGGACAAAAGTACCATTTTTTTTTCTTTCCAAAATGATTTACTACTCTAAGAATTACCTGTTAGCAAATGTGGATAACTTTATTCAAATATTTTTTCTTTCTCATCCCCACCTTATTAATGTAAATGTGCCGATAGCCCGTAGAGGTAATAAAATCCTAAGCAAGGGATAAGTGTGGAAATGTTTTTACAATCTCTCTATAGTTCCGTTTCCTTCTGATTAGGAACGCAGGAAATGGGCATTGCAATGCTGCGCCTCTTCCGAGCTGTATTAACTTTACTAAGAAGACTCGTTACTACCAGGATGAGTCGTTATCATAAGGAGGGAGTGTATAGAACACGGTGATATCAACAATTGTTGAATATCTGTCATGAGCTTAGCATCATTATATGAGAAACTTTTTAAAAGAAGAGAAAAAGTTGTCACTAAATTCCAGGACACCCTTGACAGATATTTAACAACTAATGAGGTCAACTTCTGAATAAAATTAAACTCCATGCTTCTACCTGAGAATTATTTAATTTATTTTGACAAAAAACAATATCTTGATATAAAAAACTGCAAAAATACTTTTTCTCGCGTTCCCCTACATTCCGACCTTAAGGCTCATATTTTATTATAAAACATTTTTTGGGGACAAGACACATAAAAGATTTCTTCAGCAGATACGACTTAGTTTGATTTTCTACAAGTTTTAATTTCAACAGTTCTTAAACCTTCTTCAATGGCCATATGGTCTAAGGCGCTACTCTCGCAGTATACTAAACTGCCGATGACTGGGAGATCAATGTTCGAATCTAGGTCGAGTGTAATGAGGTTTTTCAAAATGGTTTTCCACTCTCCCTGCACACAAATGTGGGCACATTTCCTCTATATATAACCTTCCCTATCCATCAAGCAATTAGCGTAATTAGTATCAAGGCGTATAGCCCAAACGGGTAGTAAGACGCGTTGCTAAAAAAACAGTGTTGTAGTCGTAAATTTAGCAGGGCCGGAACACAAGGCCGTAAACTTAGCCACCCCCAAGTTGAAGGAGGGAGAAGCTTTGGGGGGCACGCTGGCCCAACTGCCGTAGGCGAAAAGATTCCACAAAAATAAATGCCTTTAGAAGCTATTTGGAGAATTTTTTGTTGGTTACTAAGGCAGAAACTTACTTAGCGCACTTCCCCTAAAATTCCAAGAAATTACAAAGATCACAGTAGATTTCCGCAGAAGACTCATAGTAAGAAAAAAAAGTTTTAACATAATATTGATATAAAATCAAACATTTAACTTATAATCGCGTAGTATAAAATTTTACCAACAAAATAATTATCTTGAATATTTTCCCATGAAAAGTAGTGCCGGAATGGCGTTTCCGCTCCACCACACTCCTGCTAAAAACAAATCTTGAATACATAGGCTTGGATCAGAGGTTGGCAACCTTTTGGGACACAAAATGACATTAACTCATCAAAATTCCCGCGATCAGTGTTTCTTCAAGCTACTTTTGCTTTTTTTTTATCAATGCATCTTATTTTTATTCCTTGGATTCAATATTTTCTCAAATACTTATGTTCACACCTTTTCATATTAAACTATTTAAATTTCCTTTAAAATTATCAATATTATTTAATATTAAACTATACATTTCTTATAACACAACCTATTATAACCGATCAAGGTCACACTCAAATATTATTTTAAATTACTTGACAGCCTGTGTATAAGAATTTAAAAGACTTAATAGATCGATTTTCAATGACAATGTGAGTTTTTTCTCTCACAATAGACTGAAAATTGCCGCGAAATTGACTCAAAATTGCCATGAGATCGATTGAAAATTGCTGCGGGATTGACTCAAAATTGCCACGAGATCGATTGAAAATTGCCGCGAGATTGACTCAAAATTACCACGAGATCGACTTAAAAATTGCCGCGAGATTGACTCAAAATTGCCACGAGATCGAATTAAAATTGCCGCGAGATTGACTCAAAATTACCACGAGATCGAATTAAAATTGCCGCGAGATTGACTCAAAATTACCACGAGATCGATTGAAAATTTCCGCGAGATTGACTCAAAATTGCCACAATATCGACCTCTGTCTTAATGATCTTTGAATAGAAACTTTTAAAACAACTTGATAAAAAGTCTTGTTCAAATTCCGGAATGTAGTGTACATGACAAATATTCAAGAATAATTCGTTGAGATAACATGTTGAGGAAATTAAACTAAACGTACACTACTGAGGGAGTGTTTTATTTATTTTGGCCGAAAAAGGATTTTTTTATTAAAAAAACACCAACAGCCTAACCTGCCCCTACAGCGATTATAGTGGAATCGCCATTAAAAGAAACCTTGTAGGGAATTTTAAACTAGATTTAAACTGGCCAACTTTTATCAAAGCTCAATCACTATATAAAGGTCAATACATTTAGCATCAAGTCCTACTACCCGTCCGGTTTATTCGTCTATGTATTATTTACACTAATGTGTTAAGGATGAGGAAGGTCAAATTCAGAGGAAGTTTACTCACATTTACGTGGAGGGAGAGTGGAAAACCATTAGGGAAAAAAACCACCCTCAGTACATCTAACCAGCATTCAAGCCTCAATATCCCCGTCATTGGTAGTCTAGTGCATTGCGAGAGTGGCGCCTTAATAGTCTTAGACCATGAATGAGGCTACCCAAGTGGGTCAGTCACTCTATTTAAGTTACAGCTTACAAGATTGGCACCGTCTTTATAAATATATTGATTGGTGCAGAACACATGGTTTGATTTACTAATATAACAGGTCTACATAAAAGTATATATTAACTTGTTAGAGAGGTTTATTTTTATGTCGATCTGACTATAAAATTCGACGGCGAGGTATCCAACTATAGTATATCTTGATTGGTAGGAAGAACTATATATGGTAATTACTATATATATATATACACATTCCCCTTTAAAAAAAACTGCCGCGAGTCTTATTGCTCGTTCAAGCTGTTCTTAACATACTATATCTAGGAACGCAGGATAAAGAAGATGAATATGAAATAAGTGCACCCACATTTATCTGAAAATATGTTAGTAAACACACACACACCCTTCAATGTGCCTGGTTAAGATCCTATATGAACCTCTTTCGTTACTCGTGTATAACTCTCGGCGCCTTGACATAACCAATGGGGTACAACTTCCGGCTTTTCATAAAAAAAGGGGGAAGAAAATATGCAAAAAAAAAAAGCCAATACAAATTTTAGTAAAGTTTTAGTTGTAAAATAAACAAAATCGTGACATTGGGAGAGAAAGGCTTATAAAAGTACCTGATACACATTAAGGAGGCCTTGGTCAGCAAAGTATCAATTGCTATCAGACTAAACGACTTAAAATACAATAGCCTGTGTCGTTTTCTGGAACGTATTCTCTATTCTGTAAAATATTATCTCCCTTTCACCCTTCACTTACAACCACCCTTTGTCATATCATTAATAAAGAAGGAAAAGAGAACCGTGAGACTTATTATCTCAAGGTAAAGAGAAAAATTTCGCTGATTGTTCTTAAATATATTAAAATATTCTGTTGTGAGCCAAACAAAAAATAACATAATTTGTCAGAAGAAGGCTAAAATAGAGCCCTGTTCCATCAAGCCTAGTCTCACAGCTCCGCAAATATGTTTAAAAAGTCGTCAAAAATGAGTTTATTAATTTTCACACATATATTTCTATTAATATAACTAAAACTAAGCAAAAAGAGCCCTGTTGAAATCTTTAGATTTTATTTTGGCGTAAACCGTAATTTGAAATAACGCATCGTAGAAATAAATATTGCGCTATAGGTTAAACTTCTGCGAGACAATTTCTCGCTTACCGAGACGGCCCCCTTAAAGTCTTTATTTATGTTTTCATCCATCAGACACCCTTTGTAAAAAAAAAAAAAACTAAAACTATGTGAATGTAATTTGCCCACAAAGTATTCGCGCGTGCCAAGTTGAATAACCTTGTTTACGTCTTCCGACGCTGTGAACTCTCGGTAGTACGTCGCGCAATCCCTAAAATCCTTCGCATGCCCTTAGGAGTATGCTTACCAGTGTTCGGGAAACAACCTTGTAGAGCAGTAGTTCTCAAAGTGTGGTGGACGTACCCCAGGGTTCACGCAAGCAGCTCTCAAAGGGAAAATGACCATATAACCAAACGTGGCGGAGAATTTCCGAGGTGATTGAAATACATTTTCTCCTTTGATTACCTGATATTTGCCATTTGGGGAAATTTTATCTTAGGGCTACATTAGACTTTTAATCACGATCAAGGAGTTTAATCTAAGAATAAGTTTGAGAATCACTTTTTTAGAGCACTGTAGTTTCTTTAACACAGAACACAATCTCGAGACGCATAAGTATTTGCAAGGACGCAAGTTTGTATCTTTCTTCTCTGGGAAAAATGTTGATTTCGTTCCATGTTGGGAACAATGCTGGAGAAAACGTGACCTTGAAGTCTGAGAATCACCGGCAGTTTCAAAAACTGGTTATAAAGTGTATTTGGGTTAGTAGTATTAAGATTTCCTTTTTAAAATGTGATTATGGAGAAGACTTGAGAAGATCAGGTGGAGAGACAGAGTGAGAAATGAACAAGTCCTAAGAAGACCGGGTGAGAAGAGAACCATTTTCGATGTGATTATTCGTGATCTTAATTGATCACTCATATGTAGCTGACCATTTATGCACGTCCATCACAGACTCTGCCTTAAAATTTGAGAGAAGAATGACCCTTGGCACAGAATGATTCCTGGATAGCTCAGTGGTTAGAAAATAGGTATACTAGCTCACAGGTCTCGGGTTCGATTCCCGTGTCCAGGTGTCATTTTTCAATTCAAAGAATGTGATATTTAGATGCGGCTATAACCCTAATTAACTAATAATAGCTTGGTTATTTAATCCATCATTGCTTCATTGAGTTATTCATAAAATAAATGCTAGATTCAAGGTTTTGAAAATTGAATCAATCAAATTTCGAATTTTATTTTTAACGTTAACATTCATGATAAGATGTTAGTACTTTTTTCCGAAACGTTCACAAACCCTTTTACAATATTTATCACTTTTATGATTTTTTTACACTTTTTTTTTATCTCCACGTCTTACTACCTGTTCAGGTTATACGCATGTATAATTATTACTTTAGTGGGATAAGGATGAGGAAGGAAGGATTCTAGAGGTAATTTTCGTGGAAGGAGAGTGGGAAATCCTTTAGGATAAACCAATCTCCCGTTAATCAGTAGGCCAGTCTAACACGAGAAAGACCTCTTAAGACCATTCGGCCATTGAAGCAGGTTCTTTTTTATAACTGTTTGGGTGACCTGGTGGTCTAGGGGTAAGGTGTCAGACTTCTGTGCTGGCGGCCGGGGTTCAATCCTCGGTCCCGGCAAAGATTTATGTGATTGCCAAACCCTTCCTTCACCTGTGACAAGACGTGTATTAATCACAACTTGTGACTGTGTGGAATGCCAGGCCTCCACCGTGGTTCGGATTCCACGTTAAACTGTAGGTCCTCCATTTCATCTCACAATCACCCTACCATTACACATTAGCGTAAGTTCGTATAACCCGAACGGGTAGTAAGACGCGGTGCTAATACTAATATAACTGTTTCTCATATTTAGCGCAGTTGATGATTATGTTAATCAAATGTGAGGGTAGAAAACGTCAAGAAATCCTTCATTACCTAGGAAATGGTGTGTTATTTTTTTTAAATAGGGCTCGGGTCAAAATTGAGGTGGAAGGTATCACCAAAATACCTTTATAAAATCTTTAAAAAAAAATATGTTACATAAATTTAAAAAAAAAGTTTAATGAAACACTAGAATTAACTCATTTTTAACCAAGTTTAACGCTAAATGTCACAGTTCTAAGATCAAAGTAAATAATTAGAAACAGCCCGACACCTTAGCTCTGTCTGTAGCGTGTCTGCTTTCTAAGCTAGGGTCTCAAATTCGATTTCCTGCGTGGCCGAAAATTTATTATTGATGAAAATATGGGTTTACACTTTCACATCGATAAATTAACGACCGGGGACTGGATGTTGTGCCTGTCCTAGTCTTAAGTTATATTATAAAGCAGCGGTTCTCAAACTGGGGTACGCGTGCATCTTTCAGGAGGTACGCGAGCAACTCTCAAGGGAAAGTTGGCAAAATAACAAGGGACAAATGGAAAAAAAGCCTAATTGTTGGCATTTATCGTTAATTGGTTATTACCACCCCACTTTTTCCAGTATTTTCTCGGCTGGAGATCGATTTCTGAGAATTTTCAATCCTCTACTTGACACCTTCTAGTTTAACAGTTTAAGATGTCTTTCTCAACAACATATCTCTCTTAGAGTGGTTTTTCATCCATGGTGTACCTAAAAAATAAGTACTGCAATAGGCTACATTTGAACCCGGACCTTTGCTTGTAAATTTCAACTGGACAACCAGACATCAAAAAAGTTGTGCCAAACCATGCAGCCCTTTCACTGAAAAACTTTGAGATTTATAATATATCAGCTCCAGAATTACAATTAAAAATTTTGATTTGAAAATATTGTGAATAGATTTTTTTTTAACGAATTTGTGAAGAAAATGTATAAAACTTTTCTACGGACATTTTACAGTAAAATAATGGTATTTTCACTTATTATAACGATTCTCAATAAGATATAATGTTAAGGCTATATAACAGAGGATTTTCACATTTGAAATATTATGATATACGGATTTTTTTCCCAATAGATTAAATAGATCAATAATTTACCATGAGGTTACATTTTTTAAAGCCCGTCATTTGGAATTTTTTTATCTTGGGGGTACATTAAACTTTTAGTCATGGCCAAGGGGTACAATCTATAAAATGTTTGAGAACCGTTTTTATAAGGCATATGAAGCTACGAAAGGCCTAGCTATCCAGTAGTGGAAAATTACGTATGTTTTGCATAAAAAAACTGACCTAGGCCATAGGTTGGAAACAGCAATGCATATTAAAAAAAGAGTTAAAACACAAATAAAAAAATACGGCCTTAGCCTGCAATCAAGCCGTATCGACCGACCGCCATCTGTTGGCGAAGGTAGTGCCAACTTCTGCTAAGAAGTGGGCAGAACGACGAAACCTCCGGCCGTTAATCTCAGTTTTCTAGACCAGGACCGCTAATTTTTCATTCGAGTAGCTTCTCATTTGACCTCACGAGGCTGAGTTGACCCCGTCACAAACCCACTGGAAGCGCCA
The DNA here is from genome assembly GCA_902151445.1 of Timema monikensis. NCBI lineage: Eukaryota > Metazoa > Arthropoda > Insecta > Phasmatodea > Timematidae > Timema > Timema monikensis. The sequence continues at coordinate 79,689 of CABFVZ010000571.1, read as the reverse complement.
GGGATCCTTATTTTATTTATTTAGCACCGCGTCTTACTACCCGTTCGGGTTATACGCTCAAGTACTAAATACGCTATTGGATCGGGAATTGGGAAGGTTGCATTTATAGGAAGTGAACCCGCATTTGCGTGGAGGAAGAGTGGAAAACCATTTAGGAAAAAACCACACCCAGTTCAACCGATCGAGATTAGAACCTCGATCTCCCCGCCCTCGGCAGTCTAGCTCAACAAGAAACTAGCGCGTTAGCCAACTACGCCATCGAGGCGGATCACCGGAGATCGAGCCCGGGAACTATGAATAAATATATATCAAGCTTTCCTTAAACATAAAAAATAACATAAAATAATTTCACAACATAAACTATAGTTACTATTATTTGTGGTTTGGTAGCTTGAAAACTGCCGTTCCCGTAAGAAATACAACAGCGTGCGGATATTTCCCTGCAAGTAGTTGGTACCCTTAAGTCAAAAATGCAGAGACAAACTTATTATGACTAAACTAGCAATTTTTTTTATTATTAATTTAACATTAAATATTAGCTATTTTTGTCAAATCACATGCAAAGCTTCATTGTCAGGAAAATTATTATATTGTTTTGGACGAGTAATCTACAAGAGTAAATAATAGATATTTTCACTAGTCACGTGTTCGTGCCATGTTAGTGTGTTATGCGTGTAGTAGGCCAAGAGACTGCAAGACATCGTATCTTATAAACTGAAATAAGTGTCTAAGTCCATCCAAAGAAGATAAAATTAACTACCTTTACTAGTCAATTTTGCTACACTTACATACTTGTACAAAATAAAAAAAAGTATCCCCATGGCTTCTTTGGTGCTGACTGCTGACTGATAGCTTTGAAAAGTTACCAGACCAAATTATGTATCTCTACGCCGAACCATATTATCTGCAAAAACATGTGTTTAGCAGGTGTCAGTTCTGACAATCAAAATTTAGGTATATACCTAAATGATGACTGTCAGAAGTCAGCTGTGAGCTGTGAGTCAGCACCAAAGAAGCCATGGGGCTACTATATTAATTATTGTCAATGCAAATGATTTAGTCATTCAAGTAAAATTAATGTTAAGACTCTAGATAATCGTTTATTAATATTTTTTTACAAAACAAAAATACAATAGATTTATTTTTAAAAATGGCTTACGTTACTCTTTATTGTTGTTGAATATCCCTTAGGCCCCAACCGTTTGAAATAATAGTTTCATGGAGGTAGGGAGAATCTAATTTTTGGAGTGAGGTGGTTCCAAAATGTTAAGTTTATGACATAATGTTAAGACTTACTATTACTTATAAACCTTAAGAAATAAGAATATTGTCATTTTATAAGGTAGTGGTGGAATTTTATTTGTATACGAGGGCAAGGGAAGGAAAGAGAATTTCTATCATTCTCACTTTCAGTTAATGTTAGAAAATTATACTATTTTAACAACTATTTAAAATAATACTCGCCTCAAAAAAATTTTTAAATTTGGATACTCCTAGAAGCTATTTGGAGTAGTCTCATTAGATAATTTTTGAAAATATTTATACTTATAAAAAACATTTTAAGTGTTGCTAACCAGATTTTTTTAATACATTAATTATATCTCTTAGGATATATTTGAATTTGTACTCACCCAGATTTTTTTTAAATCTGGAATGCCCTTGAAGTTATATAGTGTGTTCTTTGCCTGACTTTCTTTCTTTCAAAAATTAGAAAACTCTAAAAGCTAGGCCTATATTACTAAGCAGTCATACGCCAGACAATTTGTTTGAATTCGATGCCCTTAGAAGCTATTGAAACTGGACTTAACTCAACACATTTTTGAAAATTGAATGCTTTTAAAAGCTATTTAGAGTAGGCCTAATATTCACCTGGAAGTCTTGTGAAAATTAAATGCCTATAAAAGCTACTATGTGATTTTTGAAAAGTGAACGCTTCTATAAGTTATTTGAAGTTTGATACAAGATCATCTTAAAGCTTCATATTAAAAACTTAGGAACATTTCTGGGTGGTAGGTGGTGGTAGGGGGGGGCTAGGGGGGGTTGAACCCCACGACCCTTCCATCCCTTCGCCCATGAAAAGTTTATATGTATTTTAATCTAATAGAAAAAAACTTGTTTAGACTCAAGATTTCAATTAGGTGTTACACTATACCACGCACGGAAAACATGAAGTCCTAGTTTTAATTCGAATTTTGTTTACAGTAAAGTCATTGTTGTGAATGAATATATTTAACTTGCCGGCGGTAGAAATCGTGATCGTTTAATTTATGGAGAGGAGGAAATGTTAAGCCTGTAAGACAATAAATATTTAGTAGTTTCTTATATGTTGTATCGAGGTGTGTACAAACTACTTCATACACGGACAAATATTGTATTAATTTAAATCTTATGGCGTCAAAGAAACGCGATTGTTGAACACGGACAGCGAATGTCTATTTCTGAGCTTTCATTTGAATTAAATAGTTATTCTGAATATAAATAAATTGCAAGCTCCGCTTATGGAATTAAATAAGAAGTGTTTAATAGTTGATACAATATAAAAGTCACATAATAGAACGTATTGATAAAACCACCGCGCTTTTTTTTCTTCCTTTAATTAATTTTCCTTAATAAATAAGATTTTAATCGATTTTACCGGAAGTAGTAGGGGGAGATGTGTAACAATACTTTCTGATATTCTATAATTAAATGTAGGACTTCAATTCAACAATTTATTCAACACTACAGTACTTTTGGCAGGAAAATGTACCAGTGAAATTAAAAATATTACACATTGTTTCAACTGGCACATAACTGTATTAAGATGTAATAGATTAATATTTTCTTAGAAATTGTGGGAGAATTGAATTTATTGATTATTGGCGAAATATTTTTTATAAATATAATTACGAATACGTACTTTTTTAAGAACTTCTTGAACATCATCCTCACTCCAATCTTGAATTTCTTGACACGCTGAAAAGTGATTTTTTCTTGACATGGCGTTTTGAAAAAAATAAAACAGGTGACTCACCTGTATTATTTACTTACTTCACTTGTTTAAATAGTTCCTACCAAGCGGTTAAAATATATATTTAATACAAAATCTAAATGCGCTGTATATTTATTTTAAGAGTACAACAATTTAGATATCACAGTTTATCGACAGCGTGTGCTTTCTTATCTGTCAGCAGAACAAACAAAAAAAAGGGCGAAACAAAAACTGGAAACAGCTGTGTGACACACTCGACACACGCCCGGTAACCTAGCAACAAAAAATATAAAACAAACTGTCCAAAAGTCCTATTATTACATGACACACGGCACTCCTATGGATGACAGCTCCATCATGACACATACACACGCTTCCGCCAAATGCTTGAACAGGGGGTGAGGTAACGTTTCACAGACTGTGCTTTAATCATCAACAAAATACGTTAATAGTATTGAATCGATACATTCCTTTTACGAATTGGAAGCGAGAGTTGATGCTCGATAGATCGTATTGTTTATAGTTATTACCAAAAGCTACTAGGTAGCTCTACTGGTCAGTTCGACAGTGCAGATGTGGCAGAATCTTGAACTACCTCGTTATTTTCACGATAGCTCGGGTCCAGTCGAAATTTTGAACAGCCAAAGTTTAATAATGACGCAATTCGCTTTATGTATTTTTTGTAGCTGACTATCATATTATTTTTGATATATTAGTTGTATATCTCATAGTTTAAATTCTTGGTTTCATATTAAAATTCATGCAACACCATAATTCATATTATTTTTATTTTAACGATTAAATGTATTAAAAAAAAACTTTTTTTTATACTTCCAATAAAACATATTTATTTGGAACGAGATTGAATGTTCTTTATTTATACATAACTCTCTTCTGGGCTATAGTCACAAATTTAACACATAGATCTTTTCACTCTTACAAGTAAAAAAATAAACTATGAAAAAATTGGTTTAATATAAATTCAGAAATCTACATTTAAATAAAATGAAAGAAAAATATTTTTTACCTATGAATATTAGAGTTTAAATAATTTGGCAAAATATTATATATCTAAGTCCCCACGCTCTTGACGCTATTAATGTTTAGTGAACATGTTGATAGTTGATCAAGTGAGTGATATATGACATTTGGTGACCACGTGGCTGGCTAGGCCTATGAATACGAAACTGATATATCTTGACTCCCAAAGGTAGTCAGTCAGTCTATTTGGCCCCTACTTCTCCATTATCATCCACCTTTTCATTGTGTTGTGGACAAATTGGTGCTCGCCAGACTGATTCAGTCATACCACACAAACCGAAAAAGAATGCGTAGGTTATTTGGTCAAGACTATAGATAGAGGTGGGATGAGATGGAACTTGAGAAAAACCAGTGTTTTGACCGTTTTTATGGCAAAACAATTTTTTGGCCAAAATAAATAAAATATTGCTCCAGTAGAAATATAAAGTTTAATTTTCTTCACGCGGTGATATCAACAGTTGTTAAAAATCTGTCATTGGTGTCCTGGAATTCAATGACAACTTTTTTTCTTCATTTAAAAAGTTTCTCATCTAATTCCACTATGCTCATGACAGATATTCAACAATTATTGTTGATATCACCATGTGAAGAAAATTAAACTTTATGTTTCTACTGGAGCAATATTTTATTTATTTTAGCCATTTCTTATACTGCAAAAATACTGTTTTTTTTATCACGTCCCCCTCTTTCCCAAATTTAAAAAAATCTACTCCCTATTCGTTAGTGTCAGGTAGGGGTTCCCAAACTTTTTAGATCAAAGGGCCCTTTTTATCAGTATAAATACATGCTGGAGCATTCATAAACATTCACTAAAGACAGTTACATTTCACAAGCATAAAAAACCCCGTAAAACATCACATGTTCTAGAAAATGCACTTTATTCAAATTTGAAAAAAAAAGGCAGTTCTTTTTTAGTGATGCTATTAAAATGGTGAAAAAAATAAAGAATATTATAAAACTGTCTCGCGAAGCCTGATATATCTATGGAGGAGCACAGTGTGAAATATGGTGCTCTAAGGGAAGAAGGCGAGGAGAGTTAATATTTAGGAAATGCACCAGCACTGGACTGCAGAGAAGCGCAAAACAATAATCGAGATTTTTGTTTTTATAAAAAGTATAATACGATACCCCAGTTGTCAATACTTCAGTATACCAACTCGATCATAAAATAACACATTTATATTTAGGTGACCGGCCCCGCGGTGTAGTGGTCAGTGCACTTGTCTGTGACTCTTGGGGTCCCGGAATCGATTCCCAGCTGATACCTTGGGTATCCGAAAGAGGAATTACCCCAATGGTCACCAAGGTTTGGTTACTCAGACTTAAGCTAGGTTTAAGTATTTCCACTGGTTTCACATTCCCTATCACCCTCCTAACTCACTGATTCACTATCACCCTCATACTTGCTATCACCCTCATAACTCAGTATCACCCTCATAATTCACTATCACCCTCATACTTGCTATCACCCTCATAACTCACTATCACCCTCATAATTCACTATCATCCTCATACTTACTATCACCCTCATCTCATCTCATTGGTACATGGAAAGAGCCTTCACAAAAAGGATGTACGATTAATACATCCGGATGTCCCCTGGGCAACGGTACCCCAGTACTGGCGAATCTTTACAGAAGTTGGTCCATAAATGTTGTAGCCCTGACGCGCAATATTATTATAATAATGAGGGGTTGAGGGGAGGTGATTCCCAACCTTTTTCAGCCTCTGCTCCCCTTGGTATCTAATTCCCGCTCCCCCCATATCTCCCACATTTTTTGTGATACCTAGTTGTAAACTATATCTTTAAAAAGTTTAGTTTTCTACTCACTTAATTATTTTATACCAAAATCAATGTAACACTCGAAGCATAGTGCTACAAAAAAAACCTTAAAATTATTGTGATGTTTTGCTTTCAATAGTTCTTGAATATTGGGTTTGATGTTTGACAAAGCCCACCGCAAATCTCTTTCCACTTCAAAATGGCAACATTATTTAGTTTTTATGAGATTCATTTTTTTTATATATATATATAAGAATTGGGGTAAGGGGAAGGGTAGAGAGGAGAATTAAGGGGGTGAATCGAGGTTTTGCGGGCTTGAAAATAAATACGGGCATGCTTACGAGCGTCTCACTTTTGGCTGGTCACCTAATAATATGTTCTAATGCAACTATTTATGGAACATCAGAGATTAATTTTGGGTGCAGCAGCTGCATTAATTATTAATAATGATAATGAAAATTATGATAGAGAGAGCGTAGGAAAGAATATGGACACAGGACTGGCTGGAAAGACGAAATAATGTTCGCGGGATACTATAAATGATACATTCGGAGCTTAGGTAGGATACATTCGGGGTGACATGTTTAGTATATCCCTAAATTTGTTCATTTATTTACGATGTGGTCAGAGGCCCCTAAGCCTACGGTGTCCAAGTAGAGTATCCTTGATACACACATATTCTTTTTTAGGCCTACGCAGACTTTATATTCTAAAAGAACAACCACCCAAGGTTGGCATGCTATCAAGTTTATTCAGATTAAAATTGGGTCTGAAACACAGTTTGTCGTTTTTAGATGACATGTTTTTAATTAAATATATATTAAATATATTGTAATATTGTGGCAATTTGGTATTATATAAACAAGGATGCTTAGAATAATTTTCTGCCAACAACAAAATCACATCCGATGACCATGTTGGCGCCATTTCTACCATTTCTATACAGTCTCAGTGCGCATTGATTGGTCGAATTACACAGACTAGTGTCGGAACTAGAACGAAAATAGCGCCTGTTCTATCCTCACAACTAGTATGGTAGTCGGTACCAAGAGGCAGGACCAGTATACTTTTTCTGATTCATACGACGCTAAATGATGACGTTCTAGCTAGCACACTGGATTTTAAGTACGAGCTAGTGTCGCGTGATACGGGTAGTAAGTTATAGCTGGTATACAGTATTGCCCATAATGCAAGAAACACTTATCTTATTTTGGAAAAGGGATTGAAATAAAAAACAGTCTTCAATTCTTAGCTGACTTTTAACTTTATTTCTTATTGTTCCATCTCCCCCGTTCCCCCCTCTTGTTGGGAACCTCTGATGTATACTATCAATGAAATAATCACCAACATCTGTGGACACGCTTCCTAGACGTCCAGCCTTTCTACAGTAGCCCCATGGCTTCTTTGGTGTTGACTGACAGCTCACAGCTGACTTCTGACAGTCAACATTTAGGTATATATATAAATTTTGACCGTCAGAAGTGACAGCTGCTACACACATGTTTTTGTAGATCATATGGTTTGGTGTAGGGATACATAACTTGGTCTGTTAACTTTTCAAAGCTTTTAGCTGTCAGCACCAAAGAAGCCATGGGGCTACTGTAGTTTGGTTTGCCAGTGACAAAGAGATTACAATAATAATTGTGCACACAAATTAGATTTCGTCTTTATTATGATACGAGTAGGTATAACTTACATTTTAAATTAAGAAATATGATCTATTTTTATGTTTCATTATAGTGAAAGAATGACAATATTACATTGAAAAACATAAAATTTGTCGGTATTCAATTACATTCACTTGTAAAAAATGACAATCTAAACACGGAAATAGTAATTTTTACACTTGATTGATTTTGATCCAGATTCCAGGACTGGTCATTTAGATTGTAGATAGACAATCATCACGTATCAATGTTTGTGATACACATTAACTAAAAATATCAATTGTATGTTCATAAAATTAAGCTAAGATATTGTTTGAGGATAAACATTTATATCTTATCTCAATACAAATTTAAACTTTCTCTTAAAAAAAGAAATCACATCTTTAAAACTAATTAGATGCTGACAGTGAACATAATACAGGATAAACGACAAAGGTGTCTGAGATTTTATAGTAAGATAACTATGGAAATAATCATTTGGCAATACATAATAGTTTATTTGAATTTATTTAAAGAAGAAAACTTGCAGTAGTTGCCACACGGTTTAGACAAAAATGACCTTTTCCGAGGATCCTGTATTGTAAGGGTGGGATTATTAAAAACAAGCAAAATCACACATATAATATAACATATTGTTTACACTCACCCTTTTGAGTTTACAACGCGAAAATAAATTATTAAAAGACAACATTATGAGTAGTTATGGAATTGTTATCTCACTTGTTAGACACGTAAAAATCGCAACCAGTTCAGAAACAACAACATGTTAATAGTAAACAGCTCAAAAGTTTTACATAATTGTTTACATTGAACATATAGCAAAATACTGAATACATCCATAGTTTAGGGATAACATAACATAAGGTATTTTGGAATAAACAAGTCAATTATCAAAGGTAATTTCTTTAACTGTGATGATGTGATTTAATTGTTTGGAGGGTTATTTAGACCCAGGGACCTCACTTATAGTGAGTGAACTTTGAGTTACTCGTATCTCATCTGCTTTCTTCCTGGCGAGCTGTATAAAACGTTCACAATTTTTGTCAGATTCGACTAGAGACTTTGACAATAATATTGATATTTTCTTGCAGTGGTTTGACCGTTTGATGTTGTTCTAAAATAAACACAGACGTATTACTTTTTCGACAGTGCATGCGCAGTCACTCAAATTGCACTAGACTCGACTAATAGATCTAGCCAGTCAGTACCTTCTAGTAGTATTAATTCAATTTGTTCCAAATCGGTTGAGGTTTAAAATTTAAATATTGTTGAGTAAAGTAAATAGGGATAGGGACAAAAGTAAAAAAAAAAAGGTTTTCTTACAGAGCAATGAAAATACGATACCATATTTATAAACTATATTTTTATATATAATTATAACTAAACCACATTATCTAAATGAAAATACATTATATTTATGAGGTGCTCATTTGCCTAATTAATCTAATAGTTTCAAATGCTAAACTTAAATACATTCAAATCACCACTTAAACTAAGTAAAAAAGAAAAAAAGAATTTGTTAAGGCAGTATTGTTATATTATAAACAGCTCGGTTGCGCTTACTATGAGATAAGTTTCTTATCTTACTACATTATCCTTGCTTTTTACTGGGTATTTGGATATCATGCAAGACCCGAACACTCATAAACTTATATTCACAAATTACAGCTGAGGATAAGGTCTTTATCAATTCAAAGCTTAAATAACTAGACTACTTACTTTCTCAATACTCCACCTTATGTTTCACTCTGCCTCTTTCTTTAATTCTGGCCAAAGTGTCATTTCTGGATTAAAGATGCGACATTAATTAGTATATTATGTAAATTATAAATACTCTTCAAAATGCATAATAAACTTTGTAGGTCCTTCATGCAATACCACAATATTAAATAATATATCAAATACAATACAATGTATTTCGTAGCTTAAAAGTTCTGTTATTAACCCGATGCTACAGTCTAGTGTCGTTAATCCGAACTATTTGAGATTTCCTATTAACAATTCGGTGGCTCAGTCGATGGAGAGCTGGCGAAAGGAACCTTCCACGTCGTTTAAAAATAGAGCCGATGAGTTAGCGTTGCTCTTCTTCCTGTTCGGTCTTCGCGTCTCGTCCGCCCTGCTGCGTGGTTCGTCCTCTAGTAACCAGTCCCTGTACTCCTCCATCTTTCGAGTCCACGCGTCTGAAATTGAGGAGAACAAATCAAACGAATGTAGGCAGTACCTTATACAGTCAACTCTCGGTTCTACGACCTTTCACGGTTCCCTGGAAAAGGGTCGTTATTGGAATTTTAACAGATTTTGTTCCACCACTGACCTTCATACGAAAAAATTGCATTTTTTAGACAACAAATAGCGTGAGTTATCAAAAATCGTTCACAAAATCAAACCAAAATAGTAACCAAATCGAGAATTGAAATAACAATGGCAAAAGCAAGCCTGGTGCGTGATGTAGCGGCAGTCGCGCGCGGGTAAACATTGTCTTGCTTGTGGGAGGGGGTGGACAGAGTCAAGTGCTATTGGCTGGCATTGATGAGGTGGTGTCTATTTTTATACCTGACCCACCCCAGTTACTAGTAATACAGTGCTCACAAAGATAATTGCAACGCAGCGACCTAAATAAATGCAACAAACACATTTTACAGCCGATTTCCTTAAATTTTTCAACCTTTTTTCCCACATTTTTCACGGTTCCCCAAAAAAGGGTCGTTACTTCGAGAGGGACGCTATTCCCGGGGTCGTAGAATCGAGAGTTGACTGTAAGTGGAAACATTCAGATTCAGACGCTCATACTGTCTTGGTTTATTTAGGTCCGTTTTAACCAAAAACTAGTAGTTTACGTTTTAACACATGGACTATTTTCTATTTTAATCTAAGGGGGATGGAGATGAAGGATGGCTGGAAAGAAATACAGCCGCATTAGCGTGAAGATCGTATGGTAAAACCACAATTTATCACATGTGAAAAAAAACATTATGTACTAGATCAAGGCTCAAACATTAACCACTCCCCCAAAGGTGACCGTTTGCAATGCAAATCTAACGAATTAGACCCTAAGGCCACCGGTGTGGGTGCCGCCATTATTATTTTTGTTTAGAAGTCCACTTAAATTTTTAGCCATAGTTCTATCAATATTTAATCAATACAATCCACATAATATTTTATGTTTATCATATTAAAAACCTGTATTAGCGTACTTATAATTAATTCCTCATAATATGTGATATTTTGTGCTGCTAATATTATGTACAACTATTTTGATTACCATGTTGTTGCTATTTATCTATAAAATGGAATATGTACTTATTTAGGTGTCTTTCTTAGTTTAAATTATTTCATATTCTTTTTTGCACATTATCATATTATGTAGATGTTAATTCCCTTTGATTCAATTAACAATTTTATTTGAATAATATATTAACGAAACCTTCTTGACATTTATAACCTTCTTGGTATTATTATGGGTATATTTAATTATTCTATTCTATTATATTGAGGGTTTTCTACTCCTTTGATAAGGGAAGTGAGGGCCAAAATAAATTTTAAAATACCCATTCTATACTTGAAAATAAATAAACAACGGACACATATATCCATTATTTTTTGTATTGTAATGATTTACTTTCAAGATCATTATAAGACAATGTTTGGCACCAAAATTACGTGATAGAG
>CABFVZ010000571.1:46607-61912 GCA_902151445.1 Timema monikensis | reverse complement strand
TTTTTTTTTTTTTTTTCAAAATAAACGAAATTTGGTTCCAGTAGGAACCTAGATTTTAATTTTCTTCACATGGTGATATCAATAGTTGTTGAATATATATGTCATAAGCATAGGCAACGCCATTAGACGAAAAACTTTTTAAATGAAAAGAAAAAAGTGTCATTAAATTCCAGAACATCCTTAACAGAAAGTCAACAATTAGTGATATCATCACGTGAAGAAAATTAAACTATTTGTTTCTACTGGAGAAATATTTGATTTATTTTGCCCCCAAAAAAATGCATAAAATACAGCCCTAAACTAGTTTTCCCGACACACCCACCTTATTCCAGATCTGCTTTCCCTGGTAACACTCCACGATACGACACTTTTATGTATTATTGGTCAAATGGGGGAGGAAAATAAGGAGAACAAATCCACAAAGGTACAGTTTTAAACAAGCTCCGCTTACTCTAGTAAGCACCCCACGACACGATACTGTTTCAGAGGTCCTAAAAGTCACACCAGGTCTTAAAATTATTATTCATGGTTTTTTCTCTCTTGAAAGAATGCTCTCTATGTCTATAAACCTGTATGTTTATTCTGTGTAAGCGCGAAGAAGCCTTGTAGGTGTGTTGACCTTGGTTCGAGCGATCTGTATTCCGGTCAGACGCGAATACTCGAGTATGCTAAGGTGTGGTCTTACAGCTCGAATATCTTCGTAGCTGAGGTCTTTCGTTGTAGATTCAAAGACGCAAACCATGGCAAATAAAATCCTGTTTCTTTTTTTTTCACCAGTAGTATAGAAACCCTCTCTCGGCCAATTTTTTTCACCGACAAGAACAAAGAGGAACAGTTGTTTGGGCACGTATTAATTTACTTTTTTTTTTGTTACCCGTTTGGGTTATTCAAATGTGTACTCTTTTTTATCACCACGTATTTCTACCGGTTCAGGTTGTATGAATATAAAATGATAATTAGGCCCTACACTAATGAGGTAGGGATGAGGAATGAAGCATTTTTAGAAATAATCTACCCGTATTTGCGTGAAAGGAGAGTGAGAAACCATTTAATAAAAAAAAAAATCCTCAATAAACCTAACCGAAATTTCAGCCCCGAGCTCTACGTCATCAGAAGGCCGGTTTAACAGGAGAGTGACGCCTTAGACCGTTCAGCCACTGAATACTTAAAAACTTACTTAGCACCGCGTCTTACTACCCGTTTGGGCTATACTCTTATATACTATTCACACTAATGTGCTAGGAATTTGTAAGGTTGAATTTAGAGGAAGTGAACCCACATTTGAGTAGAGAGAGAGTGGAAAACTATTTGAGGGAAAGGGGGGGACACACACACTCTTAGTAGACCCGACCAGGATTCTAACCCCGATCTCCCTGTCAGCAACAATTCAGTCTTTTGATAGAGTGACGCCTTACCAGGCATGGCAAACTCGTGACCCTAACCTACCAGAAGGTGCAGGCAGCACTAACCAGCTGAAAGACTGAATTCATACCTAGCTCCAGATTGATATAAAACACACCAAGCCAACTCTTGGGTTGTTGACTTGGGAAGAAGAAGAAGTGTTTTTTTTTAATGATCAAACGAGTTAGACACTCCCGCCTTCAACCTTCGACCACCGAAGCTGGTGCATATATATTTAATTGTCCCAATGTTGTATGGATTCTCATTCCTCAAGGACGGTAGTATTTAGAAAAAATATATCGCTATCTGTGTGGCGGTAGAGTGGGAAAATAATTTAAGAAAACTACCCTCAGTACACCTAGTCGGGATTCGAATCCTTTCACTAGTAGATAAACCGGAAATTTAGTTCATGTACACACAGATCTGGCTCGATATTTATTAAAATTATTATTAGTTCCTTTAAAAAAAAAAATTGTCTAGCTTTGAAACGTGGTGCTGGAGAAGACTTGATAAGACCTGATGGACAGACGGGGTGACAAATGAAGAAGCCCTAAGAAGAGTGGGTGAGAATACAATCATTTTGGATGTGATTTTTTACACCCAGTCATCATTGCCGAGGAATCTGCAGGTCTTATGGAGAAAAACTTTATCTTCTCTCGCTCTCAGTTAACTGTTGTCAAATCTTCACCTCTTCCAGTTGTGTTACGAAGGTGGTGTGCTGATGTAAGAAAGAGCTACTGACAACATCGACTAACCAACGTTGCGAAACTTGTCTTATATTTTAGAGGAGATTGACCAAATGAAAACGAGAAAATAGCAACGCTGTTTCCCTATTAGTAGCCATGCAGTTCCCTCAGCGATGATATCCAGTGTAGGTACAAAGCAAACTGTATCGGACACATTCTTAGGAGGAACTGTCTTCTGCACGACGTCGTAGAAGGCGAAGTTAAGAAAAAGAGAGCTTAGGAAGCAGGAGGATTCAAATATTAGATGACTTTAAGGAAAGAAGAAAATTCTGGGAGCTGAAGAAGGAGGCAGAGGACAGGTCGCATTGGAAAAGTTCACTGACAGAAGGAATGTACTTGTCGTAAGTACGAATAGATTAAAAACCCACTTTGGTGAGCGCGTGTACTAAACGTCTCGCTCGTCTGGCCTAGTTTTTNGGGTTCGAATCCCAGCTGAGTGTACCAAGAGTGTTTTATTTCCCTAAATGGTTTCCCATTCTACTTTCTTGTAAATGCTCGTCCTTAAAAATAAAACTGCACGGACTGGTGTGAAAAAATTAATATAGCCAAGATATTAGTGGCGTGTCTGGGATACATTAATCCGTAGCTTGGTTTGCGGAAAGTTTTGCCAGTACTAATGTACCGTTGCCCAGGGGACGCCCGAATGTACTAATCGTACATCCTTTTCATGGCGTCTCTTTCCATGTCTCGATGAGATGAGATGAGGTGATGGTGATCAATGAGTACGAAGGTGTGGAACCGGTGGAAACACTTAAACCTGATGACCGTTGGGGTAGATCCCCTTTCTAGAATAATTCCTCGGTACCAGCCGGGAATCGAACCGGGGACCTCTAGGTCAATAGCCAGGTGGCTCTGACCAAATACCTCGAGGTCGTTCGGTTGATAGCCATTTAGGAGTGAGAACAACTTAACCGGGCTCATTAACTTGTGAAGTCATGCCGTTTAGTACGATGGAACAAGATCCTTCAACTTGGCCCCGCTATATTATTATTTTTATTGGAAAGCTCAAACCGGGCATGACATCAACTTGGCTGCTTGAAAACGAGTTTTATTTTTATTTTTGAAGATACTTTTTGCACGATAAGTCCAACTTTTTTTAATATTTCTTAGCGCAGACGCAGTAAAATAAAGAAGCTTTTATTTTCTTGAAATTTTAAAGGGAAAGCCATTCTAAAATCTCTACTGAGAGTCAGTAGTAGATGTAATTCAATTTTCTTAAGAAAAACCTTGTCTGAAAGATTAAAAGTAATTATTGAATCAATATTTTCCCGTATTCTTAAGTCAAGTTATGTGATATGAAGCTGTCACTTTTGATAGATATTATCAACATCTATTAAATTAAACCAATAATATAGTAAAATGATCAATTTTAGCCCCCCAAAAAAGTTTGCATTTTCTAAAATACTCTTCCATTGAAAGTTGGACTGTAGTTACCCTTTAAAATGGTAGACAATACAGCCTAGAGTCATGTTTTATTTAGAGATGATCTGTTGTCAAATTCCTTCAACCACTCGATATCAAAGTAAATGTTACTGTCAAACAGACTTTCTCACTCCTTAACTCAAAAATGGATCCATTCGCTTATAACCTGGTAGCTAGGAGGTACCCTTTGTTTACCCTACAAAGTAACAAGCCTACCTTCCATATTTTCACTATGATATAGCCTATAAGAGAGGGTCATAGTGTAGTAAGTCAAGGTAAGAATACTCAATTCACTGACCGAACGATCTAAGACAGGGTCCTCCAAACGTTTTGGTTCGGAGGCCACATAATATATTTTACACATTTTCACGCGCCAAAGTAACGTTCACCTGTTTTTCAAGTAGCATAATTTTGGCTCTGAATCCCTTCACACGCGCTAATGGATCACAAATCAAATTTGTTTTAGCTTGCAACTTTAGATTCAATTGATTCATTTGGCCGGCCATGTCTGCAAAAAAAAAGAAGCTAATTTCCGAAGCCAGTCAGTGGTTGATAAAAAGTAATTGGGATTGATTCTTCTCTGTGAGAAATGAATCAATTTATATGTAATAATTTATATTTATAACAAATAGTCAATGTAATACTTATTTTTAGAATTATGAAAAATCTTTCATGATTTTCCTTTTATAGCCCTCTGCCGGAAGATTTGGAATTACTTAAAAATTGTCACAAGCCTTTCTGTTAAAGGTATGGGGAGTGACACTAGCTGTTTATTAAACCATAATATGAACAATTTAATTATAAGGCACGTGTGACTGAAAATGAGGGTTTGCAATTCCTACAGCAATAAGTCAAATATAGTGCGTGGTGAAGAAAAAACGAAGAAAACAAATAATTTGATTTTGATAAAATCTCGGGACGGGCCGGATGTGGCCCGTGGGCCGAATTTTGGATACCCCTGGTCTAAGGCATCAAGGCCGTAGCCAGCCAATAATTTCAGGGAAGGATATTTATTGGTGGGCCCATTCCCCAATTTCCGAAGGCTAGGAAAAATTCTAAATATTAAACACCCCTAAAAGTTATTTGAAGTATTTTTATGGTAACATAACCCACCAACCTTGTGAAGTCTAGGAAAAATTCTGAGTATTAAACAGCTCTAGAAGCGATGAGAAGTGGTTTTTTTTTACTGTTAACACTGCCCCCTAATTTGTATTTGTAGCCTAATTTTGATATTGTTTGAACCATAAATAAATCCATATATATTTTGCTCATAAAATTTTGGAGGGGGGTTTTAACCCGCAAGCACCCCCCGACTACGGCCTTGTAAGACATCACTCTCGTGTTAAATTGACCTGCTGATGACGGGGAGATCAAGGTTAGAATCCCGGTCGTGTCTACACATGGTATTTTTTTCTTAAATGGTTTCCCACTCTTCTTCCACGCAAATAAGAGTATATTACCTTCAAAATACTTCCATCCACATCCCTACCTTATTAGAGTAATTACTAACTATCATATATGCTTTTATCCATTTACAAAGCAATTTCTGTTTAATATAGATTTTAAGATAGGTGAAACTAATTTATAAATATTGTTATGGAAACCTAATGATAAAAAAAAAGTGCATCACATTTCACCAAAGAGCATACATAAAATAATATACACTGTTACAGAAACTTTTTATTTGTTTTATGCACTTTAAACTTCCCATTTTCAAACGCTCTATTAAAAAATATATATATTTTCCTATATCTCGGAATACATTGATTTCTTAAAATATTCTTTCGAGCAAAAGTTTTTTTTTATCTCTAAGAGTCTTATCTCAAAGAGTTTAGAAGATAAGATCAGATCTAGAAGTATCCACCTACCTTAACAGTCTAAAAGTAATTTTCACGAAAAAATTAGATGTGCCATTTTATTTTTTAATGTAAAATAGTGCTAGATACGGTTATGGATTATTAATAAAAATCATAAGAGCTGATTTTGATAAAGTCGATCTTTCTCTCTTTTCGACATTAAGTAAACTACACTTAATTTTTAGAGTTAGATAGAAAAAATATAATTCCAAAAATCCTCCAGGGGGACCCTATGAAAACCCTAAATACCAAGTTTTAGCCCGATCTTTAAAATGATTTCGGCTCTAGTCCGAGTAACAGATGACATAAAAAAAAATCGTATTCAGGTAGATCATGAAATGCCAACAACCATCAAAATCTCAAATTGATTCTTTTTTTACGGTCCCACTACTTTATCTTTCCAACGGGTCTCAAGGAAGTAAAAAAATAATAATCCAGGATTTGTATTTTTTTAGGGGAAGGGGTAATTAAAATCACCTTACCTTAATTTGAAAACAGGAAATTCCCCTTTTTTTCACCAGGTAATTGACCTTTGTTTGACCACTTATTGATTCGTTCCCCTCCCCTTATATATATTTTTACTAATGTAATAATTCTTATGCAATAATTTCACACTACTAAGCTCGTTAGAACGTATATTAACTATAGAAGGAGGGGGGCAAATAGGTGTTGGAATGTCAAGGTCATTATCAGCTGACCCTCGCCGCATATCACTGAAGCCTGGACTAATATTTAGTCTGCCATCTCTTTCTCGTCTAATAACATTTTATTTAAAAAAATTACCAATGAAACATGCTTATTATATCGAACTAACCAAAGGTCAAGACAAATAATTGTATACCTTGAATTCTCACAAATAGCACAACAATTATTATTTTAATGTATGAACATATACTTAAGAGTCTACAATTGTACTTATTTACGAGCGTGCTGAAAAATTAAGAAGATTTTTGGGCTAACCGATTTATAAATTTTAAATATCACACAATGAACGGAACGTGTATTGTCTAATAATGTATTTTATAATATGTAGAATATGAAATCAAATAATTAACATTAATTTTAAATTACTTAAAAGTCCACCAGCTCTCAACTAAAAAGAATGTAATCTCAGGGTAGGAATGACTAAAACAAGGTCTTGATATAAGTGGCGGGTATATTATTTGACTGTTTTAGTTTAGTTAATCGTCATTTAATGTCAAACAATGAACAAACAAATAAACTATTACATTTTTTAGCTAACTAAAGCTTTAATTAGATAAATTTCAAGCTTTTTTTTAATCATTGCTTCATACTACACATTCGGGCTATACGCTTATGTACTGATTACGCTAGTGTTTTAATGGATGAGGAAGGTTATAGGTTATATTTATATGAAGTGTACCCACAATAGTGTGGAGATAGGGTGGAAAACCATTTAGGAAAAAAAACACCTTCAGTACAGCTAACCTAGTTTCAAACCCCGATCTCCCCATCATCGGCAGTCTAATCTAATGAGAGAGTAATGCCTTAGACTATGTGGCCACCGAGGTGGGTAAGAACCATTTTCAATGCATCTGTATGTGTGGGGTTCAGATGATTTTTATTACTTACTCGCGTATCCTCTGATAGAGGAGGTATTGTAATTATATAAAAAAAAATCAAATTTGAGATTTTGCTGTATGTCAATGTGTCATAACTGCATGACTCTGAAAAAGTGTTTTTTTATAATGCCGTCTTTTTGTTATTTAATGGGACTAAAGCCGAAACCGATTTACCGATTAGGCTAAAATTTGGTAGCGAGGGTTTTTATAACGTTCCTCCGTGGGGTTTTGGGAATATTATATCCAACCCTAAAATGGAGGGTGGCTTACTTAAGGTCTAAAAGAGAAAAAATTGACTTTATCATAATCGGCTTTAAGATTTTAGTTAAAATTCGTATCTAGGCCCCGTTTAACATTATAAACAAAATGGAAGTTCTCATTTCCCCAAGGAAACGACTTTGAGGGTACTTAAAATTAACAGAAATCTCCAATTTTTATAATATCTTTGTAACTCTCAGGGATACGAAAAAAACTTATCAGGAAAAAGTTGCAGAAATATTAAAACTAAACATATTATTTTTGAAAGAATATTTAAAATAATCAAATTTTCCGAGCCATGGGCATGGTCGAATATCATTTTTTAAATAGAACTTTGTAGACGGGATTTTGAAGATTGAAAATTCCCAGTATGAATAAGAAGTGTTTATTATTTCGTTTATTACAGGTATACTTTAGACAAAAGAGTGGTGTAGTCCGTGCGGTGTACCGTAACATTTATTTTACTAAGCTTGCTTATAAAGGAAGACTGGCTTATTTTCTGGCGTTAGCGTGGCAAGTTGCATCTGTAAAGATAAGGAGCAAGCCTCGGGGTCCCGGGTCCAATTCCAGGCTGGTACTTTGGGTATTTTTCCAGAAAAGGAATTGTTCATCTAGTCACCATGTTCTGGTTAATTAAGCTTAAGTTGGGTGCAAGACTTCTACTTGCACCACATAATCATCATAACTATCATCACATCATATCATCGGGTTGAAGTACCAGTCCCATGGTGAAATGGTCAGTACACCTTGCTACAAGGCTAAGGTCCTCGGGTTCGATCGCCGGCTTGTGTCTTGGATATTTTTCCCGATAGGGGAATTACCCCAATGGTAACCAGGGTTTGGTTAGTTAGGTTTAAGTGTTTGTACCGGTTCAACACCCTCATACTCATTATCACCATCATCTCATCGGGACATGGAAAGAGCCTCCACGGAAAGGATGTACGATTAGTACATTCGGACGTCCCCTGGGCAACGTTACATTAGTACTGGCTAATCTTTTCACTGCTGGGCTACGAGGGATGGGGCCCAGATGCAAGATATATATATATATATGTATAAAACCGGATATCAAATTAGAATCCTCCTGAAACTGGTCAAGGGATATGTACAGCCTAGCCACGTCTCCCCATCTTTAAAATACAATTTAATTTTCTCTTGAGGTCATTACCACAAAGAGGTAATGTTATGTATCTTTAAAATGCATCGAATACCTGGGTACTTTACAATTCAAGGTTACTTCTGTTGTTTCGTACCATGAATACATTAAAACAACAAAGAAGAAGGCTCAGACTCGTCGCGGGGTGGGGGGGTCGAGAGAGGAATCATCTGAGATCAAGCCTAGCTCTGCCGCAAATAAAAAAAACTGAAAAATTTTGGGCACAACAGGCCTTAAATAGTTAAACCGTCATGATCTGTGTCAGTCAGGACAAAAAAAAATTACAGGCATACCCCGCTTTGCAACTATTCGCCCATACGATGATTTTAAATTGTAACTACACTGGATACCATCTGTGAGGTCTTATGGAGGAAAGCTTAATCTTTATTCTCTATCTTAGTTAAATGTTGACAAATATCCTCGTTCTCAGTAAAGTATGAAGGTGGTGTTCTGGGATGAGAAGGAACTACACAAGAGTTACGATTATCCGGGTCGGATAGCGAAAAACAGGTTAATACGGAATCCGAGTATAAAGTATGTTCAGTTATGCTTTGTTGTCACCAATATAACAGTTGTAAGGCGTTTGCGATCGATATTATTTATTAATTACTAGTGAATATGTACTGGTTTGTTTATTTTAAAACGCGCTTCTTAACACTGGGATAATCTCTACTACAGTGTACTTGAAGCATCGACAAATCAGCGTTGCAAAATTGGTATTATATCTAAGGGAAGATTGACCACACTAAAACAAGAGTATGACAACGTTGTTCCCCAATATTTACTACACAATTCCCTCGGAGATGATAATGTTCAGTAAAAGAGGAGGTACTAGGTGTAAAGTGACCAGTGACCAATGTAAAGAGGTGGGTACTCACATATCTTTGCAGCACTTCTGTATGTCGGACCTCCGAGGATCTCTGTCCTGGAAGAACTCTGGGACGCCGGCGCGGACCGTGTAGTAGGCGTCCAAGAGCGTCTTGGTGCGCTCCAAACTGAACTTGCAGCCGTATAGGAACCTCTCCAATCGAGCGTCGTCTGTGAGACAGAGACATACAAAGCCTGAGGTCGTCTTTTGCCAACGACGGAATGCCCCGTTTCTTAAAGGACTGCGAGTTTGGCAAACACTAACTAAACTTTGCTTCAGCAAATAAGGTTCGTTTAGTTTTCCATGCATAGTAATAGGAAAAATACCACAAGGGAGGCTGAGAGAGATATGGGAGAAGCAGAGAGCAGAAAGTGTGCAAGTGAGAGGAAAGGAATGGAAGCAATTAAAGGAGGAAGACTGGTGTAAGGATAGAGGAAGATAAAGGTATTTTACTTAAAATCAATTGATTTATATTTTTATCTATTAGGATATATATAGTTCCTTACTACAACTAATTATGTACTTTATGAATCTTAATGCTACCCAAGCATCTAAATGCAAGAAATTTGTCAACATCAAAATTGCTGTGATTAATTCTCTCCTGATTTACAAGGAACAAGGGCATTCAAAACTTTCAGATAAGGATAGATCTCAACTTATATTTCAATTGATTTATATTTTTATCTATTAGGATTATAAATTAAGATTTAAAAAATGCCTGTACAAATATCACTGATGCCCATTACAAATATTTAAGAACTGTTGATACTATTATTATTTATAAAATGTAACTAAATTATATTCTACTGGATTGATATTTTATTTAATTTGATTAAAAAAGTTTTTTTGTTACATAAACTACATAAATAATCACCTAAGCTCGCGTCCGTCTGTCCCTTGACCCCGCTTCCCTCTCCAGCCTGTTCTGGCCACGACCTTCCTCCGTCTAAGGTCTGACCAGGGTTTTCGCGAAAAAATGTATATATAGCCGGTTTGACATAGAAATAGCTTCATCTGATCGATTAACAAATTTATGTATTCATACGCCCAGCCATGTAATGTACACCTGGCAATTTTAAGAGACGATTTTGATGTGTGTGAGATGGACCCTGTATATAGGTATATTTCCAAATTCCGATTACTCTATAGTGTGGTGGATTCTGTACTCTCTAAAAGGTTCTTTCTACGACGTTCTTTCTAGTGCAACCACATTACCCGCTCGATATTCGGACTCAATAAACTTTTTTTTTTCCTTCCACGTATTACTACCCAATCGGGTTAGACGCGTACGATAATGGGATAGTAATGAGAAAGGTAGAATTGTAGAGTAAATGTACACCATTTTGTGCGAAGGAAGAGTCGAAAGCCAATTAAGAATAACCACAATCGGTACACTCGACTGGGATTCGAACCTCGATATCACCGTAATCGATAATCCAGACCATATCCAACACCTTAACTCAGACAGTAACGTGTCTCTCTACTGAGCTAGGGGTCCCGGGTTCGATTCCTGACATGGAAGAAAATGTATAATTGATTAAATGTGGGTTTAACCTTTCACAGTGATGAATTAACGACCGGGGGCTGGATGTTGTGTCTTTTCTAGATTTAAGTTAGTTTATAAGTTATGTGCTGATATATGTAATCAGGTCAGAAAGTGCACGTTAAATACATCAAATGAATTAAAAATCCAGTGCTACACGATAGTGACGCATTATACAATGCGACCACTCATATGGGTGACCTCAACCTCCACGTCTCTTGAAACTAAGTATTTTATTCCAAGCCTGATGCCCCACACCGTGTGACCATTTATGTTAGCATTAAAATAAACTCCATGCAGTCAGACCCACAATCGAGCCATACCGACCAAGAGGCCTTTGTCTGTTGGTGAATATAGTGTCAAATTTTTTGGATAGAGGGTGTCATGTGGTCAGCTAAACAAACCCTGTTGCCGTTAATGTCAATGCCGTCAATGGTTTTTTAAAACTATATATATAGTTTTATAAGCCCATTTACTTTATATATATATATATTTATAAGACCATATACTATATCTATAGTTTTATAAAACCATTTACTATATATATAAGACCATTTACGGTAATTGAAATTGCAAAAAATTGGCAAAACCTATTTTGACAAACAAACACTAATTTTAAGGTTCAGAGGTCTAAGAAATCAGCAAAAAAGGTAGTTTACAACGAAAATTAGATTTCCCTAGTGAATCTTCAACTAGCATACAGTGCGCGCAGTGGTTTTTCTGTACAATCACTTTTTGTTTACATCACCATGGTAACCCTGATTATTGTATGATTTTCCTTCTTTTTAAGTCAGCAACTTGAGGGTTGTTTTGACATGATTTCTGCCCAATTGTAGTTGGGCATAAACTTAACCATTCGGTTGGATAGTGCTAAAATTCTATGAGCGAGCGCTAAAGGGCATATCAATTTTGTCTTTCAGGGTACTTACACGTGCGGCAGTTGGCGTGGGATGGACGGCTGCACTTTCCCTAAGAAGGAAGTTGTGCTACGGTTTTTTTTATCGCTCAAGAGAAATTCTTTTTACCTCGGCTGGGTTTGAAGTGAGCCCTCAAGCATTGGATCCTGAGGCGAGAACTTTACCCCAATACCAAAGGAGGTTAACTGTGTACGATTAAATATCGGTAAATATATCTCTTTGGTTGAAAATAATAATAACTCACTTCTAACTTAAGTTGGATGTCACAACAAATAGATAAAGAGCTGGAAGAAACGGCTTTTAAATACACTCTTACACAATAATCTGTAGCAATCGCTGCAACGATACACAAGTATTTATCTATTTACGACTCAAATGGAAGTGGTTCACCTTCAACTCTATCTCTTGTGCTTGGAGACGTTTTAAATTAAAAAGTAACATTTATTTATTACTTTATTATGTTATTGCCCTTCAGAAATAGGTTTAACGCTTAGTGAGACGCGTAGCTTGGGGAGTAGCATTGAAAAAAACAATACAAATACTCTATTCTATTTTGTAAAGGGCATCCACAGCGTTGATATCTGACGGCTAAGAAAAGTTACCATACATCCATTCACCAAACCATTTGATCTACAAGACCAAATGTTGATTTGTTGTTTCTTTTGGCAGACAGAACATTCATACCAACAATTTGTTTCTAATTTATTACTAACAATTTTTACACTATTGAAACACGAAATTATAAGAATATCAGTTTGTATATTTTTGTGTGTGTGGAAGCTACATTTATGTTTCACTTAAAAAATTCTTTTCAAACAAAAGCTTCTAAAATGTGGCGTGATCTACTGAAATCAAGATGGCGAACCAATCGAAACAAGGGCGGTTGATGACGTCATACAAACCGCCAAGGCGGTTGTGTTCTTACGCTGTTAACAAAATAAAAACGTTTCATTTTAAACTAATATTTTTATTGCTCTCTCTCTCTCTCTCTCTCTAATTTATATAAACATGTAATTACGTTTATGGCCAGTTATGAAAATATACAAGTGTGAACATAATATAATAATATTTAGTTAATTATTTCAAGTATTATAATATATCTGGTTGCCACAACCGCAAAACAAAAATAACATAGGGCCTAATAGTTTTATTAATATATTTTGTTATTTAATTAATTTACGAAAACGTCAGTTATACAGTAATCCCTAAGGAATTATTATTAGGCTCGTTTTATATCACTTTTATCAATAATATAGTATTAATAAGCAAATAGAAATGATTTATGAATCGGTTGACATTAGTAACTTTCAATCATGTTAGCCATAAAGACTTTCTGCTAGCTGCCGGATACAACCCTTCCAACCATGGATGCCCTTATAATCATCTGCCTTCTATAGACCATCTATAATAAGTAAGAAACATAATTTACAGCTGTGTGATCTTATTTAAATGATGTGACAATAATTACTTTGGATTCAGGTAGTACAACATTCTTTGATAGACTGAATACTCTTCTGGTAATCTTACCTATAATGTCCTGACTATATCTCTACTGGCAATCTTACCTATAATGTCCTGACTATATCTGTAATGGCAATTTTACCTATAATGTCCTGAATATATCTCTCTACTGGCAATCTTACCTATATGATGCGGCAGATGGGGTTGTTTGTCCAACCATTCTCTGATGGCCTGAAGATCTCTTTGCAGCGTTGGAGGATTTGGGTCTAATTCGTAATTCATGTTCTTTTGTTGTTCTGCATTCGGTGGCAAAAGAATCTTCATGATGCCGACTTTGTCTGCTTCACACTGTGTGGGATAAAATACATGTTTTGTTTTTCAATCTTGATAGTGAAACTAATGTTTATGTCAAGTTTAATAGCACTATAAATCAAACCTTGATTTAAAGACGATACCTTTTTTACGAAGCTATGATGAGATGGGTAAGGGAAACGAACTATGGTCCGTATTTTCACAGCTTTTATTGGGAAAAAAAACCCAACACATTTTTGAACATATTAAGTAAAATATTTCTTTCAGTAGATACTTTTAGTGTTTAATTTTTGTAAAAAATCTTTTTTATTTGTTACGAAAGTTAAGACAATCATACCTCCTCCCAGGAGCTTCAATTTTTTTTATCAACCACCATCAGTAGACCCAACAGGGATTCTAATACCGATCTCCCCTTATTCAGCAGGTTAGTCAGTCTAACACAAGAATGACGCCTTAAACCATCCGGTCACTGAAGCAGGTAAGAGCTTTAGTTCCCTTGTTCAGTGTACCGTGAGTTGAAAACGATTGAAAATGGCTGCTATAGCAAGACTGTAATAAACTTTTGCATGACATTTGTAATTTTAAAAAAAAATCTTCGGTGCTGTCTAATAAAGTGTGTGGTGGAATGGAGAGATTAGAATTTAGAAGAATAGGACAGAGCACTAAAACCAACAAGAGCGCAAAATTAGATTGTCAGCAAGGATGCAGAATGCGTAAATGTAAATAATAACATCTGTAAAGACATTACTTATAATTATATCATGTTTATTTAAAACTATCTATAAAAACTTATAGCTAGTTGTGCAGTGTAAGCCTTTATTGGCGTAGAGCGGTGCAGAAATAAATATCTTGATTTAAGGGACAGTTTTTGTCCCGAGTAGTGTTCACCCCTAAAACAGGACAATGAGTTAAATTCCGGTGCTGTCCCCAATATGGGACGGTTAGCCATCCTATCTGACACGTTATTATCACTCAAAAAGACACTCGTCGATCAGATAAAACCTAAAATACACCCCAATGTGAGGTATGTAGAGCAGAGCCGATGTATGATTGAATAAATGGGGTCAGAATGCGAGAGAACATATCAAAGGTACAGTTTAAACAAGCTCTGCTTACCTTGGCAAGGCTCAACGACATGACACAAGTTTATATTTATATCTAGAGCCGGCTTCACTTTCATCAGTTTTTTCAAAACTTAAGTTCATTATAATTTAGTTTGAGGGGGGTTAAGTTAAATTACAGTAATCGGTAAGCATAGCAGCGAGAGCGGGTTTCAAGTCAAGCCGACATCTTTGCAGAAGATTTATCACCATTGAATAACTACGACTGCATATTTTTTTGTGAACTCCGAACCACTAGCACTGTACCTGATTTTGTACTAGCCAGAGTATACAATCCAATTTTCGTAGGAAGAACCTTATATGTACGCTGGGAAAATTACTATATCTACTTTCAAGTATTCATACATCAAGTCATTTGATTTTTAGCTGTAACATTTGCTAGTAACATTAATAAAAGTAGCCCGCTTCAGTGGCCGCATGGTCTAAGGCGCTACTCTCACAACATTACAGATTTCCGATGATGGGAATATCGGGATTCAAATCTCGTTCGGATGTATTGAGGGTGGTTTTACCTAAATGGTTTTGCAAATACGGGTATATTTTATCTAAATTAAACCGTCCTCATCCTTAACCCATCACTATAATTAGTAGATAAGCGTATAACCCGAACGGTTAGTAAGACGTGGTGCTAATTTTTTTTATCAATTTTGACTGAAATTCC
>CABFVZ010000571.1:29721-46567 GCA_902151445.1 Timema monikensis | reverse complement strand
CCCTTCCTTAAAGTACTTTCTATGAAAATTAGACTTTAGAATATAACTGTAGAATCTATCTTAGTCGTCAAGATTTGAATCATAATCTCAGATGTTGTTGGTCAGCTCCTTAAGATCAACACCTTATAGCTGTCTACTACGACCAACATATAGATTTGGCTGCAATTTAGAAGGTACCCTGTTATTTTTATTTGTTTCAGAGTAGTATCAATAAATAAGAACAGGTAGTAATACGCAGCGATAAAAAAAAAGAGAGATAAAAGTCTTAGACCGTTAATGGAGCCAGAACCACATGGGACTCACCTGCTTCCTCAATCATGATAACAATGATTAATATCGAACCCGTAAACTATCCAGGGAAATGCAGTAAGCTGGTTTTGTCCACTGAACAAGAAAGACTGAGTGAAAATTCGATGATGACAATCGATTTTAAGGTGGGGCGGAAAAGAAATATGAGTCATCACAGTTTTTTGAGAAGAAGAAATATATTTATATATTACCATGGTGGATAAAAAAAATAGTTTATTTTAAATATGTATGTGAAAAAGTTATCATCAAACTCATGTCAATTATTCAAAAAGCTGTTGAGATTAATACAAGAATAAAACTAAACTAACCCGTTTCAGTGGCCGCGTGGCATAACGCGCTACTCTTGGATTAGACTAGACTGCTGATTACGGGGTGATCGAGGTTCGAATCTCTGTCGGGTGTATTTAGGATGGTTTTTCCAAAATTATTTTCCAATCTCTTTAAATATAACCTTCCTAATCCCTAAAACCATTAGAATAATTAGTACATAAGCATATTACCCCAACGGGTAGTAAGACGTGGTGCTAAAAGAACTAAAAAAAACCTTAAGGCATCCACTGAAGTAATATTTTATTAATTTAACCAATTTTATTTATGCAAAAATACTGGATTTAGCCTTTCAAACCATCTTAAACAGTGATCAACACAAATTAATTGTATCAAAACGAAATGACTTACCAAAATATGGAATCTTTTTTTTTTCACTTTTCCAATTAAATAAGGGAACTGACGGCCCTTGTATTTATCTATTTCAAATGGTTATTATCTACAGATATAAGGTACAAACAAGAGTCTGTTTACTATCCGTCGACTGAATTATCTGATGATAAAAACAAGGTTCGTCTATCACGTCGCGGTTCTAATTCTTGCGGTGACTACAACTCTAGTATCAGCGAGGAACACTCTGCGCTGGACAACGACTACGCCAACACTGAAAGGTCTTGTGTGACCCCCCGATACATGAGTAGCCTTTCCAACAACCCGGGCGACCTTCCTCTTGTTGTGGGAAGAGTGCGGGAGACGATCAACTTCCTTCGTTTGTCAGATATATAGGAAACAAGCAATCTTGTGTGGTTCGGGACGTTCGCCAGACACCTGGAAATATATACTGGTGGCTTGTGTAAGAACTAACGTTTTAATATCACTGGCTAGAAGAATTCCAATGTGTTTATATCAATTCATACTATCGAGACTGCTGACGCATCACTTTTCTTTGTTTTGTATACAAACATAAAACAAAACAAACACGTTAAACTGTAATATGCATATGGTTTTTTTTTTTCCACATAAATACCTTTGATAGTTAAGACTTTGAAAAAATATATCTTGAAAGTTTTATTTTCTCCTTTCATATATTTCTTTCTTTATATTATATACAATACATATATAATAATAAATAATAGATTATATTAAATACTATATTATCTAATATACAGAAAGAGAGATATGAATAAATATTACCTATAGGCATATATATGTATGTATGTATACACACTTTTAAAATAATGGTATGGAACTCCGCACGGTCTTTCTCGCTCTATTGTTTGAAAATGGAGATATTTACCCAAAACTCGTAATATATGTGAAACGAAATAATTTAAACTAGCAAACCCAAGCATAAATTGCACTATACTTATGTAAAACATTTCTTTTTAATCCCGGTTTTAAATTTTATAATTTTGTTCTTAAAGAATTAATTGTCTTCATTTGTATGTTTGGACCGATAAAAAAGATCAATATTGGGTCCACAAGGGTCAACACTTCGTATTAAAATTTCAACTACCGGTTAAAATTTTCGACATTTTATTAGGTGTTGCTAATCTTCATGCCATCGCATTGCTATTAAATTCCTCATTTATAAATTTTGATCAATAAAAAATGTAAATATTGACTATTTAATCTAAAATGATTATAGATCATTGTTGTACAAACATTTCACCTAAGGGGTTTAAGGAAAAACAACATAAACCTTTAGAGACTTACTTATATTTAATTACTCTATGGCATTGGAGAATTATTGCGTTAAAACTTAAGTAGTATTTCTTTACAACTAAAGCTCACAAAATTATATTAATATATTTGCAAATATCTCAGAAATGGTTGGATTTATAAAAATATATTTCATTTAAAGATTTTTTACTTTTAATAGTAATACAATTTTGCAATGATAAATTATTTAGTATCTCAAATAGTTGCGGAGATACGAAAGTTTCTGCTTCTATAAAGTACCCTAAAATTCACTTTCATGGTAAAATGAAAATAGCCAGTTTATTTATAATCTTAATCAACACCTAGATACGAATTTTAATCAAAATCACTAGAATCGATTTTGAGAAAATCGATTTTTTTCTCTTTCCGCCATTTATTAAACTACTCTTAATTTTAAGTCTAAACAAACACACAGACAGGCGTTATTGAAAAGACCACTTTTTAGGGTTTAGGGGGTCTTGAGACGTCAACATCCATCAAAATTTCAGGTTAGATTTTCTTTTGCGGTCGCAATACTTTTACCTTTTTTATTCGACAAGTTAAAAGGTTTCTAAAAAAAAGTATCCTTAAATGTTTCGCTTTAATATTTTCATAACAAACGAAATGTATTGACCATCATCAATTTAGATTTTGCAATAAACTTTAAATGTATTTCTTAATTTTTTTTAACACCCCTCTTGAATTATTTTTCTAAACTGTAAGTTTAACATTCAGCTTAGTTAACGGCTTAATTTAAGTGTGAATATTGAGGATGTTAGCTAAGCGGAAGTACAATTATACATGCACTTGAATAGAGAACCAAACCACGGTGATAATTCAACCTCAGGTCACCCGGATGGGAATCTAACCCCGGCTTCCCCATCAAAGTTGACCTTGGGCAAAAAGAGTCTCCTTATACTTTATGAACCTCGGTACAAAAAATCAATTATAAAACATCCTATTTTATCGAAATGGAGAAATTTAAAAACGTATTAATTAAAGTAATTGAATATTTTATATAGATATAACTCCATGATATGTATGAAAATATCTGCTCGAACAAAAAAAAATCCACGATTCGCATCATAAACAAAGATAAAATTAACAAAACATTGAAAAATTACAGTTCAACGTCCTTAATAAACAAAACGTAAACTATCACAGGACATACGCCCTACTTATTAGATGTAGTAATTAGTTGTTTTTCCTTCAGATTACACAATGAAGGTTATCAATGGGGGAAACGTACAGTAATGACTCAAGCAAAACCCCTCAGTATAAAAAGTTGAAAGTGTAGCCACGCTTACAAGGACAACCACTGTGTACTTCCGGTTTGCGGTTTGGCAAGAGGACAAAAGCTTAGTAAAAACAAACGGCGTGAACCGAATTAAATATTAAACAAATCAAAAGTACAATTCAATCTTCATAGGAAATTACTTTTTTAAAGACAAAAGCTATTATTATTATTATTATTATTATTATTATTATTATTAGCACCGCGTCTTACTACCCGTTCGGGTTATACGCACTTACACTACTAATGTGTAATGGTAGGGTGATTGTGAGATGAAATGGAAGGTCTACAATTTAACGTGGGATCCGAACCACAGTGGAGGCCTGGCATTCCCCACATTCACAAGTTGTGATTAATACACGTCTTGTCAGAGGTGAAGGAAGGGTTTGGCAATAAGATAAATCTGTGCCGGGACCGAGGATTGAACCCCGGACCCTGAAAAAGACAAATATATATTACTGGTATCATTGATAACATTTCACTAGGTTGTATTATTATTGCACATACCCAACGTTGTTCGAGAAGAGTGTGCTACGTTATCTGTATTCTGCTCTGTCATCAATCATCAATTTCCAAGGCCATAGCTAGTTAAAGTCTGTTCACGGTAGGAATTATTTTCTGAAAGGCTTTTTCCCTGCCAGAAATCTATTATGTAGTAGGATATTGGTAGGAAAAAGGACCTTTCAGAGAGTAATTCCAACCGTGAATTAGAATTAGAATTAGAGGAAGTGAACCCGCATTTTCGTGGAGGGATAGTGGAA
Organism: Timema monikensis; assembly: GCA_902151445.1. Lineage (NCBI taxonomy): Eukaryota > Metazoa > Arthropoda > Insecta > Phasmatodea > Timematidae > Timema > Timema monikensis. The sequence goes on along the minus strand of CABFVZ010000571.1, from coordinate 42,235 downwards.
AACCATTTAGGAAAAACCATCCCCAGTTCACCCGACCGAGATTCGAACCTCGATCTCCCAGTCCTCGGCGGTCGAGCTAAACACGACTAGCGCGTTAGCCAACTACGCCACCGAGGCGGGTTGCTCTAAAGACATCTTACTACTTGTTTAAGGGGGAGACTGCTTATCCGTATTTGTGGTATTTAACCTGCACTTTCTGAACCGACTGATTACATCAGCACACGAAAATTTCTATGAGCGAGAGCAAAAGAGCCTACCAATGTTGCCGAGAAAGGTATTTTCACACATCTTACAGAGTTATTATACATGTCACAATCAACATTGGGCCGACGGATTAACTTCCCTTCCAAGGGAAGATTTGCTACGGATTTTTGTCACTCAGGAAAAATCCATTGACCTCAGCTGGTTTGAAACCCACGAACATCAGGTTCTGAGGCAAGCACTTTACCCCAACACCACTGAGGTCAACTGCTCAGCTGTCATCAGTCCAATTTCACTGATGTACAGTACATCAGTAAATTGAGTTTAACTGTGGATATTTCTGTTGAAACCCACATAAAAGTTTATATTTTCTGAAAGAGAAAACTGAGTTCTATATACATACAAAATTTGGCATCGTTTGAACTTAATATTGAAGTAAAAAAAATTAAAATAAATGTACCCTTTGCAGTTGTCCGTTGGTATCTACGGTGTGTGCATATATACGTCACAGATTGCAATAAATCGAACCCAATCTTTTGTAATATCTTTGTTTTTTTACGTTACTTTCATTACTGTTTCCAGCCTGTGGCCTGGGTCAGTTTATTACTCAAGCCATATATTTTCCACCACCAGCTGGTTAAGCCTGTCTTAGTTTCATATGCCTTAAAATATAGCTTAAGACTAGGACAGTCACACCATCCAGTCCCCGGCCATTAATTTATTGGTAATAAAGGATAGACCCACATTTCACCAATTATAAACTTTCGGCCATATCGGAAATTGAACCCGGGACCCCTAGATCAGTATAAAGACATGCTATCGACTGATCTAAGTTGTCGTAATATGAATTCGCTTGGTAATTTTGGGAGCTGTCATTGCTACGGATGTAAAAACTTCATCATAAGCAATATGACGTGTAAATAACACTATTTACAGTATGATATAGAATGATAAATAAGATGTGAAATGTTATTACAAACTGAAATAGAGCTTGTTAAAAAAAAGTATACATTCTACCTTTTAACTGCTCTGCACCTCTTAGGAAAATTAAGGATTTTCAGTAGGGCCTATGTATTATTACAGCTTATTTTTAATTCTGAAGGGCGATCAGAATAAACCTGAATTTCTGATTATAATTATTTGGTTAAACAGGTTTTTATTACATAAGAATATATTTACAATATTTTAAGGCAGCCGCCTCGGCCAGTGAAAAGCATCAATCGCTTTCAGGCCACGTGACTGTGTCGTTTCCTGAAACTATATCTCTATTTAGTACTGAGCCTTATTATGGGCTATACGTTTATGTACTAATTACGCTAACGGTTTGAGGGTCGAGTAAGGTTGAATTTAGTAGAATTGTTCTTACATTTGCATAGAAAACCATTTGGTAAAAACCAACCTCAGTACATCAAACCAGGATTCAAACCCCGATCTCTCCGTCACCAGCAGTCTAGTCTATTGTGAGGATGATACCTTAGACCATGCAGCCACTGAAGCGGGTTACTTCTCTATTCTGCTTATATTCCATTTCGCCCTTTAGATACAACCGACCTTTATCATGTCAATAAGAAAGAGGGAAAATAAAAACTACAAAGTTTCTTATCTCAAGGTAAACATTTCCTGTTAGGTACTGTTAGTTCTCAAATATTTTAAAATTTTCTTTTGTAAGCCTATCAAAAATTTGCTGTATTTGCTAGAGGAAGGCTAAACCTAGAGCCCTTTTTCATCAAGCCTAGTTTCATAGCTTCAAAAATATGCTTAAAAAGTCTTTGAAAATGAGCTAATGTCACCTTTTCATACATTTGTTCTTACTAATAAAACTCAAACTATAGAGTTGTTAAGAGAAAGGATACCTGTTGTAATCTTTCGAATTTATTTTGGCGTGAGCCATATTTTGAAATAATGCTCCAAAGAATTAAATATTACGTTTTCTCGCTTACCCAAGCGGTCACCTTGAATGAAATAGTTATTATTTATATTTAGACAACCTAGAACGTTAAATCCCAAACTATGTCACAAAAATGCATAAAAATAAAGTTGTCTAATTTAATTTTTTTTTCAGTTAGCATAAAAATCCGATTATCAATGATTTAAAAAAACACGGACACGGTAATACATTAATTTTTGTATTGTAATGATTTCCTTTCAAGGTCATAGGACAAGGCTTTGACCAAAAAAATCATGTTATAGAGGAGGGGGTGCTAAAATTAAATTTTGTCAGGGCACAAAATTATACCCTTACGAGCATCAAATTCAAAACGGCTTTAACCATATCACCTCTCTCATCAAAAGACGTCAAGGAAAGGGTGAAGGGATAAATGGCCGGTAGGACAGACAGAATGAATCTTGAGAAGTTACCATTACCAAGCATATTTTAATGTCAGACAAACCAGTGATGGCGTAGCGCGTGTAAAATTCCAGAATTTGCTAGATCATTTTTCAAGGACCGGTTGATATAGCTTCCGTTATTAAATAACCCACCCTTGCTACGGCGGCCGTATGGTCTAAGGCGTCACTCTCGTGCTAGGCTAGACTGCCGATGATAGGGAGGTAAGACATTTTGCTAAAACACATGAATGGACACGTGGAGTATAGTAATAATAATAATAATAATAATAATATTTAGCACCGCGTCTTACTACCCGTTCGGGTTATACGCTTTAAGTACTAATTACGATAATGGATTAGGAATTGGGAAGGTTGAATTAGAGGAAGTGAACCCCCATTGCTTGGAGGGAGAGTGGAAAACCATTTAGGAAAAACCACCCCAGTTCACCCGGCCGAGATTCGAACCTCGATCTCCCCGTTCTCAGCAGTAGAGATCAACACGACAAGCGCGTTAGCCAACTACGCCACCGAGGCGGGTACACGTGGTGTAAGCGTCAGGTTCGTTTGTTTTGGTTTAGCAGTGACAGGCAGGTTAGGGGTTCGAATTCCGTCTGGAAGAATTAACTGAAGGTGGGTTTTCCTACATGGTTTCCCAATGCTCTCTCCTCGCAGATGCTACCCTACACATTCCTACATCATTATTATAGCTAATTGCGGATAATCCGGAGTGGTAGTATGACTTGTTCATAATAAATACTATAAATAGTACGTTTTAGTTCGATAAGATTAAAAACTGATTTTTATATACAAGAACAAAATTGATAAATTTTTATGTATTCAAAAGTTTAGTTAAAATTGTTTGCTTTTATCAATTCACTAGTGAATTTTATGTGTGACTCCTTTAGACTTATATTTGTTACATTTTATGGACATTATAATTGATACGTCGGTGACCTGGTGGTCTAGGGGGTAAGGTGTCAGACTTCTATGCTGGCGGCCGGGGTTCAATCCTCGGTCCCGGCACAGATTTATCTGATTACCAAACCCTTCCTTCACCTCTGACAAGACATCTTGTGAATGTGAGGAATGCCTGGCCTCCACCGTGGTTCGGATTCCACGTTAAACTGTAGGTCCTTCATTTCATCTCATAATCACCCCTACCATTACACATTAGCGTAAGTGCGTATAACCCGAATGGGTAATAAGACGCGGTGATGATAATAATAATATAATTGATACGGATGGCAGGTATTCACAGAAGTGAATTTTTAATAGTATTAAATATAGTTGATTGATTACACACGGGCATGGAAATGGATCCTGGGTACTATGTACTTGTCAAAGTGTAATTTTTCATCCATATTATCGTTAAGAGGTTAAATATTTTCCAAAATCACTAAACATTCTGTAACGTCTTATTTTCAAAAGGAATTTTAGAACTCGAGTGGTTCAAATCTTTTATTCCACGAAACATGCTTTTTTTTTTTTTTATAACAGCATCTTACTACCCGTTCGGGTTATACGCACCAGACGTTTGTTTTTGGACAAATGAAACGCTACGATAGATTTGACACGTTCATCAGAAATAAGAAACTAAAGGTTACTTCTGAGTTAGTCACGTTTGCACGCAAAAGTTTCCATCGCAAGCGGCGATTCTTATTACGTGTTCTTAATCCATAACATATTAGTTGTTTTTGCACACAATTTATCTGGACATGCAAATTATAGAGACTAGAACAATAATATCATCTCAGCTGATTTTCTTTCGTTTCCGGAATCACTTAGTGACAACAATAAACATTTATCACTAGCAACTATAGTAGAATCGCAATAAGAAAGTAGGTACAGGATAAATTAAATGCTTTAACTTTCTCATATAGATAGATTTATTAATTATATATTTGGCGTATTTAACGTGCACTTTGTGCTGATCATATCAGCACACGGGAATTTCTATGAGCAAGAGCAAAAGGGCCTACTAATTTTTCTGGGAAAAATATTTTCACCTAGCCTTCAGGTCGATCAAATATACAAGCTATTATACGTGTTAATTACGGTGATAGCCGCATCTAAAAATAATATTCTTAAGATTGAAAAGTGACACCTGGACACGATAATCAAACTCAGGACCTTTGGCTTTTTTTCCCAATGCTCTAACCACCAAGCTATCTAGGAATCATCCATTGACCCGGTCATTCTTCACTCTTTAAGACAAAGTCTGTGAGGGATGTGCTGAAATTGTCGATGGTGGTGGCGGTTATCTGATAGCTCGTGATCTTAATTTGATCCCACATTTGTAGCCGACAATTTCCACACGTCCATCACAGACTCTGCCTTAAAATATGAGTAAAGAAAGACCCTGTGCACGGGACGATTCCTTGATAGCTCAGTGGTGAGAGCTTTTGCGTGCTAAGCCAAAGGTCTCAGGTTCTATTCCAATGTACAGGTGTTATTTTTCAATTTAAAGAATAGCTCCCGGAGTTCTTTTACATGCCACGATTGATATGGGACCGACAGCGTTACTTCCTTTTCAAAGGAAGTTGTGCTCTAAATTTTGGTCGCTCAAAACAAATCCGTCGACCCCGGCCGTGTTTGAACCCACGATAACCGGGGTCATGAGGTGAGCTCTTTATCCACAAGACCTATTAGGTTGACCATATAGATAAAGTATTGTATTTGTAAAAAAAAACCTTTTCATCTTGACGTTTGATGTGCCCCGATTTAAAAACAATTGGTCCTTACAATTCTGTATATCCCCTGTTTTACGTTATCATAATATAAACAAAGTATTTTACTCGTAAAAACCTTTCAACCCTGAGATTATGATGGTTCTTGACGTTATATCTGCCCACCAATTAAAAAATGTTGTTCCTTCAGTAATTATTTATGTTCCCATGTCATTTTGCATGTCCTTTACACTTTATATGTTTAACACTAGGGCTAAAATAGAAACTGATTTATTAAAACCTGGTGACCTGGCGGTCTAGGAGTAAGGTGTCAGACTTCTGTGCTGGCGGCCGGGGTTCAATCCTAGGTCCCGGCACAGATTTATCTGATTACCAAACCCTTCCTCCACCTCTGACAAGACATCTTGTGAATGTGAGGAATGCCAGGCCTCCACCGTGGTTCGGATTCCACATTAAACTGTAGGTCCTCCATTTCATCTCACAATCACCCTACCATTACACATTAGCGTAAGTGCGTATAACCCGAATGGGTAGTAAGACGCGGTGATGATGATGATGATAATAATAATAATAATAATAATAATAATAATAATAATAATAATAAAACCTTATATTAAAATGTGATACGGTCATATCTTGAGGCCAAATTACGATTTTGATTCTATGGCAAAAGTTAGGGGTAGCTTACTGATATTTGATTTTTTGAAAGTTTGAAATTTTTTGTAATTAATGGATTCATTGATTTTGTTCAAAATTGACATCTGGGGCGTGTTCGATCCATGGTAGATTACCAAGTGGTCCACAAATGGGAAAGTAGGTAAAAATAAATCGTCTTTGAAAGAGTTTAGAAATACAAGATTGCTGGCCTAAATTCGTTGGATCACCAGTTCTTTGTACCTCAAGAATATGTGAAATATGCATAAGAAAGTCAAATATAAAATGTTGTCCTTACTGAATGATAAACAAGTGGGCCTACATTAACATAACTTCAGGCCACGACTTCCCTTACATCCCACCTTATAATTACTAAGTTTTGAAGTCTAAAGAATCGGTAAAGAAGTGCAAGAAAACAATTTTTTTTCTAATAAATTTAAAAAAAAATAAAAACCAACGTATATAAGAACCATGTAATTTGTTTGATGCTTCCGGCCTTAAGGTAATGTTATTCAGTCGAGTTAAAACGTGCGTCTGGCTCCGACCTTGGAGTTGTTTTCCTTTGGTCAATCAACAACGGCCAAGTGACTTAGTATGTTGTTGTTATTTGTGTTTGTGTTTTGACGTTTTACTACACTTCCGAACTATATACACTGTTTGTTATCTACTTTTGTCAATAAAAACTCTAGTCTCACGTATATCTTCGCCAAACCATTATGATTTCCAAGACCATGTGTTGTGTTGTTATCTACTTTTGGCAGTCAAAACTCTCACAACAAACAATTTATTTTTTTATTTTAACTGTTTTTACATTATTGAATCACTAACTTATGAAAATAACCCTTTAGGTGTCTATTTTTTTGCGGAAGCAGCGTTTGTAGCTCAATTAAATTAAAAATGCTTTACAAACGAGAGCTTTCAAAGGGCTGCATTCTCTTCACAAATCAAGATGGCGAACCATACTAAACGAAGGTGGTTGGTGACGTCATACAAACGATGCTCGGTTGGGTATGCACATCTTTTTACGAAACAAAACGTTTTATTTCTAAACTTATATATTTTATGGATCTTTTTATAAGTTATAAAAGCATATATTTTGGTGGGCAATTATAAGAAAATACAAGTGTAAATCTAATACTTTTTATTGTATTGTTCTTGCTTTATAATATATCTTGTTGCCACAACCACGAAACAAAAAACATAATATATCCATTAATATAATTGTTTTATTCTTCCAATAAGTTACGAAAAAGCCAATGATACTCGCGCAGTAGACTAGACTGTCGATGACGGGGAGTTTGAGGTTCGAATCTCGGTCGAGTGTACTGATGGTAGTTTTTCTAAAACTGTTTTCCACTCTCCTTCTACGCAAATGTAGGTACACTTCCTATATATATAAACGCTTTAATACCTCAAACCATTAACATAATTATTACATAAGCGTATAACCATAACGGGCAGTAAGACGTGGTGTTAAAAAATAAAAATAAAATTACTATTTCCACTTTGACTTTCAACCAATGTTTGTAATAAAAAAAAATCTTCTACTTTCTGGCAGTCTCCATACCCTTCCAATTTCCAAATGAGAATCGACTTTATTTGTGGACGTCTTCTATGTATCACTAGAAAGTTCGACGGTGGGTTTTAAGGTATTCTCTCAGATCATTCATGTCAGGTAAAATGATAGTCACATCACTGATAAGAGCTCTAGACTAGCAGACGCATCTTTAACGCAAACTTTCTAAATTATTCATGAGATGAAATCTTCGGTATCCGTAGATAACTGGCTAGAGTAGTTGGCTCTAATTCTCGAACGAGTCTGGCTCGACTCCGCATAGTGCGCTGTTTTGACGCAAAGGTTATATCATTTGTTTTATCCCCGCATCTTACGACCTGATAAGGTTATACGCATATATGATAATTACTATAATTTGGTAGGGATGAGGAAGGAAGCATTTTAGAGATAATCTACCCACATTTGCGCGGGAAGATACTAGGAAACCATTTAAGAAAAAAAAAAATCTTCAGTAAATCCGACCGTGATTCGAACCTTGATTTCCTCGTCATAAACATGCCAATCTAATAAAATTGTGACGCATTATAGATCATTCCGGCCACTGAAGAGGGTTATCCGCCTATGTACTCTGATTGTTTTAGGGATTATGAAGTTTTAATTCAGATGAAGTTCATCCGCATTTGCTTGGTGGAAGATTGGGAAACCAGTTAGGTAAAAAATCCTTTCAGTACACTTAGTCGGGATTCAAACCTCAATCTCTCCATCACCCGAAAACCAGACTATATTACATGTTTGACGTGTAATCTTTGTGCCTAACCAACACGGGTAGAAAATCAGATCGAAAATTTAAATATATAGGTATATTAAACCTAGATTTTTTCCTAACGTAGAATCTTAAATATTTTAATATCTTCAAATCTTGAATATCTTTTAGAAGCCCAAGGATTTACGCAGCCTAGGATTGAAAAAATTCAAAAAATAAATAAAATATTGTTCCAGTAGATACATTTAGTTTAATTTTCTACATTTAGTAGTCTCAACATTTCTTGAATATTTGTCGCGGGCATTGCATAATTTGATCAGGACTTCCGACTCTTCATTTAAAAAGTTTGTAATCAAATACTAACCCATTACACAGGTGGATCGGTCTAAGCCGTCATTCTCATGTTAGACTGGCCTGCTGATGACGGGGAGATCGGGGTTTGAATCACGGTCGAGCCTATTGAGGGTGTTTTTACCTAAACGGTTTCCCACTCTCCTTCCACGCGAATCCAGACATCTAACCTATAAAATTCTTCCTTCCTCCTCCCTACCCTGAAAGAGTAACTATCCTCTATATACTTATAAACTCGATGATATAAAAATAAATAATAAAAATTACACAATTTTTATCAGAAATATTCAATAAATGTTAAGATTAATATGTATAACAGGATTAAGGATTTTTAATGAGGGGGGGACGCGGCCCAGAGCTTTGTGAGGTTGGGGGAGGGGGGCATGATTTTTGTGAGGGTGGTTGAGAAGCACTCTCACAGGATCGGGTTGAGAGGTTCACCCTCGGGAAATTTTGACGGAAAAGTCCTTCAAAATTTGAGAGTGATTTAAAAATCAATTAGAAAATTTTAAAAAAAAACTCATGAAAGTTCACCGTTTATTTATGTTATTTGTTCATTCTTGTTATTTAAATTATGTGCTAGAGATATAAATCAACTGTTGATACTCGCCTCGGTGGCGCAGTTAGCTAATGCGCTAGTCGTGTTGAGCTCGACTGCCAAGTACGGGAAGATAAAGGTTCGAATCTCGGTCGGGTGAGCTGGGGGTGGTTTTTCCTAAATGGTTTTCCACTCTCCCTCTACGCAAATACGGGTTCACTTCCTCCAAATCTAACCTTCCCAAATCCCAATCCATTAGTGTAATTAGTACTTAAGCGTATAATCCAAACGGGTAGTAAGACGTGCTGCTAAATAAAAAACCTAAAAAAAACAACCTGTTGACAGTGATTGACACGCGAAGAAACTCGCTAGTGAGATATTACGTGACAATACAACTAGCAGGGTCTGTAACATAGATATATATTTTTAATTATTATTGTTAGCCTAATACTAATAAATAAAAATTCTTGAGGTGGGGTTAGGGGGGCACGCACCTCCTGCACCCAGTTCTGGGTCCGCCTCTGATGTTTAGAAAATTAAACTAAACATATCTACTGAAACAATATTTTATTTATTTTTAAAACAAAAAAGTAATTGTTTTCCCTTTAAAATTTTTCAAAATAATGATCTTAATTATCGTTTCCTCCCATCCCCACCCCCAAAGAACTCCAGACTGCTTGCGGCCTTGTACCGGGACATGTGTAGGCCTCTCTCCGAGGCCAGTTTGGCTCCAAGCCACGAGAACCCACACGTGAGGTGACACAAGGTCACAGCTCAGGCAGCTCACGGAGTAAACATACGAAAGGATCATTTTAGAAGCACCGCCTTGGATTTTTGTCACTAAATATCGAGAACGTGACCTTGGTTTTTTAACATTTTTTTTTTCAACCCGGTTCGAGAAAGGAAATACGACATTATTATTTATATTTCCTACCCCTACAGTGGGCACGCCAGTGATGCCCCACTCCCCTTTTTTGAAAAGAAAAAAAAAATCGGAATCAATACCTTAGTATTGTAAAATATTTACAGATTTACAGATTTATTTACAGATTAATTTAAAATATTACGTTACGTTGATGACCATAACTTGACCTCAGATCAAAAATAATGCAAGTCCGATACAAACTTTCACCCCCTTTTTCATCCCTTATTAAATAAAATTTCCAAAATTCCTGAAACACGTATTTATTTGTTTTACGTCAATAACCGAAATACAAAATTTTGTTTATGTAACTTTCAAAATGACGGACTTTCATACATATTATCATACATATTATCATCCCCTATTTTGACCCCTTTAGGGTGGAATTTTCTAAAATCCTTTCTTAGTGGGTGCCTACATAACAAAATGAATATACAGTCCGAATTTCATGCTTGTAGCCTTGATAGTTTGCGCTCGGCGATGATGAATCAGTCAGTCAGGACATGTTATTTTATAAGTATAGATAATATCTATATTAACAAATATTGGAAACTACGCGTTTGCTCTGAAACTACCGTTTTAGTTATCTGTTGTTAAAAATTAATGAAAGCTTCAGGGTAAAAAAAAAATCAATCAAATAACATTTCAATAAAAAGTTAAATTAGACATGATGGCTATTTAATGACAAGTTTAACCTTGAACACATATGTGAGTAAGAAAAACTTATTGATGTGTACACACTCACTCATAAATTAACACATTGTGATTTAATCTAACATAACCTTGATGGTCTTGTGGTAGAGTGCTCGCCTCACGAATAGTTTTTTGCGGGTTAAAACCCGACCGAGGTCATTGGATTTCCACCGAGTGATGTAAATCGATAGCGCAAATCACTTCGGGGAGGATGTAAATCCATTGGTCTTATATTATGTTGACTGTGGCAGGTGAAAGAATCCAGGAAGGTATTAAATTATATACCTTCCTGGCAAAATGTGTAGGCTGCTTCTAGCTCGCTCGTAGAAATTCATTGCGTAAAGCAACGAGAATATACTGAATTTTTTTAGGATTGTGAGAGAGGGTGGCATTAGCTAGCCAAAGGGTTGAGTGCTTACGCTGCTCTGGTTTGGTGAAAAACACATTAGGACTAACCTTTGAATATCTGTCACTGGTGTCCTGGAATTTAATGACAACTTTTTCCTTTTATTTAAAAAGTTTCTCATCTAATGTCGCTATGCTCATGAGTCATGACAGATATTTAACAACTGTTGAGCATGTGAATAAAATCATACTTTATGTTTCTACTGTAGCAATATTTTTATTTATTTTGGACAAAAAATTTTGCTTTAAAAAGTGCAGAAACATTTATATTTTCACGCTTTCCCTATATTTGAATCTTAAATTGGCTTATAAAATTACAATTTACAATATTTCATAATGGATTGTGGTATTTTCGTCACCTCAATTTACATAATAAAAAGCAGACACGTATCTCTACTTAATTTCATACTTTTTTTTATTTGGCTTGCGAAGCCAAAATAAAAGACAAACGTGGTTCACGTAACGAGTCGTTTGGAGAGACTGGAATAGATAGATGATGGATTAAAATAAAACAAAATAAAGTCGATTATCTCAGTAATTTTTCTAATGGTGCATCATTATGTAAAAATAAATGGTACGGTATACGTCACAGAATTTCTCGCTCTTTTATCATAACTATACTTATAACTCATAAGATATGTGAAACGAAATAATATTCATTGTTTCAGAAACATCCTAATGGCAAAAAGAGCATATATGAAATAATATATATATAATTTTTTGTTTTAGAAACATCCTAAAGGGCATATATGAAATAATATATATATAATTTTTTGTTTTAGAAACATCCTAATTGCAAAATGAGCCAAAGAGCATATATAAAATACTTTACATTGTTTCAGAAACATTTTAGTTGCAAAAACAGCCAAAAAGTATTGTTGAAATAATATAAATTGTTTCAGAAACATTTTACTTAACATCTATTAATGTTTCTATCCTATGGTTAAGGTCAGTTTTTTTTATTCAAGCAACATATTTTCCGCTACCGGCTTGCTAGGCCTGTCATAGCTTCAAATGTTTTATAATCTAACTTAAGACTAGTACAGGCACAACATCCAGTCACTAGCCGTTAATTTATCACTATTAAAGGTTAAACCAGCATTTTACTAATGATAAATTCTCGGCCATGCTGGAAATCGAACTTGGCAACCTTAGCTCAGTAGGGTGACCTGGTGGTCTAGGGGTAAGGTGTCAAACTTTTGTGCTGGCGGCCGGGGTTCGATCCTCGGTCCCGGCACAGATTTATCTGATTTCCAAACCCTTCCTACACCTCTGACAAGACATCTTGTGAATGTGTGGAATGCCAGGTCGCCACCATGGTTCGGATTCCACGTTAAACTGTAGGTCCTTCATTTCATCTCACTATCACCCTACCATTACACATTAGCGTAAGTGCGTATAACCCGAACGGGTAGTAAGACGCGGTGCTAATAATAATAATAATAATAATAATAAT
>CABFVZ010000571.1:11130-26197 GCA_902151445.1 Timema monikensis | reverse complement strand
GGGGAGTGAGGGCATTGTATAAATCTTATAACACAGTGGGTCATGGGCAACGCCGTGTGGGATTGTCTAGTACAACAATAAAACAAGAAAAATTTATAATGCAATAAATACTTGTTGAGTTAATTATAAGCTTCTTCATATTTTTGTGGCAATTTCTTTTAGAACAACTGCTATCTATATTTCATGGAAATATGACTCTTTGGCATTACACCAAGTAAGATTTTGAGTAACTCGCCCCTTTGATCCAACAGTTAAAAAAAAAAAAATTAGTTAGAAAGTATTAAATTATATACCTAATTTTTGCTTTTGTAAAAAGTTGTTAATAATAACATAGGAGCTAGTCATTATAGATCCGCGGTTCCCAACGTGGGGTACACGTACCCCTAGGGGTACGTGCCAAGACGTTTGGGGGTACGTGAAAATATTTAAATAATGGCGGAAAGAACGTGATGGCAGTGTAAGATAAAAATATCAGTCAAATTTATTAAATTAACTCAACGATATGGTAAGGGGCGGCGCGGGTTTTCTTATATATTTGACCTTTGGAAAATTATTTCTATTTCAAACATAAGATAGTTTTTTTTAAATTATTAATTAATTAAGTAAATGTGTTGAGCACATTTAATGTAAATGTGATGTTAAGGGGTACGAAAGTGAAAACAAGTTGGGAACCGCTGTTTTAGATGCACGGAAATTTAACTTATATTAATCTTGTTTTGAGACAGCTACTTTGGTCGTCCTCAGGGATAAATTAAGGTGGGAGTGTAGGTAAATCGAGTACTAAGGACATTATTTTTGCAGTTTTTATATCAAACAATTTGGTTGTCAAAGCAATTCAATAACTCTCCAGTAGAAACATAGAATCTAATTTTATTCACATGGTGATATCAACAGTTGTTGAATATCTACCAAAGGTAGCCTGAAATGTATTGACATTTTTTTCTCTCTTTATTTAAAAGGTCTCTCATCTAAAGCCGCTAAGATCATGACAAATATTCAAAAACTGTTGATGTAACCATGTAAAGAGAATTAAACTCTGCGTTTCTACTGGAGAAACATATTTTTTTTACTATATCCAAACAATTTTGTGCTATAAAAACTGCAAAAATCCTTAATTTTACTCGCGTTCCCTAGACTCCTACCTTAAGTCTTCTGTGTAATAGACAGCGATGGAAAGGTTGGTGGGAGGGGAAGCTTCCACTTGTTAGATTCTGAAAATCTGATGATAATTCGGTTCTGTTTGTCATGTATTCCTGGTACCATCATTCGCTATTTACTTTTGTCAGAGACAGAATTAGACTAGCAAAAGACTAACGTATTTATTTTAAGGGATAAATTATTATTATTATTAGCACCGCGTCTTACTACCCGTTCGGGCTATACGCACTTACGCTAATGTGTAATGGTAGGGTGATTGTGAGATGAAATGAAGGACCTACAGTTTAACGTGGAATCCGAACCACGGAGGAGGCCTGGCATTCCTCACATTCACAAGATATCTTGTCAGAGGTGAAGGAAGGGTTTGGTAATCAGATAAATCTGTGCCGGGACCGAGGATTGAACCCCGGCCGCCAGCATAGAAGTCCGACACCTTACCCCTAGACCACCAGGTCACCTTTAAGGGGTAAAAATAATCCCGTTATTTAAAGTAGAACAAGTTTGGAGTAAAAAAAAAAACCACTTAAAATTCAGTTTTGTTTAGGAGTCTATTATTTTGAGAGACAATTTAAGGGTTTTTTCGGATAATTTGGGTACTATGTCCCGTATTCCTGAGTGCGTTCGTGAGCATCTCTAGTGGTATTCCCTGTTAAGTTGAACGAGAAAAACCATTAGAAATGACTTTGAATGTGTTCCCGGGATCCATTGGGCTGCAGTACTTCGAGGGCCACACCTCCCACTCTACTCACATCCCCTCTACTTAATAATACCCTTAATGGGGTAATGAGCACTTCTCCTTGCAAGCTGACGACCATGGATCGAGATATATTTCTACTCCAGTATGAAGAGCCAGATGGTGTAAGGATCAACCTCGTTATGGGGATAAAACCTTGGAGGTGGGCCCTGATTGTCACCCCCTGGTCCCCCAATGGGGCGCCGATAGTACCGCGACAACTGAACTCCGCAAAAACACATAGCACAAACTTTTAAAATTGTTATTTTTTTTGTTTTATTTAGCACTGTGTCTTACTGGTTATACGCTTATCTACTAATTACGCTAGTGATGTTAGGGTTTAGTAAGGTTATATTTAGAGGAAGTGTGCCCGCATTTTCATGGAGGGAGAGTGGAAAACCATTTTGGGAAACAACCCTCAGTAAACTCGGCCGAGTTTCGAACCTTGATCTCCCCGTCATCAGCAGTATAGTCTATTGTGAGAGTAGCGCCTTAGACCATGTAGCCACTGAAGTGGGTTAAAATGGCTATTGAATGACACCACCCGTGTATGATCATGGACTTTAACTACCCCGCCTGAAATAAGTTTGTTGGTTGAGGGTGAATTTAATTTAAATTAATCATTTTTCGCCTCGAGTCAAACTAGAAATAAAAACACTCGAGAAAACTACATCCATTGCAGCCAGCCGAGGTCGGATCTCATCCTTTATTCAGATGTGATAACAGCTCACCCAGCCCCATCGTTCTGGATGACAATTAATTATTATGGGTGGTATTCAAGGATGTGTTAGAGAAGAATTCAATTGTCCTTCAGAGATATTTATTATGCCCTTTATACAACAGATTATTTTACTTACTGCAATCGAGTTTATTTTGTGTTAGTACTTTTAAAACAAGGTAATTATAGACGATTAATGGAAGGCAAAGTCCGTATTTTTTATGGTTTTTATTATAAACTTTATTTTTATTTTTGACAAAATAATAAAAATAATATTTAAATTGATAAGTTTAGTTTAATTTTCTATACAGTATCATCTCAACAGCGCTTGAATAAGTGTAATGATCATCACGAAATTTGAATATTTTAATTTGAAAAGTTTATGATCAAATACAATTATTACTATGTTTAGAAAACTAAACCAAACGTATCTACTGAAGCAGTATATTATTATTTATTTTGGCAAAAAATGTTTAAAAAATATTGAAAAAATACTGAGCTTAGCTCTCATTTCTTTCCAACTCACTTTTAAGTCTCCTGGATATCTCACTGGTAAGAAGATTGACGTACTCAACAAAAGTTCCCGGGTTCAAATCCCGATGTTTAGGTATAATCTTTAAATTTAAATAATATGATATTTAGATGCAGTTATAACCGTAATTAACAACTTTAATAGCTTGGCTATTTAATTCATCACAATATGCGCATTTGTACAATATTGTCACCATACTATTGGCAGTTGACAGCATAAAGCCCTCCTGGGCCAAAGATGGCTTTTTATCTGATAGCTTAGGTCTTATTATTCACTCAAATATAGCTGACGATTTCAGCACGTCCATCACAAACTCTGCCCTAAAAATATAAGCGAAGAATGAACGTGGGCACGCGATGACTCCTAGATAGGTCAGTGGCAAGAGCAATTGCGCACTAAACTAAAGGTCCCGGGTTTGATTCTCGTGTCCATGTATCTTTTTAAATTTACGAATATTTAATACAAAGGGGGTGACCTGGCGGTCTAGGGGTAAGGTGTCAGACTTCTATGCTGGTGGCCGGGGTTCAATCCTCGGTCCCGGCAAAGATTTATCTGATTACCAAACCCTTCCTTCACCTCTTACAAGACATCTTGTGAATGTGGGGAATGCCAGGCCTCCACCGTGGTTCGGATTCCACGTTAAACTGTAGGTCCTCCATTTCATCTCACAATCACCCTACCATTACACATTAGCGTAAGTGCGTATAACCCGAATGGGTAGTAAGACGCTATGCTAAATATTATTATTATTATTATTATTATTAGACCTCTCGACCTCTTATATCGATATGAAAACAAGTTGCAAACTTTTACTAAAATAGATAACCCGGTAGGTACTGTGCAAACCATACAATACAGACCATTTATTAAATAATATATTGTTTTCATATTTGTTTTGGATATAGTTAAGGTTATAAAAAAAAAACTTTTAGAAAATGGTCTTTCCATAAATTAAGTAAAATTTCAGTGGTAAACTTGGACCAACTGCTCCATTTCTAGTTCAATAATAGAACCTGACAAACCTTTACGATAAATACACCTTCTTCAAAGCAAAGATATTTACAGTTCAATTGTTATAGGGAGAACCTGTTAGAAAATACAAACACGTTTTTTTCGGCCAAAATTGATTTTGATACTTGGTCCTAAAAACAATGTTTGAAATCATAAATAACAAATACATGAAAATATAAAATCTCTTATACCAAAGATACAAATAGAAACAAAATAACCTATCGATCCCCTCGGTGGCGTAGTTAGCTAACGCGCTAGTTTCGTGTTGAGCTATACTTCCGAGGACAGGGAAATTGAAGTTAGAATCTCACTCAGTTGAACTGGGGGTAGTTTTGTCTAAATGTTTTTCCACTCTCCCTCCACGCAAATGCGGGTTCACCTCCTTTATATTCAACCTTACCGATTCCTATCCCATTAATTAGTGGCTGTATCCGAATAGTCCAAGGCTCCCTAGTCGGACCATTGAGTTTTAGACTTGATGCAGTCTTGATAATTTTACATTTCTGGCGCTATTCATAGTGAAAGACTGCATCTATTAGAACGGCAATAACCTTATTTAAAATGGCAGAAAACGTAAGTGCTCTAGCAGACAAAATGATAACACTAAAACAAATGCTAGTCAAACACCGCAACCGACGCCACAAGAACAGCGCAAGGCTGGTAGTCTTCGTATCCATGATGACCAAGACCCCGAGAAGGGCTCGGGAAGACTGCTTAGGTATCCTTCGAGAATATTCGGACAGATCTATACTTGTGTCACGTGATTGCCAATGCTGCTATCAAGGGCACGAGTCAAGGCGACGCCGCATAAGTAGACTATTCGGATACAGCCAATACTTAAACGTATGACCCAATCGGATAGTAAAACGTGGTGCTAAGTATTATTGTTGTTATTATTATAGGTGACATGGTGGTCTAGGGGTAAGGTGTCGGACTTCTGTGCTGGGGTCTGGGGTTCAATCCTTGGTCCCAGTACGGATTTATCTGATTACCAAACCCTTCCTTCACCTCTAACAAGACATCTTGTGAATCTGGGGAATGCCAGGCCTCCACCGTGGTTCGGATTCCACGTTAAAATGTAGGTCCTCCATTTCATCTCACAATCACCCTACCATTACACTAATCACCCTACCATTACACATTAGCGTAAGTGCGTATAACCCGAACGGGTAGTAAGACGCGGTGTTAATAATAATAATAATAATAATGTTATTATTATTATTATTATTAAAATAACATATCGAGGATAACCTGAATTTACCGAGTTAATTTAGGCTCTAAGGACACCCAAATAGTCGTATTTTTGGGGACCGTAAATGCACTCACTATGTTCTCCACAATGAGGCACACCGAGGTACACAACGCCGTGACGCCAGTAATGCAGCATAACGTTATCAGGAACTCCAACATAGCTGCCGTGAATTAGTGACTCTTCTTTACAACGCTCCACTCACTAATTTTATATGTTAAATTATTAAACAGTTACATATTGTGTTCAAAAAAAATAATGTCGCCAGTAGAAAAACAAAGCGAAATTAATTTGGAACAGTTTGTGGTTGCTTGGCAACAAATAATAACGTTGACATGTCTAGAAATTTCTTGGTTCTTTATTATTAGAACAAAATGAAATATTATCAAATTTAATTATAAAACCAATTACATAATTTATAAACAATATTAATAACTTCGCAAACAAAATAATATTGTGTTTATATAACAGATTTTATTTTATCCTATTGTTATTATTGTTACAACCAAAATCAAAGAAACTAACAATAATGAAATAATAAGTTCTTAAAGATATTTTTCCATATCTAATAAATTCCTTTAAATTCGACGAGATTTTTTCATAATTCATAATAATATATTCCTCTAAATCCAAGAAGGTTTTGTCATGTTTTATACACTCACCTAGCTCGAAAGGTATGTTGCTAAGTATTACTTATATCATATCATAATATCAAATCGCAAAAACTAACGTGGTAAAATTTTAACCGAATTGACATACAATTGTAAATAAATAGTAGCAGACCCTTATAAATAGTAATTAATTAGTTCTGACAATTATATTTCCCACAGTGGAAATTTGACCGGCCATGGTCAAAGGAGTCCTTTATTTTTAAATTATGCTCGTGTTTTCAACTGAGAAAGAACTTTTTTTTTTTTTCAAACTATCTAGAAATGTAATTGTATTTTAAAACTTACCTCTAAAGAACCAAAGTTCAAATATCAACTAAACTCGACAAAGATTGCGCTCACTCAACAAAGCAAGTCTCCCTTAGCTTAATATTACTTCCACTTGAAGTATCAGTTACTTCAATCTTCTTCTTTTTTTACGTTGATCTTGTTCATGGACCTCAAGTGCAAATGATAGCACGGTTCAGATGAGAAACAAAATGGAGGTTATCATTGTGAATGGAGCGCGGTATTCTTGTGATGTGGTTTACCAGTTAAGGTGAAGCTTTCTGATGTCTTTAGCGCTTTCTGAACACCTTTCAAAACCTTGAACCTTTTGTTAAAAAGCCGACGTTTCTAAGAAAAGGCAGGGGAGAATGGAGGGGTAAGTTCAAAAGTCAGGTATTTGGTTGAGTTAATTCATAAGAGCTCTCTGAATTCCTCCAAAAAACATGTTTAGTTAAAATATATTAGATAAAATAGTTATGGTAAATTTACTAACCACCATTGCAGGTTTGCATCATAAAGTCAATGTGCCCATTGTAAAGAGAATATAAAGGTATCGTTACTTGGCTGAATTGGATTATGTCATTGTTTACCTCATCCAATAGACCGACACAGCAACTATATTTTAATACTAAAACAGACAAACATAGGTATTTATTTGTTAAACAAGTAGAGTAATTACTTTATGGTTATTGGTGTGTATTTTAAAGGTTTGGTTATTATTTAAAGTTTCAAAATGCTACCTGATATTTAACAACTTAATTTGTCTTCCATATAGCTTTGTGTGTGTGTAATACGCCGGCTTGTGTACTGAGTGACGTCACACACTCAACCAATCAGATGTCTTTCTCCATTTGGCATTACTTTCTATTCTCTTTACATTAAATGCGCCTGGCCTTCCATTCTCTTTCTAGGTAAATGTCAATTGAGCTACTATTGGTTACTATACCATTGACACGTCCACTTGAGGCAGGCAGGATGTGACTTAAATTAGGAAGAAAAAAATGTTGTGTAATGAAACTCTATATGTGAGTTATAGTTTCAGCTAAAATATCTAACCAAATGGACTAGAATAAGGAGGGTGAATTTTAAGAAACTCCAGGATTGGCATGTAGAGGTGGTGAAAAACAACCTGGTCTCAGTAGTCAATGTCAGAATTGTTAGCCACTCACCTATCTGGTCCGGTTTTTCTCATGTTAACATAAACATTGGTGAAAGGGTGGGTGAGTATGATATGTGTCAATATCCAAGATGAAGCTTAGCTTACATAAAAATCAGTCTTGTAAGAAAATCGGTAGGTTCTTTGTCACTTTATTTTTTGGTCGGTTTACTTTCTTAAATGTTCCAGAAGCGCACTGCCCAAAAAAGAAACACAACAGCAGACATTTCAACCACCCGACGACACTCAAGGGTTATTTATTGTTACAGATCCCTTTGTGGTCGCAAAATGGCGTGCAAGTTGTGTCGTGGACATGCCGACACTTCTTCGCTCTCTTTAAAAACGTCAAACACATTTAGAAAGAATACTCTTTGAAGACTCAATTTTTTCATCTCGTTGTTAAACGAAGGAGGGTTGAAAGTTTCTGACATGGATGTTATCGTGGTCCGAAACTTGTTGACAGCTTTTCTTTACTCTTTCGACATCCCATTTTTGTCGCACCTTTCTAAACCTTGAGGTTCATTAACTGCCTGAGAAAATTCATCTAATAGAACAGTTTGGCTATAAAATCACCGGTTCCCAAACTTTTTTAATATTTCTACTGTAAGTTCTAATCATGTTAGTCAGTTTACTTAATAACTGTGACTGTTTGTTACTATAAAATGAACTCCAGATCTATAGTAAAATTATAATTTTTCTTCTTAAAAGTCAAGAGTTGGTTTGATTAGATTTCTTTCCATCTAGAGTTGAGAATCACTTCAACTTTTCAGCTGTTTATGGGTGACCTAATGGTCTAGGCCTAAGGTGTCAAACCTGTATGTTGAGGGTCCGGGGTTCAATCCTCGGTCCCGGCTCGGATTTATCTGATTACCAAACCCTTCTTTCACCTCTGACAAGACGTGTATTAATCACATCTTGTGAATGTGAGGAATGCCAGGTCTCCACCGTGGTTCGGATTCCACGTTAAACTGTAGGTCCTCCATTTCATCTCACTATCACCCTACCATTACACATTAGCGTAAGTGCGTATAACCCGAACGGGTAGTTAGTCACGGTGCTAATAATAATAATTATAATTGAGCTGGTTAACTATGCCTGCAGAATCTGATGGAAATCTTATTTACTAGGGGAGCTTAGGAAGTATAGAGGTTCCTCGTTACCTTCCATACTGAATTTATATGAGTGAGCGTGAAAAGGTCTACCAACTTTGCCGGTAAAGGTATTTTAACAGACTTATCCATAGTTATTTTACATGCCACAATCGACATGAGACCGACGGAGATACTTTCCCTCCCAAGGAAACTGTGCTACGAATTATTATCTCTGGAATGCGAGGCCTCCACCGTGGTTCGGATTCCACGTTAAATTGTAGGTCCTTCATTTCATCTCACTATCTACCCTACCATTACACATTAGCGTAAGTGCGTATAACCCGAACGGGTAGTAAGACGCGGTGCTAATAATAATAATAATTATTATTATATCTTAAGAAAAATCCGTCGACCTCGGCTGAGTTCGAACCCCTAAACGTTGGTTCATGAGGCGAGCACTTTACCCCAAGAACATCGAGGTTGACTTATTAATTAATAATGATAAAATATACATGGATCTAAGTGGATATATACCTCAATTATTTTACTAATACTTGACGGCTAGAAAGTGACTACATTTACTTACATATATTCATATGTCAAATCATATGATCATAAACGGTTACGTTTGATAGATATTTTCAATACCTTTAAAATGCCACTAATAATATAGTTAAGTGTTATCAATGTTGAGTGCAAAACAATATGTTTGTATTTTATAAAAGGTGTTCCGTAAGAAAATCAAGATATACTTTAAATTGAGTGATATATTTCTGGTAGGAAATACAGTATAATACGTTTTAGATTATTTTTAAAATTGTGTGTTCAATATGATGAAATTATGATTATAAATATACTATTGAGAGAATTAAATTTTTCTCAGTTTTTATAACTATTCTATAAGCAATAGAATATGCTTTATTTCTAATTAGAAAAATATAAATTCTAAGAAACAAACAAAATAAAATTTTACTGTAAAATCACTGAGTTTTTATAAATTTAGTTCAGAAAATTTTAAAACATTATTATTATTATTACTATTATATACTTTAAATTGAAAAACTACCCTAGGACATGGGAATCTAGCGCTGTACCTTTGGCTTAGTACTCCACTACTCTTAACTACAGAGCTATCCAGCAGGAGTCGTATATGATATTTAGATGCGGCTCTAACCGTAATTAAAAACTTAATCCATCATAATAATTATTATTATTTACATTTTTAAGTGAATTATTGTGTTCATGTATTAAAATAAGCTATTTTTACAGTACCTGAAAAACTCACACGTTCGTTGATAAACTTTGTCTTAAAATAAGGAGCGATGTTTGACAATGATCACGAAACGAACCTGGTGTGCTGATCCAAAGGTCAAAATTTTTATCCCCGTGTTCATGTGTCATAACTCAATATATATTTAAGATTAAACAAAATTCAGATAAGTTAGCTTACAGCACATTATAAGCAAGTTAATATTTTCAAATCCAACTAATTTTCTCAAAATATTTTCCAATCATTATTTTGTAGTAGTATCAGTGCTAAAATCTAGTAACGAAGAGTTTACAGTTGACATGTTGATCATATATTGAATTTATACTGGTGTTATAAATATAAATTAAAGTCAAAGTGCATACAAATAATGAAACAGCCTATTAACATTTTGGGGAGGAGGAACTATAAAAGTCACTAAGTTATTTTGTTAGTTCAAAAGTATCATAAAATAATGCGTGATGGTTATCCACAAGATCAATCTTGATGCTAAAATTAACTTCGATTGAGGACAAAATTGACGACATGGATATGGGAATTGAACCCAGAACCTTTAGCCTTTTGCACGTCAATACTCTACCACTATGTCATCCTAGATGATAATCTAATCTAGGGCCTCTTGAGTCTAATAATGTGTTGACTGGTGAACCAGACTAAACACAACCAATAGTAAAAATAAAATAAATACCCTGAATACGTGATGAACCAGAGCATCGGCAAGTAAAAAAAAAAAAAAATCTTTAAAAAAGTTCCCAAGCTCAATTCCCGTTTCCAGATCTTTTTTTTTTTCACTTGATCGAAAAAAGGTTATGTTATGTACTTTCCCATTTTCTGAAATTAGTAATTCTGTTAATACTTNAACGGATGCAAAGATAAACACTTGAGCGCGTCATAAAAGGACACCTTTAATACACACATAAAAAAAGGGGGGGGGGGTAAGGTTTTTTTATAGAAGCTACGATAACCTCCTAACAAACCGCTCAAACCACTTATGACAATAGAGCGTTCCTGTCATCGGTACAAACAAAGCTAGTAAGAAACCACAGCCGCCTTATGGTTATTTATGATGAGCGTATATCAGTGAAGTAAAGTAGCAGCACCCTCAGCTAGAGAAACCTTACGATTGGTCGATCCATGATAGGGTGAGGTGGAAAAAAAAGGGGGAAGGAGGGGGGTGACTTCGCACGCGCTGGGGCTTAGCCCCCAAAGGCCTTCTAGGGGTGAGAGAGTGAGGGCACTTGACCACAAACAACGATGGGTTTTGGGACATTGGGGGATGATATTTCAGGAGAGCCTATCTCCATTTGAATGAACATAGAAAACAACACAATAAGTTTTGGATGACAGGCAGAAATATGAGAAGATAGCAACAGCTGGTCTTCCACCACTTGTGTGTGTGTGTGTGTGTGTGTGTAAAAGTGGGGACAATTACAACAATCTTTCGAGCCACAAAGAGGTACCATTTTTAACACCAATTGCGCACGAAGTCAAATGCGAGGTTCACTTTTGTCGATATGATTTTCCAAACATATTATTTTTTTATTTAAATAGATATGTCATATTATATTGTTGCAACAAGTTTTCTTACATGCGAGTGTAAGAAAGGGTACACAATATTAGTCTAAATATATTTATTGAAGACACTAGACTATTTTATTTTTCTGCAGAATACATCCTAATTTTCTTCCTCAGAATATCGGTTTTGAGTTCAAGGTGCTTGTAGAATATCACATGTTTAAACTATAACACTCCCTCTATTTAGTTGGGGATGTAGGAAATATTATTATTATTATTATATTGTTGGTGACCTGGTGGTCTAGGGGTAAGGTGTCAGACTTCTATGCTGGCGGCCGGGGTTCAATCCTCGGTCCCGGCACAGATTTATCTGATTACCAAACCCTTCCTTCACCTCTGACAAGACATCTTGTGAATGTGGGGAATGCCAGGCCTCCACCGTGGTTCGGATTCCACGTTAAACTGTAGGTCCTCCATTTCATCTCACAATCACCCTACCATTACACATTAGCGTAAGTGCGTATAACCCGAATGGGTAGTAAGACGCGGTGCTAATAATAATAATATTATTATTATTATTGTTATTAGCACCTCGTCTTACTACCCGTTCGGCATATATGCACTTACGCTAATGTATAATGGTAGGGGGATTGTGAGATAAAATGGAGGACCTACAATTTAACGTGAAATCAGAACCACGGTGGTGGCCTGGAATTCCACACATTCACAAGCTGTGATAGGGAATACTAGTTAATGGCAGTAGCTTTGCATTTTTTTAAATAACAAAACAGCTTTTTGTTCAAAATAAATCATATTATTATCCAGTAAAAAAATAGAGTTTAAATTTCTCAACATGTTGATATCAACAGTTATTAAATATCTATCAAAGGTGTCCTAGAATTTAATGACAATTTTTTCTCTTCATTTAAAAAGTTTCTCATCTAATGACGCTATGCTCACGACAGTGACAGCACCGTGTGAAGAAAATTAAACTCTATGTTTCTACTGGAGCAATATTCTATTTATTTTGACACAAAATCCTATGAAAATTAGAAAGTGAGCTAGCTACCTTTCCTTGTGAGTGTTTAGGGCCACGTTTATGGACATGAACTTCATTTTTATATTTGACTTGAGATATTAACAAAAAAATTAATGCGGAATCAAAATAGTAAAAAAAAATACTATTAGAAGAAAAATATTACAGAACTGATTCCAAATACTGAAATGTTGCAAAGATAAAATACTTCTCTAGAAAACTAGATCTTAACGATAATTTTGTATATATAAATCGAGCCTTTTTGTATTCATTTATTTAAAGCCGTCAATGGGCCTTGATTTAAAAGAGCGTGACAAGGTTTGTGCACCAGGTTATCCAAAAACTTATTAGGAATTTACGTAAAGTAAAAAAAAAATCTCTCAAAGATTTGGTATTATTTTCTGTCCTTATAAATATTAAGTAAAAAAATACATATCTATTTTTCTGTTTAAAAAAAATCCAACTTATTGTGTTGACAAAAGTTCCTTATTTTGATAATTATAGCCCGCATCGGTGGCCTCTTGGTATAAGGTGCTACTCTCACAGTAGATTAGACTGCCAATGACAGGGAGATCGAGTCTCGAATCTCGGTTGGGTGTACTGTGGGTAGGATATCCAAAATAGTTTTCCACTCTCCCTCCATGCAAATTTTGGTACAATTCCTATGAATATAGCCTTCCCAAACTCTAAAACCATTAGCATAATTAGTTAAGAGTATAACCCAACAAGTAGTGAGATACGGTGCAAAATATCAATTATATATTTAATACTAAGGTTTTAACAGTTAATTTTGAAAATTAAAAAATATTATGTTGAAACAATTACAAAAAAAATATAGGCCTACTTGTTTAATGTTGTGGCCTCCAATTTTTCCCAACCCCCGGATTTCCACAGCTGAAAATCCAGTCCTGGTCAGCAATATTCCAAAAAACTTATTCATAGATATTCCTCTTTTTTTTATTTTCAAATACTACTTAATAAAAAGGTAAATTTCAAATGGCTAGTTCACATTGAAATTCCAGGCCAGTCAGAGACTCCCATTGCGATCATTGTTTCATAAAATTCAATCAAGTAAAAAATGTCAACCTGGACAGGGCAATCGAATTCGAGACCTTTGGGTTTGCATTCCAATGTTTGTTGATGTATTGAGTTATTTAGTTTAACAAATAATCCCAGACAAAGGCGACTCGTAATTAATAATATGGTGTAGTGCCCCTACAGTAGCCCCATGGTTTCTTTGGTGCGGACTGACAGCTGACGGCTTTGAAAAGTTACCAGACCAAATTATGTATCTCTACGCAGAAACATATGATCTGCAAAAACATGTGTTTAGCGACTGTCACTTTTGACCGTCAAAATTTATGTATACACCTAAATGTTGACTGTCAAAAGCAGCTGTGAGCTGTTAATCAGCACCAAAGAAGCCAGGGGCTACTGTAGTTTTAGTAATCAGTACTGACCCGCTTTGATAGCCACGTGATTTAAAGCAGTACTTTCGTGTTGGAGATGGGGAGATCGGGGTCTGATCACGGTTTGGTGCACTGAGGGTGTTTTTTTCCCTAAAAGGTTCCCCACTCGCTTTCCATGTAAATTCGGGTGCTCTTTCTTTCAATTGACCTTCCCTAATCTCTAAACCATAAGTGTAATTAGTATATAGGCGTATAAGCCGAACGGGTAGTAAGACACGGTGCTAAAGAAAACCCAGTACTGTCAGAATAAACCTCACCTATCACTTTGTAATATACATGGATTAATGATTCTATAGAATGTTTTATTTTCAATAACAATTATTTTTAGCACCACGTCTTACTACCCGTTTGGGTTATACGCTTAGTTATTAATTATTTTAGGTATGAGGACCTTTATATTCATAGAAAGTGTACCCGCATTTTTGTGAAGGGAGAGTGGGAAACTATTTTGTAAAAACCCCTTTCATTACACCCGACCGAGATTCTAACCTCGATCTCCCCTTCATCGGCATTCTAAGTCTAACACGAGAGTAGTACCCGAACTCCTTGACATAAAATTACCTTCTAAGAAAGTGACATTAACCGTGCGGATTATTGTTACACGCGTACGGAATAACCTGCATAGAGTACATACACGACCCGAGTTTACTTGGATGACTGCTAAAAAAAAAAGTTACTAGAAATAGTCGTGAATATATCCCTACGCCAACCCCCGTTAGACCATGTGGCCACCGAAGCGGGTATTAACTAATTGTTTCAAGGCGTATTGAAAATAGTAGACTCACATTGAAACGCTAGGCCAATCAAGGACTCCCGTTGCGATCGTCATTTTGTAAAATGAACTTCTCCTTGTATACATCCGTTGACAGGCGAGACTAATCGATCTGCGCCTCAGGTGTAAGGATACCTTTCCATTTGCGACCTTTCCCGGGTGAAGGCATGGCTAATCACTGACTAAATATATGGTAGTAAGCTACCGAGTCTTTTTAAGGCCACGCAGATAAATGTAGACATGAAAGAGAATCTATGGACCACCCTCCCAGTGTATTATTAAGGGGCTGGCTACGGAGGGTTTTTCGCGTTAACTAAACAACCCAAAAGCCGGAACGAATTCTGCCCGATTTTTAACACTTTTTTTTTTTGCGACGTTGTCAGATGTTTTTTTTTTTCATGAATGTGGTAGTAACGTGGGAATTT
>CABFVZ010000570.1:321186-365291 GCA_902151445.1 Timema monikensis | reverse complement strand
TTTTTTTTGGGGGGGGGGGGCAGGAACTAGGGTTCGTTGAGGTAAATACATTTCACAAGCCCTTGCACTGTATAATCCACTTAGAGACTGACTTACTGCGAACGTACTACAAATTTGTTGTATTTTTGCCAAGTCTGAGGGATTGCAGTTGTTGAAAAAAAAAATATGGAGGGGTCTCCCTAAACATAAAGTCGTTTTAAAAATGATTAAGCACCATGTAGCCATAGTGTGGTTCCCTGGAAGGGTTAAAAAAAAGGAGGGGGTTTTACCGGAGCAAGGGATGACACCCGCCATGGTAGAACTGATAAACAACCCCGAGGGCCACCGCCAACGACTGCCGAGTTCGGGTTCAACCCTTTCACTTCTGATGGGATCGATAGCGTCCGTATTAAGGTAAGTTCACAAACAGACAAATAGCTCAATCGGGTTTTTATCTATATGTAACGTTTCAGACATTTCTCTTCAAATGAAATTGATAGCGTCCATATCAGGGCACGTTCACAATCAAACAAATAGATCAATCTGAGCATTATTTGCGCATATGACTTCAGTAATTTCACTTCTGGTGGAATTGATAGCTTCCGTGTTTTGGGAAAGTTCTCAAATATATGGTTAAAAAGTTAATTTAAAATCTATAGGGGAAAATTACACCTTGACACAGGTATTAAACCAGAGACCTCTAGCTTAGCGTGCCAATACTCTACCTCCAATCAATAGTATTAGTGTTAAGCAACATTCACAATCAAAAGAATAGTTATTATTATTAATATTATTATTATTATTATTATTATTATTAGCACCGCGTATTACTACCCGTTGGGGCTATACGCACTTACGCTAATAGGTAATGGTAGGGTGGCTGGGAGATGAAATGGAGGACCTACAGTTTAACGTGGAATCCGAACCATGGTGGAGGCCTGGCACTCCACACATTCACAAGTTGTGATTAGTACACGTCTTGTCAAAGGTGAAGGAAGGGTTTGGTAATCAGGTAAATCTGTGCCGGAACCAAAGATTGAACCCCGGACCTCCAGCAAAGAAGTTTGACACCTTACTCCTTTACCACCAAATCACCGGGAAAAATAGTTCAAACGAAGCTTTATTTCTATGCAAAAATTTAGCTTTTTTTTTTTGTTCCTGATGGGAACACCAGTGTTAAGGAACATTTACAATAAAATAGTTTAAAGTAGTATTTATTTATGATTAAGAGCTCAGTACTTTTAGCTCTTGAATAAGTCAATACCATTACTGTTAGCGTACCTACGACTTGTTTTTCTGAAACACTTCAATCAATCCTTGTAGTCGATAACATTGGTATTAGGTGAAGTTAAATAATTTTTGTTCCTAAAGGTATCAGCGCTTATTTTATCATTCATGATTTATAAAAAAATAATCTAATGGCACATAAAAATAGGGTATATTTTACGTAAAGCTACTAGAATTTGCCTGAAGAAAGTACGTAAAGAAAAAATTAAAAATAAAACTGTGCGTTAATTTTGGATTATAAGTTTAACTCCCCAAAATAAAGGCGAGCCCGTTAGATGGAGCTAATTCTATTTATATTTGTGTATTTTAATATCTCACTAGTAAATTAACAATTTATTGAACACAAAATTGATCTTGTGACACAAATATATTATGTATTATTTCAAGATAACATTCGAATTAAATCATTAATACTAAGATTTGGGGATAGAGTGACAGTTATGTCAAGGCCATCTTAATATATTCCTCATTCTCTACGTATAATAACACACTCTAAACAGTCTACACGCGAACAAAGGTGACAATCCTTCCTGGTATTATTTATCGGGGACGGAGAGATCGAGTTTGACTCCATGACGGGTGTATATGCTAACGTCCAAACCTGATTCCAGGACAAATAGATCAAATTAGGCCAAATTGATATATTCTAAGAGCCTCAAGATGTACTAGTTTAGCTTAGTCTAGATTCGTTAATCCTGAAATGTTAGCCTAGCTCATAGAATAAATTAATATAGCCTACAATTTTACTAGGCCAAACCAGGTTAGGTTAGGTTAGGTTAGGTTAGCAGACATTTGTGAGTGAACTGTGAATGCTGAAACCTGTCCAAGATTGATTCCTTGTATGGGTTAAGAAGAATGAAAACTAGTACTGCCTGAAAACATCAGGCTATATCGGTTTATCCTGCAAGCCAGGATGTATCAATTCGGTCTTGTCCGAACTAGTTTGTCCTTGACTCGGGTTTGGACTGTGACATATATAAATTATCTTTCCGAAATTGTTTCTTATCGTCCCTTCCCTTAAACACACGTACACTTCCTTTAGAATCTATCTAAATCCTCCCTACCTTATTTTTATCACCACGTCATACTACCCCTCAGGGCTGAACGTATATGCACCATTTACCCTAATGGATTAAGGACTAGGAAGGTTAAATTTAGAAGAAGTGTATTCGAATTTGCATAAAGTCAGAGTGGAAAACCATTTAGGAAGTACCCCCTTCAGTAAATCACTGACGTCCCCGTCATTGGCCGTACAGTATGTTACGAGAGGGACGCCTGAGATTGTTTAACCACTGAAGCAGGTTTCCTACCTCATTAGTGTGAAAATGTTGACATCCCGAACTGATAGTAAGTTTGGAGCATAAACAGCAGTGTCGTTTCGTGGAGTGCTGCCAGACTAAGCCATGCTTGTTACAAATTCTACCTCTGATTCATTCCACGTCACTGGGTACCAATTTGACCAATCGTACATAGGTTATGTTTAACATACCTCTTATGATAATTTACTTTATTTAGTATCTCAATACGCGTCCAATGCGTGTTCTAGTGAATGTTAGGAGCAATTAACAAACAAACTCTGCTTACTCTGACAACACATCACACCACTTATAGGCAGTAGCCTAAATTAACTTTAAAAACTGTTTGTTGATTTTAGATCCTGGTAACCTTTTAGCCGTTCCTACTTCTGTAAAAAAAAAATCAATTCTCTCTTGTTGAACCAGTGAAATTGCTTAAACAATTGACCATTTAATGTTTATCAGTTACCAATGAACACTCTCTTTACACTGAAATATAATAGACTTACCTTGGTGGATTATACTATGCAGTAGCTTATAAGCCCATAGTGTAATCTGTCAAGGCCAGGATAAAGGTAGTGTACAGTTCAAGGCAATTTAAAATTAAAGTTTGGTATCTTCCAAGTTTATTAAATTATTCTAATATTACAGCTTTGATGGATTTAGATAATATAAATTATATATTTATTAATACAAAAAAAAATGTATAGGGCGTAGGGTTTACCACTTAATATAAGTGTTGAGCTTTGTAGATTTAGCCTTTTGAAGGAATCTATAGATCAAATGCTAGATCAAGTTTACATACATTGAACAATATTTATGGAACTTATCATATATTTAATTCTTAATATTATCGATGATGATATATCAGAAAAAGTTAACAGATAAATACTTAATTAATATGAAATGTTTTAGTATTTAGTTCCAACAATTATAAGCTAATTTATTACCTCTTCATTATTTCTAGATATAGTTAAATATAATTTTGCATCCTTAAAATTCCTTAATGAGATGTATACCACTAATATTTATGTACTAAATAAATAAATTAGTCATTATACCTTGGAGACCATTTTAATTAATGATCTTTTAATTGTTCGTATTTTACTTTTAATGAGATAATAATTGTAAGCCATGTGCGCATTTAAACATTGTAAGTTTTTCAATCATAC
The DNA here is from genome assembly GCA_902151445.1 of Timema monikensis. NCBI lineage: Eukaryota > Metazoa > Arthropoda > Insecta > Phasmatodea > Timematidae > Timema > Timema monikensis. Next base: position 361,558 of record CABFVZ010000570.1, on the reverse strand, counting down.
ACACACAACAAACTAGTAAGTTGTATTAAATTTAGGTATTTGAATGGTACTCAAAGTCCCTGGATATTTTTTTTCATAGTTGAAAATATTATATTAAAAAAACTATTATAAGACCTTAAAAAGTTAATAGGGCTTCCGTAAAAATAACCAAAGATTTTACTGGTATCGTATCTTAAATAATTAGTGCTGAGGTAAAAAGGTGGGATGGAAGCTTCACACTCGAGTCTCCGAGCCAGAATTTTAAAGGGTCAAATCCCCACGCCTCCATAAATATTTAATCTCATTTTAAGTGTGTGGTCCTTTGAGCAGATTTCCGATACTCATATAGCCAAGGAGCATAAAATGTTCTTAAAATTACCCATTCGGGACCAATCACCCGCTTAAGGTCACAGGTGAACTTGCAACTTGCAACTTGCCCCAGCAATACGACATTGCTGAGAGGTAATAATAAAGTATTTGAGGTGAACAAGTGGACCAAATGTTGGTTTCATCGCCAGTGATGAGGAGTTAGGGGCTCGAATCCCTGCCTAGTTGTTTTCCTCCCTAAAAGGTTTCCTGATCTTTAACCACTAACTATAGATACACTTATTTTGACTTGTGCCTTGCTTATACCTACCACGTTAGTGCAATTAAAATTCCCATTACCAAATAAGAGATTAAGAATTGTATCTTCTTAACACGGAGCTATGTCAGAATGATACTTTTATTATACGGGCGGTTTATTAAAGCCTTGTTTTCCTCAGTGGTCTTGGGGTAAAATGCAAGTCTTAGGACCCGACGCTCGTGGGTTCTAACCCAGCTAGGTTAACAGATTTTCCTTGAGCTATAAAACTCACTAGCACAACTTTTTTCGGAAGGGAAGTAAAGAATCCGGTTCCATGTAGATTGTGGCATGTAAAAGAACACTGGAATGTATGTGAAAATACCTTTCTCGGCAAAATTGGTAAGTTATTTCAATCTCGCTCATATAAACTCGTGTGCTGATATAATCAGTTGGTTCAGAGAGTGCACGTTAAAAACCTAACATAAATAAATACATTAATTAATTAAATCCTTAGTCCAAAGGTTAGGTATGAGTACGGCAAATTAGAGGAAATGCACCACTCTTTGAATGTATATAGCAGGGTTTGGCAAACTTTATGAAATCGCGGGCCACGTGTGTCTAAAAAAATGGTGGGCTTGTATGTAAAAAGATATATTGAGAAAAGATCTCAGCTTTATATTTCTCATACAGTAACTAGGTATAAGGATATTTTTATGAACACAATTGTTTCCTTGCAAAATATTTTGTGGACCAGATAAAAATCAGTCGGTGGACCGTTATTTGCCGACTGTTGGTATATAGGATGGGGAAACCAAGGTGATACTAAACTCGATAAATAACAGTGTTCCTAGCCTAAGATCTGAAAATAAACCTCTACGTCAACGACGGCAAAGCTAAATTTGTGTCTAACGCCTTAGATGACGTGGCCATAACTGTAGCCAGCACAAGCCTTAGGAATCAGCTTAACACAGGAGAGTTCACTCAATCATTTCACTAGTAATGTTTGTATTTTGGTGATGAGACGAACTTTATGATATAAATAAACACATTTAAGTATTTTGGACATGTGCTCAGGAAATAGATCCAAGGTTCTATAACGTCTTTGCTGTTGATGGGCGATGAATAGGAATATTTTCACTGACGATCTTAAGTTTATTTGAGAAGAAGCTTAGGCTAATATCAATTAAATGTTTAAAGATATAAAAAGGTAGTTGCAAAGTAGCGAAATCGTTATTTTGATAGTGTTGTTGCTTTTATCTACTAAGAATGTACGTATTTTATTTATTTAAATTTTTGAATCTATTTAATTATCTCGGATTTACCTTAAGCATGTTTTATATACTGGTTATCAGTGGTTATAGCTAACCATGCGAGGGGGTACAAGATTCACATGGCAATTTTAACTAAGCTGCGCCTGCATTCGAATAAAAAGTGGGCGGAGATCAAAAGTAGGATAAAACCAGACTTAGTGAATCCTATAAGGATAAATTCATCGGATGAGAGTCAGACATGTAAACCGCTCATCTAACGTTTCCAATTCTACTACCTGTACTATTGGTGATTGTTTTATATGATAAAATTTAGTTCAGATAGAATATAAGTAAAGCAGAACGTCGTCCCAAGACGCCTAGTTAACAACGAGAGCAACGACCGCTAAGGGATGTTACCATTCCCGTAACTTAGCAGGCGGGGAAGCCGATAAACAAAGGCAAGCCGAGCAAGCCGCAAGCCATTCTGGGGGCTCCCTCTCAACCCTAGCACACTAACTTTACGTTTATTGGCCATCACCATTGCCTTGCCCTGCTTTCAACAGCTCACTCAACCCTTCCACGCAAGAAGGGGTTGGAATAAGAGGAGGGGAAAGGCATAGGGAAAAAAACCAGACGATTGTTTCTTTCGGTCGATTTGAGGTAAATGTTATCGTTAAGTTTAGAAAATGTAGACCAATGTAGTTTACATATTGTTTACAATTTATGTGTTGAAAATTAAACAAAGCATTTCATTGCATAATATACGATCGATATTCAATTACCGTGAGAAATGGGAGATAATAATATTACCTGTTCGGTCTTTGAAATCCATAATGGATTGATATAAACAAGGAGATGCATTTCCCCCATTACTTTTAATCTAGCCTTACAGTATGTTATCAGGGTATTGCAAGCGAGTAGGAAAGGGTAAACATTAAACGGTACTATTCAGCTATTGGGCTATGCAGATGATATAGCTTTGTTAGGGAATAGTCAGGAAACTTTTGGAAGACATGTATAAATTTTATTAGAAGCTAGTAAGGAAACAGGTTCAAAAGACAACTTTGAAAAGGCTACGTACACTTGATCACACAGAGAGCACTCATTGAGGACGATAGTTAGATATTACTATGAACAACATATCATTTGACATAGTTAATGTGTTTTAATATTTAGGAACAATCTTAGTTATCAGTTACAGTACTAACGTGGAAATTAGGAAAAGAATACAGTCGTAAAATGCATGCTATAACTCGATCAATAAGTTGTTAAACTCTCGTTTGATATCAATGAATGTAAAATTCGAAATATTCAAAACACTTGTTTTGCCTGTTGTTCTTTATGGGTGTAAACATAATATCTTACCTCACACAAATAAAATAAAATGTAGGATGTTCGAAAATAAGGTGCTTAGGAAAATGCTTAATCCAAAAAGGAATGAAGATACTGGGGAGTGGAAGAATTACATAATGAAGAGTTGCATGCCCTTTATTCATCAGAATACATTGTTAGGATAATAAAATTTAGCAGATTGCGTCGGGTAGAACATGCAACGCGAATGGAAGAATCTAAAACCGTGCTCAGAGTATTGACTGGCAAACCCGATGGGAAGATCTAGACGCAGATGGGAGGATTACATTAGAATGGACCCGAAAGAGATAGAGTGCAACGAGGTGGACAGGATAAAACTAGTTCATAAAGGGATAAGTGGCGTACTTTTGTAAGTGCGGCAATGAACTTTCGAGTTCCTAATGCCATGGAGTAAGTAAGTTTAACCTATTTAAAATAATATAGATAAAACACACAATCCGTGAACTATTTTTATATTTTACATTGCGTATCCCTAACCGTTCGTGTTATACACATATATTAGTTACGCAAACCTCAAAGCAATCAGAACGATGGAATTTAGAGTAAATGCACCCGAATTTGAGAGGAGAAAGAGTGATAGACTATTTAACAAAATCCACTCCTGGTACATCCAACCGAGATTCAAACAACAATATTCCCGTCTTCAGAAAACCAGCAAATTAAGAGAGTGATGCCTCCGAACAACGACGATTGTAAGTGGGTCATATGTAAAATAAATGGATGTGTTATCTAATTATCTTCCCCTTACACATTGATCACATTTAAAGTTACATTTATTTAGGGAGGGTTGTGTCTAGGATTATTAGTCTAAACCTCATGATGACTACTTTAATTTTTATAAAAAATTACTTAAGAGTAGGTTACTAAAAACTCTTTTTCCCCTTCAAAGTTATAATGCACAATTTAATAAAATATATGCAATTGTGTCGTTCTATTTATGTAATATTAACATTATTGATTGTTTTTAGATATAGGTCAGACCAGAAATTTGTTTGGTAACATTTATTTTAAACGTTTTAATACGATCGTTTGAGGTAGATAATTTAATTATATTTATTTTGAGTCATGTATTCTGTTTAAAAAAAATGGAAGACGCAATTACTTATCTACAAGTACAAATATATCCCTATTAGTTGATAAATAAATTTTATGCATGTCAGATTTAGATACTCTTTATTTAGTTTTATTATACATTATTAATTTTTATTTATTTTATAGAGAAATTATGGTAATTATGAAATGTTTCTATCTCGAGATGATAATGGATTTTGACGTTTCATGTGCCTCTGAAACTCATAAAAGTAGGTCATAAAATAATTCCATTTGTCCCCATGTCTGTGTGTTTGTCCTTTATACTATATATGTTTGTACCTTTGTATGTCTGTCCCACTATACAGACATGTTTGTCTGGAACCAGAGCTACAGCTGAAACGGTTTAGTGGTTTTCGTTCAAACTCGATATTTGAATGTCATATGGCCATAGCTCAATGCTAAGTATTGATTTTGATTCTAGCCCTAAAATTAAGGATAGTTTACTGTAAATAACTTTTATAAATTCGAAATTTTTCAAAATGGATTTAATTATTTGTTTTAAAATGGATATTTGAGGATTATTTGGTTAAATATTTATATCTGAATATTGTTTGGTACTGTTATAAAAATAAAAGTTTTTTCTTAGAAAAATTATTTAGAGCTGTTTATTGAAAAACTATATTAAAAATATTTATTCCATATCACATTATAAGAAATTATGGACAATTTTTACCTACAATTCATTTGACTACTATAGTATTCTAGTAGATCTTTTTCTTAATCATGATTTAGGCCTACTACCACAAAAAAAATGAGATAAGCTAATGGAATATGGAGGAGTAAAGTAGAATTCAGAGGAAACATACCAGCATTTATGTGGAGGAAAAATTGGAAACCATTCTAGAAAAAACTCTCTCAGTACACCCGTCATGGATTCGAACCTCAGCTTTCTCGTCACTTATACACCAAACTAAATGATTCTCACATTTAGTTCACATGTCCATCAATGCGGGTAAATCGTTAGTCTACAAACTTCACTATTTATTCCGAGTATTAGTTTAAAAAAATGTAGTTATGATAAATATATTGTGGACTTCTAACGGGCCTGTGTAAAGTCTCTCACGTCACTGAGGAATAAAATGACTTTATTTTTATCTTTACCACTCAAACAATATAAATGGTTTTTCTCAAGTTTATGATGATCTGTTGTCGCAACTCAATTCTTTTTTTTTAGCTTGTCTTGACTTTTGAAATATGGAATGAAAATCAAGTTTGTGAATGACAAAATAGATCTCGTATTGTCGGAATCTTTTTTTTTTCTTCTCCATTAAAATAAAGTAGTGGCAAGGATATCCTTCTTCCGAAGTCGTTTTCCTTTCGTGTAGTAAGAGCTGTATACAAATAGGCAGAAGTCAGAAACTTTGTCATCTTTCGGAAAGTATTCTTTTATAAAAGTTTTGCTGCCATCTTCTTGAAAAACCGGTTTAGTGTTTTCAGAGTCCTTCTCCGAGATACATATCAAAACAGAATGAGTTGTGAAGTTATTTATTTTTATCAGAATATTTGTTATTTACGGTGCCATTATGAATAGTTGAGAGGAAGGCAACTTATTGGACTATTCTGATATAGTGCTGTTTTTTACTCACTAGTATTTGATGAAAGACCACCTCTTTGTTCTCGTGGTCAGAGTTCCTGGATACACATCCAGTGGTCCCTGGTTAAATCCCTGGTGCTTCCAGATTTTGTATGAAACAGTGGATCTGTAACTGGATCAAACTAAGCCTCATGAAGACTTATTGAGGAGCTACTTGAATAAAGAAGTAGCAGTTCTGGTCTAGAAAAATTAGATAAACGTATGGACGGTTCGTTGTGCTGAGCACATGACACCCTCGGTCAGAATACCCTGATTTTGGTTGGCAGAATACCCTGATTTTGGTTGGAGGAACGGTAGAGAAAATTCAAACATACTTCTTCATGGCCAACATTGACAACATTTCTTTAAATTATTTGTGTTATTTTATAGATATTGATAATATCAATAAAAAGTGACAGCTACAGGTAATATTACTTTATTTATGAATATATTAAAATTGTTTTAATAACCATAGTAACTAACTTCTACTGTTCTTCCTACCAAAATCATACTATATAGCTCGCTCGTGGGATGACGTCATGAAGTACTTGTTTAAATTGATCTGTCGCCGACTTGATATTATAATTAATTTAAATAAAACATGAGTTCCAAATTATTTCACTCAAATGTCAGTCCGTGGACTGTGGGACCTCGGCGGAAAGTGTGGACTGTGAGTCAACAGTCATGGCCTTTCACCCGATCGGTCAGGCCGTAGATTGTAGGCTACCACAATACTAAACATAACTACACAGTCGATAATAACAGTTTTGTTGATGGCACAGAGATCGGTCTTAGAATCCCGCTAGAGTGATCTGAGGGTGGTTTCTCCTAAATGTTTTCTCATCCCCCTTCCCCACTCAAATGCAGGTGAACGTATGCTAAATTCAAGTTCCCTCATCCCTAATGTAGTAGTATAATTAGTACATTATGCGTACAGCCCGAATGGCTAGTTAGACGCAGGGACCAAAAACAGTTCCATATATTATGTAGTTGTGTCGTGTTCCTAATTGTGTTTTAAATAGAACTGTAGTTCGTATAAGTAACAGATAAAAAATTAGTTTATTTTGAACAATATTGTTAACTTGTGAACACAATTTAAGGAAACATATCTTATCCACATATGACAAAATAAAAAAATAAAAATAAATGTTAAAGTAAAAATGAATTATTATTGTTGCAATTAAATTTTAAAATTAATTGTTGTTAAAGTTATTAATGCTTTCAAGCTAACCAGGATTGCTTCTGTTCTGTACCACTTGTATTTGAATAATTTGTAGGAATCAGGGATAGCGTGTTCGGAAGAAAAAAAAAGTAATACTTTCTTGGTTAAATTTTGTAAATTGGTAGAAAACAATAAATTTCCTTAGATTGTGAATTAAATAGCCCAACTATTATATTTGTTAGGTGCAGTTATAGCCGTATTTAAATGTTTTCCTTTAAATTGAAAAATGATACCTGGATACAGGAATCAAACCCGGGATCTTTGGTTTAGTACGGCATTGCTTAAACCACTGAGCTATCCAGGAATTGTCTCGTGGGCAGGGACATTCTTCACTCATATTTAAAGACAGATTCTGAGATTATGAGTGAAGATTGACCCTGGGTACGTGACTACTCCTAAATAGCTCAGTGGTTAGAGCATTGATGAACTAATCCAAGTAGGTGACCTGGTGGTCTAGGGGTAAGGTGTCAGACTTCTATGCTGGCGGCCGGGGTTCAATCCTCGGTCCCGGCAAAGATTTATCTGATTACCAAACTCTTCCTTCACCTCTGACAAGACATCTTGTGAATGTGAGGAATGCCAGGTCTCCACCGTGGTTCGGATTCCACGTTAAACTGTAGGTCCTTCATTTCATCTCACAATCACCCTACCATTACACATTAGCGTAAGTGCGTATAACCCGAACGGGTAATAAGACGCGGTGCTAATAATAATAATAATAATAATAATAATAATAACTAATCCAAAGGTTCCAGTTTCAATTCCAGTGTATAGGTGTCATTTTTCAATTTAAAGAATATTCCTTCGATTGGCTTAGGTGCAAATTGTGAATTGCCAAGAACAATAAGGATTGGCTGTTATGCAACACCTCTTTGATTGGCATCCATTTAACGTAATTTGTAAGTGGCGTTCCCTTACTTATCAATAGTTATATAATAATCAATAAGTTTTAATCAATTCGTTTTTTGTAGGCCTTTGATTTTTCATATTTATTACACTATAATATTTTGATGTTATATTCCGTAGTCCACAGTAAACACAGTAAAAATATCTGGCTGGTTATTAGCTTCTCATTTTGAACGATGGCACATAGCCAAATTTTTCATTCCGTTGAAAGTTTAGGACTGAAGGTCGTAACTGCAGATCTATCGACGCACACAAACAGTTTAGTGACCAATTATAGGAACTACAGGCAAAAACCTGCAGTCGGGCTGTGCGTGAGTGTCGCAAATTGAACTAAAGGCCTGATATGTCACAGTATGGGACTGTGGGGCGACTGTACTTGAATGGGCTCCTTTATTTCGGTTCATTCGAAGTTGCAACATCACGGGCGCGAAATGTGCTAATCCCCCTCCCCCTCCCAACCACACAGCGAGGAACTTCACTGGGTCGGCTGTTTTCAAAACTTACACTCAAACAGAATATTATTTCTAGGTGAATTTAGTACGTCATGCTTTTGCAAACAAAAATAGAATTGTTTATATACAAACGTTGGAATAATTGTATGTATGTATGTATGTATGTATGTATGTATGTAGGCCTATGTATGAATGAATGAATTCATGCATGAATGGAGGTAATCTAACTATTTCATTTATAGTTCCTATTGTTAATATATTAAGATTGTTTGGTTTATGTTTTGGTTAAGGGTAAGACAAAGAAAACTATCATCTTGCTTCACCAAACATTATAAAAATAAAGACAATAAATAAAAAATAGATAAAGTAAGTTAAACATAACCCTAATTGAAGAAGCTGGCCTAGGTAACGAGCCTAACTATTTTAACTGAACCTATAGCATAATTAAATTCACTTGAACTAACACTAGTCTTACTTGCTTTACTTTAGTTTAGTCACTACGTCTTACTACCCGTTAAGGCTGTATGTATATGTACTAGTTATTCAAATGTGTAAGGGACAAGGAAGGTTTATATTAGATGACGTGTACTCGCATTTGTGTGTAGAGAGAGTGGGAAACTATTTAGTATAAGACTGTCAGTACATACAACCGAGATTCTTACCCCGATCTCCCCTTCATCGGCACTCCAGTTTAAACAAAGGAGTTGACGCCTTAGACCAGGCATGTAAGACTTGCTGATTTATCTATGATCCTGTACGGACCTATAATGAATTAACATAATATAATGCAGCTTGATACATATTTTTATAAACACTGTAGGAATACACCATTTGGGATTACGAAATTTGGAAATTAGTCATTATTTGGGGGAAGTTAGCAGCAAGTGGGGTTGGTGTGCCGAAATGTTATTATTTGCCAACCAGATATCGAGTTCCCAAAATTGATACATTTTTACATTAAATATGCACTGTACAATGTTTGTAAGCACAGGAGTGCGCAGACAATTGTTCTCTCTCATATAAAAAGGAACAAACACCTTAGAGATCACGGCTTACGGAAACAAATTTGTCATAAATTATGAAATATACCTTTACTTTTTGGCTACTGCCTCATCTTTCAATTAAGATAGCAGAAGCAATATTAGAGATGGTTAACTTTGGCTTATTTGCTCTCCGAGCTACAAGCTGCATTCACAAACTTTTATACTACTTGTATTATCATACTATCCTATTTGTATTATTGTTAACATTAATAATGGTAGCACATGCTATCTAGCCTGTTAGAAAATATTTAGAGTTCATTTAATTTACCACTATTGTGAGTGAAGTATTTGAGTCACGAATTCCTTGCTGTAGTTTTTATTTTTAAACACGTATAGGTCAATATATAATTTGTAATGTATAAACGTTTTGTTATAATCAGGATCTTCAAATCTTTGTTTGTACTTAAGATGGTGAAAACAATGAGATTTTCGAAATGTTCCCTCCTTGCTAGTAATCAGGATTTTCTAATTGATTTTTTTGCACTTATGATGGTGAAAACAATGAGATTTTTGAAATGTGGCCTCCTAAGTACTCCCAGTGTTAAATGTGAACCTTATGTTCAAACGAACTCAACACACCTCTTACCCGCCTCTGTGGCGTAGTGAGCTAACGCGCTAGTCGTGTTGAACTCAACCGCTGAGGACGGGGAGATCGAGGTTCGAATCTCGGTCGGGTGAACTGGGTGTGTGTTCCTAAATGGTTTTCCACTCTCCCTACACGCAAATGCGGGTTAACTTCCTCTAATTCAACCTTCCCAATTCCTAATCCATTAGCGTAATTAGTACTTAAAGCGTATAANCCTCCACGCAAATGCGGGTTCACTTCCTCTAATTCAACCTTCCCAATTCCTAATCCATTAGCGTAATTAGTACTTAAAGCGTATAACCCGAACGGGTAGTAAGACGCGGTGCTAAATAATAATAATAACACGCCTCTTTTAGACCACCCTTATGACTAAACTAGCTTGACACACCTCTTTTAGACCACCCTTATGACTAAACTAGCTTGACACACCTCTTTTAGACCACCCTTATGACTAAACTAGCTAAACACGCCTGCATTAGACCACCCTTATGACTAAACTAGATCAACGCGCTTGCCTAAGATATTCTTATGAATAAACTAACTTGTGTAGCATGTCACAAGACATCTTGTGAATGTTAGGAATGCCAGGTCTCCACCGTGGTTCGGATTCCACGTTAAACTGTAGGTCCTTCATTTCATCTCACTACCCTACCATTACACATTAGCGTAAGTGCGTATAACCCGAACGGGTAGTAAGACGCGGTGATAATAATAATAATAATAATAATGTAGCATGTCAATCACACAGATTGAGCAGCTACAATTAAAAATCAATATTTTTTAATTTATGCAAGAAAGAGACTATGTTAATTGAATCTACCTCGAAGTTTATTTTCTATGACGAGATGCAGTCTAATAGAATTACGTATCTCCCTACATTCAAACACGTGGTTGGTACAAAATATCGTCTTTTTATAAATACTGTACTAAATATCAAAGAAGAGGATTAATATTATCGTATTTATGAATAAAATACCTTAACGCATACCTGTTCCCGTTGGATGGAGCCGGATAAAATTATATACATTTGTCATGCTGTCTTCAAGAAAATATAATAAAGAACATCTATATCACAAATTCTCGTTAAAATAATATCTGATCCTAAATAATATAATGAAAACAGATATATTTAAATAAAATATGCTCTTGTTTCTACTCACTGTATTGAGATGTCCTCGGATTCTCTGGGCAGGATGGTTAGGAGGAAACATTCAACGAACAACAGCATGGCGGCTTCAAAAATACGTATGTTCACTTCCACCTCACACTCGCCAAGAAATCTAGAATGGACTCAACCTCGAGACCCCTGCCGCCGGAGTTGCCTAGCGGCATGTCTACGAACCTTACCTTTACCTCACCCCGCAAACTGTTCACCATCATTTGTTTCCCTTTCACCTTGCCTTCATCCTTCCTTCTCCTTATCTATATTTATGAGTTTATCACCTTTTTCTTTGCTTCATTCGCATCATATTTTGAACTATATATATAGACCACCAGCCAGATCCACATTACAGACCCATTCTACAGCGCCGAGCATCGAAGAAGGAAACTCTGCATCGTCTGTAACGAAGAAGAGCGACATCCATGGAGCTTGGGTCGTCAGATCCACCACCTCGCTGGCTAGGATGCCATGTCTAGGGTATTTAAGTATCCTGCTGCCGTCGTAAAGTAATTAAGACTTGGGGTCTAGTTTTTTGTTTTAAAAAACTAGACAATGTAGCTCTAGATTTAAAATTCTATATTTATTTGGGAAGAAGTTTGTCTTGTTTTAAAATGATGTCTAATGGATAGTTAATCCAGTAAAGTTTTGGTTAGTTTCAAGATGGGGAATCTTTCAGTTGATTCTTTAAATATTGTGTCTTGTTGTCTGAAGGACAAATCCGGTTCTTGTGAATTAGTAAGTCAAGTCCTGGCCGCTTTGTATGTATCCTTTTAATGATGTATTTACATTACTAGCCTCTGGCTTAGAAAGTTATAATGTCTTAGTTTTTGACTTATAAAAAACTTCCACAAGTTCCATTCATCTTTTTGAGTCAAAGTTTTTCGTGACGCCTTGTACGTCGTGAGCATCAGTTCAATTTATGGACGGCTACTACCAGGTTGTCTGTTTAATTCTTATTACTGTTCAGTTAATAGATACCAATCTTTTGGGCTGGCCAAGTAGTTACGCTTCACGTACTGTATTAGTTTGGGTACGCAACCCAGGGAACTACTCTAGAGTCATAGTGGGGTTCACGCAAATAATACCCTTTTTCTTTTGCCTTTTAATTGGCTCCCATTGTTTGAGTTGCCCTCAATGCACTTGCTATTAGAACTGTATGTACTATTGAAGGCTCCGGTAGTACCAAAGGGGAATATGACCGGCCATAGTACCCTATTGTTGACACCTGTTTCATAGCCTTCTACTGCTGTTTAAAGAAACAGATTTTCCTGATTATTCTAAATGTTTAATGGATATTATTATGAAAACATAATCAAGCAAAGCTGTTCAAAGTTACATGAATATCTTGTTCACTATCTCTGTTAGTAATTATATTATCGTTCTCCCTTTTTAGAAATACTTCTACCTGTGGCCTGGCGACTGCACTGCCCTTGTAGCCACTGTCAATACTTCACTATTCTCAAGCCTAATTGTTTCAATCAAACCTCATATGTATCACTTTACATTTCATTGTAAATCTTCATATCTTTAATATCTTTTATTGTTTAATAAATCTATATATTGTTTAATCTTTATTCTTTACTATTCTAATTATGTTAACCAGGTAAGAAGGTTACACTTAACACGCCTGCATTATACAACCTTATGACTAAACTAGCTTGACGCACCTCTTTTAGACCACCCTTATGACTAAACTAACTTGACACACCTCTTTTAGACCACCCTTATAACTATACAAGCTCAACACGCCTGCATTAGACCACCCTTATGACTAAACTAGCTAAACACGCCTGCTTTAGACCACCCTTATAGCTATACTAGCTCAACACGCGTGCTTTAGACCATCCTTATGACTAAACTAGCTCGACATGACTGTCTTAGACAATACGACCCCCGAAGCGGATCTTATTTACTCAACCTAACTCTACCTCACCCAAGTGTTTCATGGAGATGGATAGTTTATGTCGCCAACGAAAGTAGGTACCACAGTGAAAAATACAAACAATATAAAAACATTCCCCCTCCTTTGTTTTTATTTTATTCACCGTACTTGATGGCGGGGCGTGAGTCGTACACACGCAGGCAGAGCAGGTAGTATCGCAGGCAGGCAGCGGGGCGGGAAACATGAGCTTAACCACATCTCGTAAAGCAAGCGAGAGCAACGCTCCACATGGACTGGTCTGGTCGTGTGCTAAGCAGTTCGTGAGAGCTCGGCTGGTTTATTTATCCTCCCGCCACGCACACACCATCACGGTGTAATACACTTTACTTCCCTCACGACAAAGAGCAATGTTTCAACTTTCAACATGTTACCAGAGCCCGGCAGCTAAAGATAAAAACTTTATAAATGTAAATTAATTTAATCACAAGGGAATGTCTTTGGTAAAAACTTTGATTATAATACTTCTTCTGTTCGTATTAATGCGCGAGTGTAGGAGATGCGTGAAAAGGGCATCGTCTCTGCAGTTTTTTAAGCAAAGAATTATTTTGTCAGAAATAAATAAAAAATTGCTTCAGTAAAACACCGAGTTTAATTTTCTTCACATCCGCCTCGGTGGCGTAGTTGGCTAAAGAGCTAGTCATGTTGAGCTCGACCGCTGAGGATGGGGAGATCGAGGTTCAAATCTCGGTCGGGTGAACTCGGGGTGATTTTCCTAAATGGTTTTCCACTCTCCCTCAACGCAAATGTGGGTTCACTTCCTCTAATTCAACCTTCCCAATTCCCAACCAATTAGCGTAATTAGTACTTAAAGCGTATAACCCGAACGTATAGTAAGACGCGGTGCTAAGAAATAATAATAATAATAATAAATTTTCTTCACATGGTGATCTCAACAGTTGTTGAATCTCTGTCAACAGTGTCCTGGAACTTATTGACAGCTTTTTATCTTCGATTAAAAATTGTCTCATCTAATGCCTCTATGCTTATGACAGATTCAACAACTATTGATATCACCATGTGAAGAAAATTATGCTCTATATTTGTACTGGAGCATTATTTATTTTGGTTATAAAAAAAGTTTTGCTATAAAAACTACAAAAAATTAGCTTGTTTTTCTCGTTATCTACATCCCCACCTTAAGATATACGGTACACTACAGATAAGAGAATCCCGACGTTGGTGAAACAATCATCCACCAAGCGCTGTAGTCGATAAGTGAGAGAAGAGAATAGAACTGAACGTCAATATTAACGCCTAATCGTAGCTCATTCGATAAAATGATGGGCGTTTAGTTATCCGCTTAGGACTACATGTACAGTACAATGTATATATATATTTTTAATTTATCTAAAGGTATTTAACGTGCACTTGTTGAATTGACTGATTATATAAGCACACAACTTATAAACTAATTTAAATCTAGAACAGGCACAAATCCTACCTCCGGCCGTTAATTCATCACTGTGAAAGGGGAAACTCATATTTACATCAATGATACATTTTTGGCCATGCTGGGAATCGAACCTAGTACCCTTAGCTCAGTAGATAGACACTCTATAACTGAGCTAAGGTGTTGGACATGTACAATGTTATTTGTATGGACAGCAGTATAAAGGCACTCCCGAGTAACCAGTAGCTGAGGTACCAAATTCGTCCCAATACGTCGAAATACACTGTCATTTTTAGTGGCTGACAAAAAGAATCGAACACAAAGTTACACGCACTTTTTATATAAATAGGTAGCCTATGATTTACACACGTCTCTCCTAGGCTATGTCTTAAACTACGAGTGAAGAATGAACCTGATTACGAGCTCATTAGTGGTCTAGTATATTTCTCTTCATGTGTATTTTTAGTGGGTTAGTTTCTTTGAAATACAAACTCCTCTCAATATTCTCTTGAACTAGATGGCTTATGTTACTGATAATAACTCCCGAAATTAAAGTTAACGTTATTTAAAAATAATACAATATAGTTTCCCGTAATTATTATTTTCTCCCCATAGATTTAATGTTAGATTTAAATGTGTCGAAATAGGTAGTGGTCTTGGCATAAACGTGTTGTTATCGTATAGTAAAGTAGTTCAAGGGAGCATCGTGTTGCTTGGTTTCCACCCACGTCAGTTCTCACACATTATAAGGCGTCAGTCTCGCAATAAACTGGATTACTGATGAGGGAGGTTCAAGGTTTGAGTCCCATCTGGGTGCACTATTGGTGAATAGCAGCATGTGAGCTATGAAGGTGACTTTACCATACCCTCTATATGGCAATCAAGTTAAATATATTTTTAATTAATCTAATTAAACTCGGATAACAAATTAAGGCGTTAAATAGCATTTTTGTTTAAAAATTAGTTATGAATGACCCTGAGCACAAAATTAATACGTTATCATTAGCGCACTAGGTTGGTTTCGATTCTCATGTAGAAGTTTAGTTTTTACTGTCCATTCAAAAAATGCTAAGTACATCATGTTATTATTAAATATATCATATTATTGTTACCAATCTTAAGATGTCTTTTTGTGTCCAAATTTGAAATATTTCCAATAACTTCTCCTTGGATTTGAAGTAGATATATTCCTTAGTGATCAAATTAGATAGAAAACAAATTATCACTGTATTCAATAGTATATTGTATTCATAGTGAATAACCGTTGCACATGTGGTTTAAGACTTTGGTCTCGCAATTTACGTCAAAATTATAATAAAAAATAGGCCATTGGTAATCGTTCAATTGCTTATAATTTTAGATTCAAATCACCTGAGATGTGTAATAAACTAAAAACCTTTTGATCAACCACCATCTTGAAACGGATATTTAGATTGAAAAAAAATAATTAGTAATAATTGTTCGGCCTTGGTTCAAAAGATGTCCCTGCAAAATTTCGTTAAAATTGATAAATCATTGGAACAAATATCTGGTCAAGCATACTTAATTCCAAATGATCAAGTCCATACAAGACCTCAATACCCTAGGTCAGTTAAAATATATTTATTTGAATGGAAGTAAGCCATTATAAATGATTATTCTTAAAAAATCTCTTCTATTAATACAAATTTTCATCATCTATCTCTTTAATCCAAAAATGTATTTTCTTGTCTGACCCAATATCGAGCTATTTTATGGGTCTAAATAGACAAGTGAGGACTTTAAAAAAAGAAATATGTTGACCTGAAGATGTGTAACCACAACAATGTTTTCATCGGAAGTTGAAAAGCTAAACCCCTCCGCTNAAAGCTAAACCCCCCCGCTGCCCTTCCCCCCCCCCCACCTCTCTCTCTTCTCTGATGCATCTCTGAAACCTATGTATATGAGACCCATATTTGGGTAGGGGGTACCCCTCAAGACCTTATCCGAAAATAAAAATCCCCCCTATTTTCCTCCGACCCCCTTTCCCTCAGACGCATCCACGGAAAAAAATTCCCACGCCCTCCCCCCTTTCCCCAACACAATTCTAGAACGTATTTTATTCATTTGAGAAAAATAATAATTTTCTTTAGCCTAGACAAAGACTTTTATTTTATTTTATTACGTAAGTATGGCGCAATTCGCAAACTGGTTTGCTAGTTCTACCAACAGTAGAACATTATTTCACGAAACTATCTGCTGTTTGGACTTATCGTGTTCTCCATCGACCACGAATGAATTATTCATGGTGCGATATATCCCGCTCCTACGGTCCTCACATGCTTCCTTGATGTGGGCGATCACCACCCACCCCCACATTCCCCAGCGGAGTTCCCGACCGACTCTACCCCTAGCTGTCAGCAAGCCGGCTGCCTACACGGACGGTCCTCCTCTGTCGTAGCCTCATATTTGATTTGGGCCGACCGCAATGTGTACCAGAGTTAATTTGAATACAAACATTCAGTTAGGAGGGTCCATTTAAACGGCAGTGTTTGGATGGGGATAGAGTCAGGGGAGTCAAGGGGATGCTTCAGGGTGACATGACAAGAGAGGGTGGTGTTATTCTAGCTGACCGGTTAGTTCACGTTGTCATCTAGGAACAAACGAGTGGGAGTTTGAGGGAACACTAAATGGTTGTGGTTCATTATTAGTACTGCCTGAAGAGGTCATTCATTGTCTTGTTTGGACGTAACTTTAATAGGAAGGTCCACTTCCTCCCTCACAAGTGTAATGATACTAAACTCATGGACCTCAAACGCCGGTGCGTGTTGGTTTTTATATCTTATGGCCCTCAAAGAGTGAGAAGCATTCTTGTGGTTCAGCCTCAGAAAGCAATCAACTGGACGTGCATGAGTTTACAAACTTTATGTTTCCTCTGTCATACGAAAAATTGTCGCTATTAATGTCCCTTACCTTCCGGAGCGTAAATATATTAAACCAGTTTCAATGTTCGAATTAATTAAGGTTGTTTTTTTTATCACCGCACCTTACTACCCGTTTGGGTTACACGCTTAGTTACTAATTACGCTAATAGGTTAGGAATAGGGAAGGTTAAATTTTAGAGGAAGTTAACCCATATTTGCGTGGAGGAAGAGTGTAAAACCATTTAGGGGAAAAACCACCTCCAGTTCACCCGACCGAGATTCGAACCTCGATCTCCCCGTTCACGGCAGTCTAGTTCAACACGAAGCTAGCGCATTAGCTAACTACGCCACCGAGTTGGGTGGCAGATGTCTTAAAACTTTTTATGTCAACGAGCCAAAGTTTCGGTCTCGTGTTGGCTCTTTGTCCGCAATACTGGACTGACAATAATAGGAATGAATACATATTAAAATATTACTCTTAGCTCATTCTTATACACTTTACTCTCACTATGGATTAGGATTATGTTCTCTCGTTGTTTTTTCCTATTTTTAGATTTTTCATCTTAGAAGGTAGTACGATTTCTCTTGTTTACTAGAGTTGTCATTTGCCGGTTCAAAGTAAATGTGTATTAAAACGCAATATTTTTCTTCGTGCAAAAAGCAAACATCGTTTGTAAAATAACATAAAATACATAAATAAAATAGGAATTAATTTTATTAGTTAATAATATAAGAAATATACCTGTATTGGTAATTTTTACCTCATGAAGTAATTTTATATTTTCCATGAGCCAGTGGGCCGCAAAAAATGTTATCATGGGCAGCGGGTTGAGACCCCTGGTATAAAGTATCACTTTCGCAATATACTGGAGTGTCGATGACGGGGAGATCGGGGCTCAAATACCAGTCGGGTGTATTTAAGGTGGTTTCGCACTCTCCCTCCAGGCAAATACAGGTACACTTCCTCTTAATTCAAACTTCCTCATCCTTAACACATTACCGTAATTAGTGCATATGCGTATAACCTGAACGGGTAGTGAGACGCAGTGCATATATACAACCTATATATGAGATATATACATATATCTATCTATATATGTATATGAAATATGAGGATTAGTACCTTTTTTTTTTTTTAAATTATCAGGATGTATCCGTGAAAAGCCCTCATTTTCTTCCCCACCTGTCATTTATAAACCTGTAGCTTCGAAGTTGTCTAAATACACTGACTACACTTTAATGTCGCGGAGTGTTACCAGAGTAAACAGTATTATTTTAAACTGTTCCTCGATCTCTTATTACTGAGTAGTACAGTCATTAATCAGGTTTTTACGGAGTACATGCCAATGTGAAGTGTATAGATTAAAGCCTATTTGTGATTGACTAAACGAGACCAAAGTAGGTGATAACATAACACAGGTACAGTTTTAACAAGCAACTATCTTTTACCTTTAATTCTAAAATTCTAGAATAATTTAAATTTCACCAGAGAAAACTATAAGCCTGTATATAACAGATATTACTAAGATGTATTTGCATCGACATTTTCGATCATAGGGTTGATAACCGGCTCTAAAACTTAATTTCACAGTGGACTTATTTTTATTAACACGTTTAACAAAGGACTACCGGTGACCTGGTGGTCTAGGGGTAAGGTGTCAGACTTCTGTGCTGGCGGCCGGGGTTCGATCCTCGGTCCAGGCACAGATTTATCTGATTTCCAAACCCTTCCTACACCTCTGACAAGATATCTTGTGAATGTGTGGAATGCCAGGTCGCCACCGTGGTTCGGATTCCACGTTAAACTGTAGGTCCTTCATTTCATCTCACAATCACCCTAACATTACACATTAGCGTAAGTGCGTATAACCCGAACGGGTAGTAAGACGCGGTGCTAATAATAATAATAACAAAGGACTACCACCAATGGGGTGGATATAAGAGGAACTGTCGGAGCAACGCCAATTTCTCTCAATAATCATTCAAAGAGAAAAATATAAAGTAAACATGTTCATAATTGAACCCAGGCCTTTCAATCAATGGACAGACAAGCAATCTATGCAACAAAACTTGCGGTGAAAGGATATTTATTTAGTTAGTCAGGCGGTTCTGCTTAGAGCTCAGCTCGGCTCGGCTAATGACGCTAATGTGATAATGCAGCACAAACAAGTCGTCAAATCACATCATGCTGTAGTTTTCTGCGTTCTACTTAAAAAAAACGTAATTAAGAAGATGAAAAAACCTATTATAATGATCCAATTTCACTGTTGTGAAATGAAGAAGTGAGGAAACCACCGCACTTGTATACGTTTGCTGGTTGGAGCGTGATATTGTAGTGTGCCTAATTCCCCAATTTTTCAGAAGTAATATAGGTAGGCTCCAAAGTACCAGTAAACATCTATACCAACACCCTCTCATACAAAATTGTGCCCAATATTAGAATTTCCCATTATTTTATAAAGATAGTTGAGCAGTGAACGTTCCTCAATTCTTTATGTAAATCTAGATGTACGATATGCCATGTATTTCATGATAGTTGTGGTAATGCATTAAAAATAGAATTGTTACAGAATAGGACAATTAAAATTACGATATAGTCAAATATTTGTAAAAATTATCAAATTAATCTTTATAGTGTAGTAACCAGATTCAGTGGCCGAATGGTCTAAGACGTCATTCTTGTGTAAGACTACCCTGCTGATAACAGGAAGATCGAATCCCGTTCGAGTTTACTGAGTATGTTTTTACTAAGTTGTCTCCCACTGCTGCTTTTCTCATTCCTACTCCATTAGAGTAATTATCATAAATATGAGTATAATATGAACAGGTAGTGAGACGCGGTAATGATGGTAATAGTAATACTAATGTAGTGTAAAGGTTTGTTGTTTTTCTACTCATTTTACTATCCAACTTGGTTACACAGATTGTAATCGAGCTGATGAGGTAGAGAAAAATATCTGCGTGTAGGACAACTGGCTAAGATATGAACCTCAAATTCCCCATTATCGGCAAAACCAAATAAATAAGCCTGCTACCCATTCCGCATGTCCACAGATGCGAGTAATGTAATTTTAAAAATAATTTTGAAAACCCATAATCTCAAATTACTTTATATACTTTTTAATCTTTATTTTTCGTTTTACACAACTATTTATCAATTCGTAATTCTTCAACTTAATATTTGATTCTTGGTTGCGTGCGCAGAGCCTAACGAAGCCCTGAAGGGTGTATTTCATGTGCTAAAACCAGATTAAATCTCGTAATTCTCTTTGAACTGTCTTAGTCATATTTTGATGCAAAATCTTATGAAACAATCCATTTATATATCACGAACAATTTACATTATATCTTTATAATGTTTAAACATGTTCACGCTTCAAAACACAAACACATTAACTTTATTGAACTCTTTAAAAACCCTTCAACCTTCAAACTCAGTGTAAATGTGATGATAATATTAAAGAAACGGGTTTAATTAAAAAGGAGGAAAACGTTCATTACTAAAATGTAATAACAAAAGTTTTCTTTCCGAAACAACGTATATATATTTTTTTAAGGAGAGTTTTGATTGATGAAAGACATCAGACTAAGAACTTTGTAACTAATTAAAAATAATCTAATGACCTAAGAAAAAAAGGTTTCGTAGTTTGGTTATTTCTAGCACCAGTACAATAGGAAGATAAATGTTCACAGGTCGATGAAGGTTCCATAAAATGTGGTTAAAAAGTTTTTATAAAATATTTAATGAATTTCCCCTCTTTATAATTAATATTCATCATTATTAATGTGAATTATACTGTGACTACGTTCTTGAATTTTCTATACCCAAGTTCAGTAAGTAACGCCTTTCTTTAATGATAAATGGGTCTCCTGTTCAATTACCAGCAATGGTGAAACAAACATGTAATCTTGTTAGCACCACATCTTACTACCTGTTCAGGTTATATGCCTATTTACTAATTAAACTAATGAGTTAGGTAATATGAAGGATTAATTTAAAGGATATGCGCCCGCATTTGTGTGGAGGTAGCGTGAAAAATCATTTAGAAAAACCACCCTCAGTGCACTAGACCAGTATCTAACCCTGATATCCCCGTCTTCGTCAGTCTAGTCCAACACGAGTTTAGCGTGTTATTTTGACGGCCACGGTACTGAGTACTGAGTCTGTTCTATAGTTGTAATTGTATTAACCATTCAGACTGTACGTATCTACACTAATATTATAAAGAGGAAAGATTTGATTTGTTTTTTTGTTAGTAATGGATAAACTCAAAAACTACTGGGCCGATTTTAAAAATTCTTTCACCAATACAAAGCTACATTATCAGCGAGTAACATGGGCTATATTTTGTTTTGAAAATTTAATTTATTCTTCATAAAAATGTCGATAGTATATTATATAGTCGTTTATGAAAATAGGAGGGAGGATAAAAAGAGGGAGGGGGATATACAGTGATCTTAGGACTGTATTTTCAAAAAAATAAAAATAAAAGTTTTGTTTTTATATTGACATGATGGATGATTTGAAGCTTTGTTTTATAGGATTCTTTACAATATTTTTTTTACGGGGAAGGGGGCTAGTATGTACTAATTTTGCTAATGTATTAAGGATGAGGAAACTTGAATTTAGAAGAACTATACCAGCATTTGTGTGGAGGGAGAGTGGATATTTTTTTTAGGTACAAACCACCCTCAGTACACCTGATCGAGATTTATAACCTCGATATTCTATCTAGTCTTTTGCGATAGTGACGGCTTAAAGCAGTGTGTTTTAACTGGCAGCCCGAAGGCTAAGCGCGCACTGAAAATGTGGCTCTGACAGTATTCTGGAGGGAAATACAAGGGACAATCTGGCTGGCAGATGTGAAATAGCTAAGGATTATAATACAAATATTTAATTTAAAATATATTGGTTGGAATTTACTATGCATTTATTCGATTAATAAAAATATGAACCACTTCGGTGGCCGCACTACTCTTGCGGTGGGGTGGACTGACGATGACGTGGAGATTGAGGTTCAATTATCAGTCAGATGTATTGGAGGTGTTTTTTTCCAAACGGTTTTACACTCTTCCTCAATACAAATGCAGGTACACTTCCCACTAATAAAACCTTCCTGATCCCTAAAACCACCAGCGTAATTAGTATATAAGCGTATAATACGAATGGGTAGTAAGCCGTGGTGCTAAAAAAAATGTAAAAATACACATTTATAATGCGAAGTTGTTTTTTGAAAATGTGTGCGTGCATAATTCTAAATTAATTTTTTTGGAAACTACTTTATTTTAGAGTAAAATTTAAAGATTCAAACAAACAAAAATGAAAATTATATATACGAGTATTTAAATTAATTGTTTATTAATTGTTATTAGTAGGTCTATATTAAATTGATGGACCTACTAAATAGATCTTTGGCCCACGGTACAAACTGATAGTCATATTTGGCTCTTGGGATGAAAAACTTTGGACCAACCTGCTTTATATCACGCAACCAACTAAGCAGGTTGTTCTATGGTTAAATTAATGTGTAAGTTGTGTGCTGATATAATCAGATGGCTCAGAAAACGTACGTTTAATACGCCTGATATGAATAAAGTTCTTGCATAGTTCCAGGAGGGCGCTTTTGTTGTTACAGGCGAGGCTATTATTGAAGCTTGAGGAACCAGTAGAGCTATATGTTCCCTGATGGATTTAATTGGATCCAGAAGAGGTAAGAGATTTAATACCCGCTTGGTGGGGAAGCAGGTGAGTCGGAATTTACTCTTAAGGGGGTCACCGTGGTAGGGCCTAAGCGAGAAATTATCGCGCAGACGTTCAGCTCCAACGCAATATTAAATTCTAGGATGCGTTGTTTCAAAATATTATTCACACCAAATTAATTATAAGGATTCCAAAAAGGCCCTTTTTCAATAGCAATCCTAAGGTTTGAGTTTTATTTATATAAATACATTTGTTAAAATGTAGCATTAACTAATTTTCAAAGAATTATTAAGCATAGTTGCAGAACTATAAGCCTAAACTTGATGAAAAATAGCTGTAGATCTAGCCTTCCTCCAACAACTACAGTAATTTATTGATTTAGCTCACAATAGAAAAACCGCGAGCTGTTTTCTTTACATTAAGATAAGAAATTTGTCGTTTTCATTCCTCCTCCTTATTCACATGACAACAGGTAGTTGTAGGTGAAGGGTGAGATATAGTATAAGCTTTTACAGAATAGAGACATACTGTAGTTCTAGAAAAAATACACAGACCATTGTATTTTAAGCCGTGTCGCCTGACATTGATACTTTCTCAATGACCAAGGCACCCGAATTAAGGTGCGGCCGAAGGGAGCGCGAGTAATTTTACAGTTTTTATAGAATTGAAATCTTTTGGCCAAAATAAATCAAATATTTCTCCAGTAACAACATAGAGTTAAGTTTTTTGCACATGCTAATATCAACAGATCTTGAATATCAGTCAAAGATGTCCTGGAATTTTGTCAAAACTTTTTAAATATAAAGAGAAAAAGTTTTGACAAAATTCCAGGACACCCTTGACAGATATTCAAGATCTGTTGATACTAGTATGTGCATAAAACTAAAATATGTTGTTACTAGAGAAATACTTGATTTATTTTGGCCAAAAAAAATTGTGTTTTATTAAAAACTGTAAAATCAGCCGCTCTTTATTCTGACAAGCGCACACAGGTGCTGCGCCAAGTGAGTGGTGAGAGAATGTGATTGGCCTGACCCTTCTCTCATCGCCTTAACCAAATAAATGGTATGGTGATCTTTCTTTCTATATTAAAAAAGTTACATTTACTAAAAATTCGTAGGATTTGTGAAACGAAATAATATACATTGTCGCACTGTTACAGAAACCATGAGAAAAGAGAAACATCTCTGCCTTCCAAAGAGGATAACACTCAATTTAATTTTCAAAGACCACCATAAAAATTATATATATATATGCTTACAGCTTATAAACTGTTGATTTTATAAAAATATATTCCAAATAAACATTTTTAAATATTAATACAACTTTACATTATAAGTTATTTCGTTTCTTAAATAGTTGCGGAGGTATGATCGAAATTAGACACTTCCATTTATATAAAGTATCCTCAAAGAAATTTTAACAATAAAATGAGTCACCAATTTGTTTGTAATCTTAAACAATCCTTGGTCACAAAATTTAAACAAAATTTTTAGATAATATTATGATATATATTTTGTCTCCCTTTCTCCTGTAAACTATCCTTGATGTTAGGGTTAGATAACTAATTCAAAAAACGCCTCCAGGAAACCTTATGGAAACCTTAGTTATTAATTTGTAACCCAATTGGTAGAATTATTTTGGCTCTAGGCCAAGATAAAAACAAAGACAGATGGCATCGTGAAAACCATTTCTTAGATTTCAGGGGGTCATGAAACGTCAAAATTTATCATAATCTTGAGGCAGATTTTGTTGAAGATTTCAATATTTTTCTGAGGTTTTAAGAGAAATTAAAAATATCTGAAATAAAATATTTTCAAAAAAGTATAGATTCTTCTACGTCACTAAGGACAAAGAGCACATAAATAAAATAATGATAAATACTTAAAATCTAAAACTAAAAACAATTTTTATTATGGCATGAACCTAAAAAACCTTTTTGTGTTTCAGCCTAAGCCTTCCGCCATGTGTTGTACAATCTGAATACTTAAATAATTATTCTGTGAGCTAATGTTTTTTATGCTTGTATAGTCCAATTTTTCTTAAAAGAATCTCGGAAGATTTGACAGCTAGAAAAATTACTAGACATACTTTCACGTATTTATACGTCAAGTTGTGTGCTATGCATTTGTTTCTTTAAATATATTTTATATATACCTATAGCTTAACATAAATGATATAGTAAAATAATATCAATTTTGGCCGCAAATAAACATTAACCAGTTTCATAATAATGTTTATCTAAATGTCAAAATTATTGAATAGTTTTGTATCTTTTATTCAGTCCAGTATACCACTGGTTAACAAACGGGTAATCTGCTTTGATGGTCACGTGGATTAATAGTCAATATCATTTAGTATTGTTTGTCAGTAACGAGAAATCGGGGTTTGAATCTCTGCCAGTTGTATTAAGGTGTATATTTTTCCTAAATTATTTCCAACCCTCCCTCTATGTAAACAAAGGTACATTTCTTCTAAACCTTAACGTCCTTATCTTACACCCACTTGTGGATAGCTCTAACTGATAGTAAGACATGATAAAAGAAAGTAATCAGATAATAAATTATTTAAGGAATCAGTTCTTTAGATATTTTAGCATTAAATGTATTTTAAAAGTGAGCGTACTGTTACTATGAAATTAATATCACTACATGTCCTGATAAAATGCTCACTTATAATAGCCACAACACATTCATATAGTTACAGTTAAAATTTGTTAGCTAACATATTTTTACTTTCTCTCGACACCTCAGAAAGAAAGTATTGTGATCGTCCAAAAAAAAATCAACTCGAGATTTTGATAACGTTTTGATAACGACGTTTCATGACACCCTATAAAAAACAAAGTTGTTTTCTCAATTCCGTCTGTCTGTCTATTTAATATTTTAACTTTCCAAACAATTTTAATCTTTTGTAAAATACTGTTTATAAGCGACATCAAATTAAAGGGCAGCTATAGGATCAACATTTAGGAGCTATAACCTAGAGCACGCCTTTTTTTTAAAAGGTTCTTAATTAGTTGGATTGTTTGTTGTAGATAAACAGGTTATTTTTTAAATTATGACGATAAAAATTCACTTCCCGGTTAATAATTCATATTGTACTAAAGTGGGAAAGAGAATAACTTTAAACTTTTTATCAGAAAAGGTTGCAATATAATTAAGCTCTTGATTATATAAACTATTATATTATAACTAAATGTTAGTAAATATTCTTAAAATCAAAAACTGTAGGTACTTTGTGAAATATTTCCATTTAAAAATTAGCAATAAAAGTATTTGATGAATAGTCCCCTCTGTTTTAATTAAAACAAAAAGAAATTAAAAACCATGTTTGTCCCTTCAGGAATTTTGAAATGAAAACTTTTTTTTGTTATTAAACTGGTTATACACGAAACAATTGCTGTATAAATTGTGTTATATGCTTATCAGAGTGAATAAATTAAAAACCTTATAACTTTACTACTATAATTTAATATTATAAAATTAAATTAAATTCAAACTATGTTTTATGTAGAGTTATTCTGAAAACAGATTGTTTTATATATATTTCTGCTAAGTTAAATACAAATGATTGGGGGTTTCACTTACAATCAGGGTGGGCGCAGTTAACAGATGAAGCTGAATTCAGGTGGTGGCAAAACATGTATCCAAGATGTATTAAAGCTACCAGCAAAACAATTTACAGGTAAAACCAGAATTGACATCCTGAGGTAAAGAGTATATATTATACTTCAAATACTATCAGAGGGATTGCTACGTCCTCGGTACTATACTTATATACTTCCCAGGAAACATTTCAGTGCCCAATTTCCCCTCACACACCCCTCTCCGCTGCCATGTCATTTGTCTATCTGTTTAATGACCACTCGTCACACGCCATTCCCCATTTTACTGTACTTAGTCAGTGCAGCATCCAGACGGCTGCTTAGGTTTGTTTGTGCTCAAAACTGCACACAGAGTATTAGTATCCGTTATAATACTAATGGCTTGTCTAGGCTACATCACTCGTAGCCCACTATTAGAAAGATTAGCCAGTACTAATGTACCGTGTCCCAGGGGACGTCTGAATGTACTAATTGTACATCCTTTCCGTGGAGGCTCTTTCCATGTCCCGATGAGTTGATAGGATGATGGTAGTGAATATAACGGGGTGAAGCCAATGCGGAGCTTAACTTAACTTGAGCCTAATCAACCAAACCATGGAGACCATGGACATTATTCCCCTTTCGAGAAAAATTCCTCAGTACCAGCAGGGAATTGAACCTGGGACCTCTAGGTCAGCGGCCGCTAGCCAGGGCCTCAAATCAGTATACGACGAAGCCAGTTATATTAATACCCGTTTATGCTAAACTATACGCATACAACAATTAATATATAGGATTAGAAAGGTAGAATACTAGAGGAAATGTACTCGAACTCGAGTAAAGGGACAATGAGAAAACATTAAGTAAAAATCCTCCTCAATACATCTAACCGGGGTTTGAACCTTTATCACCCCATCGACAGCCATCCAATCAAATACGGGAGTGACGCGTTAGACCATGTGACCACCGATACGGGTTGCACACTGTTTTATGTGGTTTTATAAAAGTAAGTACACCCTTAGTTTAGCCTGTAAAGTAGCCAGCTTGCCTTGCGTTATTCCACGGTGGTGGGGGCTATTATCATGTGGTACGCGTACCCCCTTAGGTATGTTCCAGGATGTTCAGGGGTACGCGAAGAAATTTTAATAGTAGCAGAAATAGCAACATATGCCAACAGTGTAAAACCAGAGAAAAGTCAAACGTTGTTAAGTCAAACGTTTTGAAGTTAATTCAACGCTATGGCGAGGGGTGGTGTGGGTTTTCTTAGTTACTTGACCTTGAGAAAGCCCGCATTTGTTTCTGATCGACCCTCGTACATTGTTTTTAAATCCCATTACTGGCCCATTTATTTCGAGTTACAACAACAAATAAAAAAATAAAATAAAACCTGTTAATAAAATATTTTGCTAATATTAAGGGTATAATTTATGCACATGTGCTGCCAAGGGGGACGAAAGTGAAAAAAAGTTTGGGAACCTCTGCATTATGGTATAGTTTTCAAGATAGGGTCATAAGGCCGTAAGCAAGAACCAAGATGAGTAAAACTGAAGGGTGAAGAAAAGTTAGGGGTGTTATTAATATTAATATTATTATTATTAGTAGTAGTATTAGCCCCGCGTCTTACTACCCGTTTGGGTTATACGCACTTACGCTAATGTGTAATAGTAGGGTGATTGTGAGATGAAATGGAGGACCTCCAGTTTAACGTAAATCCGAACCACGGTGGAGGCCTGGCATTCCACACATTCACAAGTTGTGATTAACACTCGTCTTGTCAGAGGTGAAGGAAGGGTTTGGCTATCAGATAAATCTGTGCCGAGACCGAGAATTGAACCCCGGACCCCTAGTACAGAAGTCCGACACCTTACCCCTAGTTTTAGGGGTGTTGATTTTAATTTAATAGGGTACTTTCGCACAGACAGCCCAATAGCAAACAAATCAATGCTACTTTGATACTCACTATCCATTTTTACTCTTTTTCTTTCTTGCATACGGCCTTTAGTGTAGTCCATCAAGGTAAGAGCGAGGTGTACAGGATGACAGAGGGTGGTTGTCTGGAGGGATTTATAGGAACATTGTAATTTACTTGCTATGGTCTCTCAAAGAGAGATTAGGGGAAAATAAAGAGAATAAAAGCCCGTATGAAAGAATGAGGCTGAATGAAACAGAAGGTATAGTCGAGTCAAAGTGAAGTTGATTTATTATCTACTTTGCCACAACTCATAGCACCTTCCCTTTCACTCAGCCTATTTTTTTAAATATTTTTTTAGCACCACGTTTTACTGCCCGTTTGGGGTACACGCTTATCTACTCATTACGATAACGGTTTTGAGATTCAGGAGGCTTTATATATATATATATATGAAGTGTACCCCTATCTACGTGGAGGGAGAGTGGAAAACCATTTGGGGAAAACCACCTTTAGTACACCCAACCGAGATTTGAACATCCCCGTCATTGGCAATCTAGTCTACTGCAAGAGTAGCGCGTTAGATCATTCGGCCACCGAAGTGGCCTAGTTCTTTCATTTAACGGAATGAACAGTGTAAAGTGGAAAAAAAAGAACGGAAGCCAGTCATCACTTACACAGGTAACAAAATATTAAACGTCAAACTTGGTTACGATAAGTGATATCTATCAAATTTATACATCTTTTAAACTCTAAATAAATAAGTAAAGGTTTTTTAATTAATTTATTAAAATACCTTAAAGTCATCATAACACTAATTAATATACAACATTTTTAATGTTGACACACTTTTATTATATCAAATGTAATTGTTTAGTGCGTAGGGTCTTACATTACAAATGTTTAGCTCCAAGCGGTGGCTTTGCAATCTACATCGTAATAATTGCATTGGAGTTGGTTCACAAGGAGTGGTTTATAATCTTTGCTGGGTGTAATGTAAATGGATTTATGCATTTGATTTTACCTATGATTTGTTTTCCTTTCTTGATATATGCAAATATGGGTAGCACTTAGATTCAGTGGTTGATAAACTTTGTATTTAACTTTCAAATAAATAACTACTACACTGTCATCAATCAAATCTACAGTCCGATTTTCATAGGAAGGGCCTTATGAAAGCTAGAAAGTTTACTAGATCTACTTTCACTTGATCGTATATCAATTCATATGATCTGAAGCTACCACCTTATATATATATTCGTCTCTATATTTTAAATACCTTTAAAATACCGATAATAGAGGGAAATGACCGCAAAAAAATGTTTATATTTTCCAAAAGTTTCTTCATATCAAAATCCCACTCTAAGTGGTTTCTCACGTTTTACGCGTAGGACTGTACAGCCCGCGTGTCAGCACAATGTGCAGCGAGGCGTCTCATTTGTTATTCTGTGTGGGTGCCCGGAACAGGGATACGACGCCCTTCGTCTTGACGCTCATACGTCCAAACTTCCTCCCCCACTGGAGGACAACAGCCGGAAACTGGAGGCAAGCCTAAACCTCTATATGTATATATATTTTAAAAATGAGGCTCGACTTTGCGATGCCCGTTCTCTCATTCATATCTCATAGCGGGGAATATTGACAGTTCTGTTGGAAGAAACCTCAGCGGGCAGGAAAAGTTGAATTCCTCGCCAGTGTTAAGTTTGTTTCTCACTCTCTCTCCATACTCTTTCCTTAATGCGGGTTGTATTATTTAGTTCTCAACATGAAAAGTTAGACTTGAACTTGTAACATGTGTTTACTTTCGAAAATATCTCCCAAGACTGTTCTCGGATTACCCACATAGGACGAGAAGGCGTTGGGGTGGACACACATATGCGGGCTTAGGAATCAACCTTGGCTACTTTGATTTGTCTCCGACTAGAAGTTTGGGCCTCGAATCTGGGTGGTTGTACTGAAGATAGTTTTCCACTTTCCTTCTAAAATTTACTTTTCCTCGTCCTACTTTATTTGTGTATACATGTCTTGACAAGATGTAGGACACACAGTAAACATCAAATCCTAGCGACATTTTTGGTGAAGAAGTAATGTATAAGTACTACGTGAAATTAGTTCCAATAAACCAGCATTTCATACCAAAATAAAAGAGTAAATAATGAAACCAGTACCCACTTTGGTGGTTACTTTCTCAATATACTGAATTATCAGAGACTGGAAGATCAGAGCTCAAATACCAGACTGGTGAAAAGATATGGAATGTTACAAAATTGATTCTCACCATAACTCCTGCAAATGCGGATACATTTACTCTAAATTTAACTTCACTTGTGCCTATTATATTAGAGTAGATATAAGGATAACCCCAGTGGGTGTTAGGGCAGGATAAACAAGATAACTGAAACGAGTGTATGCAATTTTTAATACAGCAATGGATATTTTGGTTTAAAATATTGAGAGTGTTTAAATTATTTATGTAGCCGAAAACGTCATGAAAGAAACTTTAATAATATGTGGATATGTACAAATAAGTGTGGAGAAGTCAGCTTTAATTGCATAGTTATCTTGGAGCTATCCATATTCATACATCTGTAAAACGCAACAGCTGTATTGCCCTTGGCATTTGAGAACATAAGAGAAGATCTAATAATTTTATAGCGATATACTATAATTATATAATTATATTCCTACTACATATACATATATATTCCTACTATGTATATACATACTCGCTTTGCTCATTGGGGGCTCCACCCCCAAACCCCCAGTGAGTTTTTTTTGAAAGTGGATGTAAACTAATGTAATTCCAGAGTAGTTTTTTGATAGGTCTTATCGTTTAATCACAAGAGAACTCCAAAGAAAGGTCCACGCAGACTTTAAAATTGCTCCGCCATTTTGAATTTTTTTCGGGAGTTATTTTTAACTTTTTGGAATTTCCCGTCGGTTACAGGCTAGAAGCTATAAGTTTGCAAATTTCAAGTTTCTATCTCATTTGGAAGTGGGTAAACATTAATGTCAGTGAGTGAGTCAGCCATGTGGCTTTATAGTAGTGTAATATATTATATATTTCTACTATATATATATATATATCTGATAGGATGGTAAAATACAAACGCACATATTATTAGATCGATATTGTTAGCATTATTTTGTTAATATAAATTCATTCTAATTTTTTTAAGCGTGTGAAATCAATAACAGGGTGATGACTTCCAGTTTCGTCGCCTGTATGTAGACTGTCAGCTGCTCTTGTGGCACAGTATGTTCGTAGCCCAGGACACACGTGTGTAGTTTGTCTACATATCGTACCCGCAATGAGATGATGTGATTATAGTGAATATGAAGATGTGAGCCAGTATGAGTTTTAAACTTAAAGGCTGATTTTGGTAGGAAGGACAGTAGAAATTAGTTACTAAAGTTTCCAAAACAATTTTAATATAATTCATACATCAAGTCATGCTATCTTCAGCTGTCACTTTTGATAGATATTATCAGTACCTATAGAATAACACAAATAATTTATTTAAATGTTATCAATGTTGGCAGCAAATAAATATGTTTGAATTTCTCTACTGTTGTTACAACCAAAATCAGGGTACAGCTTAAGTCTAATTTACCATCTTCAGGTGACTCTTGGGATCATTCTTATTAAAATAAATATGCCCAAGCCACGAGCCGAGAATCTAACCCGTAACCCCTATGTTCATAGCCAGGTGCACTGAGCCCTACACCATGGGGCCGGATACTCTTCATAAATATTGATAATATTCACCAAAATTGACAAATACAGAGTACTTGATTCTATGTATGAATATATGAGAGTGGTGTAAGTAGCTTGGGAAATCTCATATAGTAGTTTTTATAGCAGAATCCAATAATTATACCTAGCGAGTTTCAAATCTACAATCAATGATCTTTTTCACCGCGTCTTTCTGCCCGCTCGGGATGTAGGTCTAAAATAGATTAGTCAAGCCAATATGGTAGGGATAAAGGAAGTATAATTTAGAGTAAATTTCCCCAAATTTATGTGAAGGGCAATTGAAAAATAATTTGGATAAAGCACTCTCAGTAAACTCGGCCCAGATCCAAACCCCGGCCACCTCATCACTGGTAAAAGATAACTTGAAAATTAGCACCTAGACACGGAGATCGAAATCGAGACCTTCTTTTTTTTTTAGATGCGGCTACAACCGTACTTAACATCAATATTAGCTAACCCACTTCGGTGTCCACATGGTCAAAGGCGCTACTCTTGCAGTAAACTAGACCGCCTATGTCAAGGAGGTAGGAGTTCAAATCTCGTTCAGCTGAACTAAGGGTTTTTCTGAAAATTATTTTACACTCTCACTCCAAAAAAATTCGGGTACACTTCTTTTAATTATAACCTTCCTAATCTCTAAAAACATTGGCGTGATTAGTACCTACATAAGCGTAAAACTCAAATGGGTAGTAAGACACGGTACTATAAAACTTATATAAATATAGTAGCCTAACTATTTTATGAGCCCAGCATTTATACCGCGTGACCACTGGCGTGAGCTACAATCCGTTTAAATTTTGTCTTTCGATAAAAATTTTTATTGTAACATAAATGTACAGTACATATATTTTATTTAACGAGGGGTGGGTTTACCAAATCAAAACTGAAATGATTGGCTCAATGCTAAAACAATGTAAAAACCATCCCAATAAAACCCTAGTAACTTATGTATTAGAAAAAAAGAAGAGACACAACAAATCCTGTAATACAACCTAAGTCCAGTCCGGTTGCTGCATCTCATCCCTCCGAGCAACATTTTATTACTCCATCAATCTTGCCCAGCTTGACATTACCCCTCTACGAATTCCCAAGTCACATGTCACACAATACAAAATGTCTGGGAATGACATAGCTCCCGACAATTGTTAAGTTATTTTCTTCTATTACCCACTAGTGGCCTGAGAAGAGAATTCCGGGATATTTTTTATTATTTTTTCTCCTTCTTGTCACAAGCCAAAACGTTTCTAGATCTCTCCACCCTCTTCCTTCCTTTCACCAGCGTATTGAACGCTCTTTCTTCTTTTAGGCCTCAGCCGTAGTCACAAGTCTTGGACGCCCGTCGGCGTTGACATGTTTGTTCAACTGACGCTGAGCAGCAGCAATAAATATACCAAGTAAACCCAATAACGTGGCTCGATATAAATACTGGTACCGAAAAGAAACGAGCGTCAATAGTACCCAAATTGTGTGCGTTTGTGCCATTCGTTTAAGTGTTTGTTTTTTTTACAATCTATAAGTTTTAAATTATCTACAACCATATTACGGTACGGAATATAAATAAACTACATATTATTAATGTGAGGTTGGATGTTTGGAAAAATATTTCAGATGTTAATGTTGAGGAATTATATATATATAATTTAGTTTATTTGTATTATATATTTCAAAAAGTATGTATATTTTCTATATATATATATATATATATATATATATATATATATATATANATATATATATATATATTATACATATATATATCCTTTTTTTACACTAAATAAGTAATTATTTATTTTTAAAAACAAGAATTATTGAGGGATATAGATGAGATTATTAATCGTACTAGCGTGGATAGAGGATGAAAAAAATCCATCGGCTAATAATTATTTTATCTCTATAAATTCCTCTTTATATATTCCTAACGTTTCATCATTTAGTATGTGTTTGTTTTTCAGAGCGATATTAAAAGCACTTTGTTCAAAATTGAAAATCTTACTTTATGTAAACTAATTTAATAAAGTGTATTTTTTTATTTAATTCTAATTAAGCGTGCGGTTGTCTGCGTGACTCTCCAGTCAATATACTGGGGTAGATTTTTCAGCAGTTGTTAGAGGGTTATATTTTATTGCAATATTTTTCCCCAAATTAATTCCATACAAATAATGTTTTATTTATTTAAACCTGACTCTTTCCTTGAATTTATTGGTCTGATTTTTTTACATAGCTGAATCCAAATATTAAATAATAATAATAAATAATAATACATTCATACATCTACTCATCTACTATAAATCAAAATCAATTTCCATAACAGATTTCAAGCAAGATCGATGCATTTTATTCAATGTGATTTTTCATTTTTCTGACAAAAATACAAAGTATTGTAATCGTGTAGATTTTTAACCTCGATGTTATTATGAATATTAAATTGTATCCGACTCCAAAACCATACAGTGGATTTTGATGTTCTGTAAATCCCCACGTCTATCTATCTTTCCCTGGGCACATATCTGAAACGGTTTGATGGATTTTGTTCAAAATTTATATTTAAATTTTATTGGATTTTGATTTTTACTATAACCATAAGGGTACCAATTTATTTTAACAATGCGTATCAACATTTTCGTGGCAGGAGAGTAGAAAACAATTTTGGAAAAACTACTCTCAATACACTTGACCGGTATTCGAACCCCAATCTCCCTGTCATCGGCAGTCCAGTCCAACACGCTAGTGACGCCATAGATCATGCAACCACAAAAGCAGCTCAGTCGAATTTTGACGCATTTACTAACACATTATTTAATTCTAAGCCACCGATAGTTAATATTGATAAAATATATCCATGTCCAATAAATTTGTATTAAGGCCAGTGGCGCACTCTGGAGGCTAGAATAGGAGAAGGGAGTAAATCGGGGTATTTTTCCCTCCTAAGATTGCAAATTATTGTACCTTGGTCTTAAACCATATAATAAGGAGAACTAAAGAAGTGTCAAATATATATTATGTACAATTCTAAGAGCAGACTTGTGGCACGATATTTAAAAGTATACTGCTACACACAAAAAAAGTTTCTAAAATTCACAATTAATAAAATACATTAATAAAAGATTCGATAAGTTGTAGCCCACTTCAACTGGACACATTGTCTAAGCCGTCACTCCTGCAATAGACTGGACTTTCAATGACAGAAAGATCAGGAGTTGAACCTCGGTTTGGTTATCTGAGGGAGATTTTTCCTAAATTTTTCCCAAGAAAATGCGGGTACATTTACTCTAAATTTAACTTATCTCATATATAATCTAAAAATGTAAATATGTTGATATTTCAAAAAAGTATTAAGATGCTGCGCAGAAACACACACACACATACAAAATATACTTTTAACATTCCTCAAAAAGTATATTTCTGGGTGTGTCAATGATGAAAGCCGGTCCCTTGAGAGATAAATTCTCGCCAGTGTAACCGCTATATCGACCCTCCTGGTCACATTACAACTTGTACGTATTTTGTGTACAAGAGCAGAAGCAAATATTTGAGAGTCAATGTCACGGAGAAACTCCACCTGAACTCTAAATGTCCGGCCATCAGTAGACGAAGGTGGCTAGATAATGGCTAGTATTCTCTGCCTCTCACAGCGGAGGCCAGCGATAAACATTGACGGCGCCAACAGAGAGAGCGTTAGCCTAAATTATACGTCGAATGTTTAGAGGCGTTCCCTTGGTGGACATAACAGAAGTGCCAACACATATGGTAAACAGCGACAGCACGAAGGGAATTTGTTTGCTCGACAGAAGTATGGTAGTACATAAAAGGAAGCATCGAACATTTTAATAATGTACTAAAAG
This sequence comes from Timema monikensis, assembly GCA_902151445.1. NCBI lineage: Eukaryota > Metazoa > Arthropoda > Insecta > Phasmatodea > Timematidae > Timema > Timema monikensis. Next base: position 325,348 of record CABFVZ010000570.1, on the reverse strand, counting down.
CATCTGGGCTCTATTAAAATATAATATATAATATTTTTATAATGTTAATAATAATATTCGTAGTAAAAATCATATGCTATATTTACTTTTACATGTTTATAAAATACCCAGCTACAATAAGAATAGTTTAACCTACTATAGCATATAAATATTTCAATTGATCTATATGTAAAAAAAACCATATTATATAGGGTATAATATTAATTAAATTTAAGTTGAATCTGAAATTTAATAATAATATACTAAAATAAGAATTGTATTTTGGTTAATTGTGATATTTTTAATTTGTCAAACCGTTTGCTTCCTGAGTTTTACACAGAAAAAAAGATCTTTTAAAGAAAATTAAGTAAAACATTCGTAGCTTTAATTCCAAAATTAATCGTTTGAACAATTTTTCTTGAATGCAGCTTTGAATGTTTTAACAAGTTATTTTTTTATTTTATTAAGTGAAATTATAAACACGTTTCATGAAAAGTAACTTAAGTCTGATATGTAATTATTATTTATATTTAAAAAAATAGGTAATTGAATACTTTTTATTGATTCATTTTATTAAAATGTTAAGTGTGGATAAGCATTTAAAATTATGTTATCAAGTGAACACTTTTATTATTTAAAATAATTATTAAGTAAACCATCACATTTGAGTAATATTCAGCTACTTAACCCCAAAAGGTCTACCTGCCTGAGCACGCGTTGCAGACAATTAGATATAGCGCATTAATTCATATATAATTTTTGTTTCAAAAATTAGTTCAAATCAGAAGGGAAGCAGGACACGACCATTTAAAACCCATCACTTAAGGTTAATTGTTCAAAAATAAATGTACGAAAAGGTAGAATTATTTATTTGTCACAGTAATGATATTAAGGTTAATGGCTAGAAACAATTTTAATAGTCACAACAGAAAATATTAAGATAAATGAGAAATGATTTAGTGATTTAGAAAATTCAAAACTGACATTCTTATAAGAACGATTTTGTTTTAGCACCACATCTTACTACCCATTCGGGTTATACGCTTATGTACTAATTACACTCATGGTTTTGGGAATTAAGAAATTTATATTTATAGGAGGTGTACCCGCATTTGTGTGGAGGTAGTTCGGAAAACCACCCTTAGTACACCCGAAAGAGATTCTAACTTTGATCGCACCATCATCGGCAGTCTAGTCTATTGCGAGAGTGGCGCATTAGACTATGCGGCCACCAAAGCACTTTAGAATGACTTTAATCTGAGGATATTTCCCTTAAACTAAGCGGTGACCTTAAACATTTATTTCACATACCACTCAATAGAGTTTAAATCATGTTGAAAGCGATTCATGAAAATTCTAAATCTGTTTTATTTCTACTTTCAAAATCCATAAGAGCTACATAAAAAAATAAAGAATAGTAAATAGCAACAGGTTGAAAAAAACTTCGTCAGAACAAGAAGCACCAAGATGAAAGACAGCTGTCGTCTCATTGTCCTGCCTTCGGTTCATTTCACACACAGATTTAATTTGAAATATTAAACACCAGAATCAAAGGAAACACTTTGGGGAGGGGGATTGGAAATATAGTATATTACGGTGTATACCATTAGTTTATCGACTTCAGTGGGCTTCAGGCTAAAGTTCTCACCTTAAAACACGATGCTCATGGGTTCAAAACCAGCTGAGGTTGACCGATTTTTCTTGAGCGATAAAAACCTTAAACACAATTTTCTTCGGAGGGGAAGTAAGGCCGTCGGTCCCATGTCGATTGTGGTATTTAAAATAACCCTGGAATGTATGTAAAAATACCTTTCTCAGCAAAATTGGTAAAATATTTCATGCTCGCTCATAGAAATTTGATGTGGAATACAACGGGGGAACCACCCCATTTCCTGGATTCCCCTGGTAAATGAATGGTATTTCTACCAGATGTTGCAGGTAGCACTAACCAGCTGAAGGGCTGAGTCCACGTCCAAAAGTTCTTAAAAATGAGAGAGATGTTGACGATAATAATTGATAAAAAATATCTTCGATCAATCAGGCTAATTTAAGCTAGATGTTTCACAGATATTTGGAAATAATAAACAAAACACGCTTCAGAGGCCGCAAGGTCAAACCCGCTACTCTTGCAGTAGTCTAGACTGCTGATGGCATGGAGTTCGAGGCTTGAATCTAGGTCGGGTGTACTGAGGGTGGTTGCTCCAAACTAGTGTTTCACTCTCCTTACACGCAAATGTGGGTACACTTAATCTTCACATATTAATTCCTTACACATTATAGTAATTAGTTTAAATGCGTACGACCCAAATGAGTACCAAGACGTGGCGATAAACATTTTTTGTTAATATATATTTTTTTTTACATTTTACAAAACATTCAATGATAAAATAAGTTTTGAAATAAATAAAAAAGTGCGTAATACTACACGGCATATTCAAAGGTCGTGTGAAGTATTTTCTTGTCGAGCCTGATGAGACATTAATTTTCAGTCGGTCATCTAGATGAAACGAAACACATCACTTGATGTTGGGCCGTTTGTTTAGCAGTTTTTTTCCCTTTAAATGGCCTGTTTTTGTCCTATCCCAGAATTAATTAACTCTCTCTTCCCGCCCGTCTGCAACTCACACTCACATCCACATCAAATCTGAGTCTCAGCCAGTAACATTTAAGAAAACCATAATTCACATTGGGGAAGTAGTTGGGAGGATATGTAGGCCTACTGACAATTTTTTTAAATTAAACTTTAAAAAAGAATGGAGAATACCTATGTCATGTACTTTATACTTACCCTAAAAGGAAACAAGTCTAAATTACATGGTTCTACAATCTGGTTGTATACAAGATATAGACTCAGTTTAGTCATCAAGGTAAGACTATAACCATTAGATGTTAATGGAATGAATTAACATAATAGGTTTTATTAGCACCTTTTTAAGTCATACGTATAAGTGATAATCTCTTTATTGGCGTAGGGATGAGGAAGGAAACATTTTAGAGGTAATATACTCGCATTTGCATGGGAGGAGAGTGGGAAACCATTTAGGATTAAAAAAAACACCCTCAGTAGAGCTGACCGGGATTTGAACCCCGATCTCTTCGTCATCAGCATGTTTCATCTAAGCTACATGATTGAAAAAGTGATGAAATTCTTCATCGCTAGTGAATACGAAACGGGTCAAGTAAGCCTCGCTATTGCTCATCGACCTAGCGACACCTAGTAGCCCTCTCCAGATACCTTGATTATTTGTCCTTACCTTATATGGAGATGTTTTGCAAGACCGCTCTGAAACGTGTTGACTTGATACGACATAAAGACGGACTGATAGCCCTCGCTAATGCTCATCAACTTAGCGATCCCTTGGGGCGAATCGGGCAATATAGCCCCTCTCTAGATACCTTGGTTATTTTTCCTTACCTTATATGGAGATGTTTTGGAATCTAGGCTTCTCATTGGTCCTTCCTAACTCCCAAGACTACTCATTGTTTTCGAGTAATTGAAATGTATTTGGATACGATATTTATAGGCGTAGTTTGGATTGCTCAAACAACTCAGATCTGCGCGGCAAGGGACTGCGCTCTGCTCTGGTACACCCATTACTTAATTACAAATATATTCATCGCACTTAAAAAATAATATATTAATTAATGCATTTTTACCTATTAAAATTCATATAGATTTTAAACTCGTTACCTTCCTGGCCATTATATATAGTATATTAAAGTTGCTGTTCAAATTTAAATAAATTATAAATGTTTAACTTAAATTTAGTTTGATTTCGTTTGTATAACGAATTCTAGTGCTTCAAACATATAATTCTTGTACTTCGATTGAATATGTCTCATTTAGATATAAATTCAACCAAGTCCTAAGGGATGGATTCAATTGTACATTATGGCTGTTGATAAATTTAAATAATTTCGGTTTACTGAAATTTATTTCAATTAAATATATTATTATTGTGGTTTCGTCTATATACCTAATGCTTGTAACATTAATCTTTATTAAACATTTCCTGTTTAGAATTTAACTAATCTTAGGGTTAGTTTAGTGATTTATATAACTGGTCTGCCTTTTGCTTTAGTTCTGTTATTGTTTTTTGCCTAGTGTGGCAATGCTCGACTATGTCCACTCGCTGAACATACGCTCTATATTTATGTGACTATAAAATTGTATTCCCCCCCC
>CABFVZ010000570.1:286211-321081 GCA_902151445.1 Timema monikensis | reverse complement strand
CCAAAGCCTTTGTAAGGTTTTCCTTTGTAAATATATATATATATATATATATATATATATCCTTTGTAAATATATATATATATAGGTCTTATTAAATAAAATATTATTGGGCCATTGAATTGTTATCTTCTTTATTATTGTGGTACAATTTGTGTAGCTAACAGAGAAATAAGTCAGACGGAAAGATTTTACTAGTAGGAGTGTTCTGTATTGCACTGTACATGAACATGTCCTGTGGGCCTTTATGTTTGGAACAAATCCCCTAACGTTTAAGTTTTACACAAATAAAAAAAGTCGCACACATCAGAGAGATACTTCGCTTACTTCGAATAATTTTGCTTTTTCCTGCTTTCAATTAAATTACAGGCTGCATGTAATGCTTAGTGATAAAAGAGGGTTTGTTACAACTCCAGATTAATTAAGGTTTCATTATTTGAGATATTAGTGAGAGTAATATCCTAATTATTTCTACCAAGGACCAATGAATGTTCCAAGATCTAAACCGGGGTTTCTGTTTGACTAATATATTTTGATGGCCAGATTTTCTCCAAGCAAAGGGTGAAAGTTACAGTGCGCGTGAATAAAATATGTATTCATGAATAATAGATATTTTAGTCACGGGCACTGTAACTTTCACCCTTTGGTTTAATATTTGAGATGAATCTCTCTGGTAGGACTGACAGACAACAAGCGTGAACGGCTTCGTTTTCATCGCGTCATATGCTATCTTGTACGTCACTAGCATCCCTTATACGTCACTTGCGTCCCTTGTACACACTTGCGTCTCTTGCACGTCACTTGCGTCACTTGTACGTCACTAGCGTCTCTTGTACGTCACTTACGTGCCTTGTGCGTCACTTACGTGCCTTGTACGTCACTAGCTTCTATTGTACGTCACTAGCGTCTCTTGTACGTCACATGCATCTCTTGTACGTCACTTGCGTCCCTTGTACGTCACTTGCGTCCCTTGTACGTCACTTGCGTCCCTTGTACGTCACTTGCGTCCCTTGTACGTCACTTGCGTCCCTTGTACGTCACTTGCGTCCCTTGTACGTCACTTGCGTCCCTTGTACGTCACTTGCATCCCTTGTACGTTACTTGCGTCCTTTTTACGTCACTAGCGTCCCTTGCACGTCAATAGCGTCCCTTGTACGTCACTAGCTTCTATTTTACGTCACTAGCGTCTCTTGTACGTCACTAGCGTCTCTTGTACGTCACTAGCGTCTCTTGTACGTCACTAGCGTCTCTTGTACGTCACTAGCGTCCCTTGTACGTCCCTAGCGTCCCTTGTACGTCACTTGCGTCTCTTGCACGTTCCTAGCGTCCCTTGTACGTCACTAGCTTCTATTGTACGTCACTAGCGTCTCTTGTACGTCACATGCGTCTCTTGTACGTCACATGCGTCTCTTGTACGTCACTTGCGTCCCTTCTACGTCACTTGAGTCTCTTTTACGTCACTTGCATCTCTTTTACGTCACTTGAGTTCCTTGTACGTCACTTGCGTCTCTTGTACGTCAAATGCTATCTTGCGTGATACTTGTGGCTTTTGTACAAGTTCATAATTTCAGCGATGAGGTAACAGGGAGAAGGGATAATCAGATTCCAGTATTTATCTTCATAATATTCCCATCTATGAGCCGTCTTAAAATTTAAAGTTTCACACAAATAACCTCTGGACGTTGGACTAACTGAATGACCATATTCAACCAGAATTCTATTACCTACATCTCTTAGATACAGTTAAAATATGTTTCTCTTAATGTCTTGTAACGGATTGGCTTTCAGATAAATAGTAAATGCTGAAGAAGACATTTCTAATAATAAAAGCTATATCTTTGATAAAACTTCTAATAAAACTTGGAAATATAATCAATGTAGGGTTTTCAGTACGAGCCGTGTTCTGTTTTATGTGGTTAACCATGTATTTCGTACATGCTGGTGTATTTACTCCGCTCATTTTATGTAGGATATATAGTAACAGTGGGTCTATTTCTCATTTAAGAGCTATCTATTATCGTCTGTCATACTCGAGAGAAATAGAAAGCTATTGTTTTGTCAAATCAAAGTGAACCGATTTAACGACTTATCTTTCTAAATTTAATGTTTTGACAAAATAAATGTTTCACCGCAGTTAAAATATTTCAATTTATTATTCAAGTTATAACAGTATATATATAATGCTATATTTACGGCCTTAGTAAAAATAATGGCTAGCCACAAACTACACATTTTTACAAAGAAGCACTTTAAATGATATGAAAAAATTCATGTCAAAAAAACTAATTAATATTTGTTATGGCTTTATATTAAATCTTTTATAAGTCACCCATTCATAGGATCTAATGTTCAATATTTATCTTTAGTTTAAAGGTTGAATCATATTAGACATACAATACACACAATACACACAATACACACAATAAACATAAATTGTGTTGCTTACTATGGTCGTGCTTTCTGATAAGAACTGCTGTATTCCTTTTGGTCAAATTGCTGGAGAAGAACTTGAATGTCTGGTATGTTATCATGATTAAGATGAATAACCTCTAAATTATCGTTCGAGAGAGATTTAATAAATATTAGGTAATTTAATGCTCTAATAAAAATAAATACAACTTAATAAAGAACTTGCATGAATTAAAATTCAAGGGAAATAGTTTTTCCAAAGTAAACCTAATTGTTTGCATAACGAAGTAGTAAGTCTTGACTTGAATAAATTTTTACCTATCACTATTTTATGGTATATTTTTTGTTAAATTGTTTTATAGTCATGATAATGGCATGTATAAACTATTAAATTTACTGTGTCTATCTTAACTTTTTGGTAAATTTCCCATTCAACCTGCTGAAGTGACTCACTCAATAAGACTAACCCATTATTTTTCCTTAAGGCCCTAATTTCATGTGTACACCCAAAACGTGAAATTGGCCATAACATGAATTGGGCAGATGTCTGCTCATTAGATGAACTGGTGTCTTCGATTGTCTATTTCACAGACCGGGCAAATGTTTGTCCGGTTCATGAATCGGTTAGCACTTGTGCTGCTCGGTTGAGGGAATGGATATATATTCAATTTAATCTAGCACCGAATCCTACAACCCGTTAGGGTTATACACTTAGGTACTAACTACGCGAATAGGTTAGGAATAGGGAAGGTTGAATTTAGAGGAAGTTAACCCACATTTTCATGGAGGGAGAGTGGAAAACCATTTAGGAAAAAACCACCCTAGTTCACCCGATTGAGATTCGAGGTTCGATCTTCCCGTCCTCGGCAATCCAGCTCAACACGAAATCAGCGTGTTAGCTAACTACGCCACAGAGGTGGAGGACTGGAAAGTTCATTGCCTGGTAAACTTTAAGTATTACCCGTTTTATGAACTGGACGAGTTTTTGTCTGGTTTGTGAAATGAACACGCGAAGGACAGGTTTGGTCTAACCTTTAATTTATATTTTAGATTGGAAGGTTGTATAACATTAAATTATGATTCATATCCGTAAAAGATTTCAGCTATGTTTGTAAAAGATAGTAACATAATTTCCAGTTCTTGAAATCGTCAAGAGGAACATTCACGAAAATGAAAAATAAATTTGCCGAACGAATTCGTGAAAATAGCAGTTCCTCTAATGGGGTGTAACCTATAAACTAAAACATTGGGGGTTTGCTGTAAATATTAAAGTATATGTAGTCCATTTTTTTTATCACCACGTCTCACTGGTTGCCTGCACTATACATATTTATTTGCACTAACGAGGTAGAGAAGAGTAAGGTTGAATTATTGAGAGTAGACGTACCTGAACTTGCGTGGAGGGAGAGTGTGAAACAATTTTGAAACGACCACCTTGAGCAAACTCAGCTAGGATTGGAACCTTGACCCTTGGGTCAGCGATACTCCACACTAGATAGGCCCGATCTTTTAATCCACAAACTTATTGAAGTGCGTTTTAAAATAACTATTTTAATAGTTTTTAAAGCAATAGAATACCTCAATCTTTGATTATTCAATATTTAATAAAATTGGAAACCCACTTTTGTGGCCGCATGGTATAAGGTGTCGATCTCCCAGTAGACTAGTCTGCTAATGATGGGGATATATGGATTCAATTCCCAGTTGGGTGTACAGAGGGTGGTTTTCCCCAAATGGTTTTACACTCTTGTCATACGACCCTTGCGTATGCGTCCAACTAGTACGGAAGACGGTAGGGTGGTTAATCCACGAGGCATGTCATGGGTTCCACACTAGTTGGATCCGATCCTGATGGGAGTTGGGACAAGGCGGGCGTCAAAAGATGTCAGTGGAACAATGTGTATTACAGTATATTCAAGAAAAAAGAAACTACATAATGATGGTAACAATGTATTAAAGTTAGTGGTGCGGTACTTACATATGATAACTTGGTGAGGTTGCAGGGTGACAGGACGGAAAGACCACGCTCGAACAATGAGTACCCCTCTAAAAGGCGACGACCAACCGCGCCGTTCCTAGATCGGGTCTTTTATATATCTCTACCTCAATTGAACTTTTGATATTCCACGCCCCAAAGAACATTGAGATAACGAACTCTGTTAGGGCGGAACCAACAACAGAGGCCTTAAAAAAATATAATTGGCCTGAATAAATATCAATGTTTTACTTTCACATGACTACATGATCCTGTGCAAACCGCGTGATGTCAGGGGAGTCATAGTCCAGCCAGAAAAAAATGATAATGACTAAAACATGGGACGGTATTCTAAGGAGGTCCTTGGGCTCGTGTCACACTCTCCCTCTTCGTAAATTAGGGTACACTTCCTCTCAATTTAACCTCCTCACACATAACATATTAGAGTAATTGGTACATATGTGTATAACCCGGACGGGTAGTAAGATGTGGTATGTTAAAACAAGACTAACAAAATATGTTAGATTTAATACCATTAGTATAAACTCTTGTGGATTAAACCCAGAAATGCTCTGTACAAACGTTTTCAAGCTTACAAATAGAATCAGTTAATTTAAAACGACGTGTAACAAATGTACTAAAAAAATGTTATCTTTTTGAGGTCACATACTCTATCTCTTGATCTCTTTTATTTATTTAAATTTCAATTTGGTCGTTTGGTAAAACAGCTATGAATAAAGTATAGCTCAGGCAGCTTGGATTGAAAACCGCTTATATCCAAAGCATCTCTAGGCTTTCCGGTGACACAATTATATAATTATCATATAGTGGTACTATTATGCCATTTACAATGAACCAACTAAATATTTACTATCAATGATATACAACCAACACAGTCCCTCATATAATATTAATATTAAGATTACCCACCTCGGTGGCGTAGTTGGCTAACGCGCTTGTAGTGTTGAGCTCGACTGCTGAGGACGGGGAGATCGAGGTTCGAATCTCGGTTGGGTGATTTGGGGGCGGTTTTTTCTAAATGGTTTTCCACTCTCCCTCCACGGAAATGCGGGTTCACTTCCTCTAATTCAACCTTCCCAATTCCTAATCCATTAGCGTAATTAGTACTTAAAGCGTATAACCCGCACGGGTAGTAAGACGCGGTGCTAAAAAAAGGAAAGATATTATTAATATTAAGATTATTAACTTAAATTGTAATAATGCCCCACTTATTTGATTAGTTTTACATCTTTTTTAATAGTTGCAACAAATTACAAGAGTTGTTAGCAGCTAGTAGAAGAAACGTATTTTAGAAAATAATATAGACCCTACTAGTAAAATGTACGAGTCCTGAAAAATAATATATCTGTTTTTCAAAATAATCACACGGGAAAATACAAGCGGTAAAAATTATTTTGTCGAATGCTCTTTAATTATTAGCTGTGTATCAAATTATATATGTGAAACGAATCAATAAAGTATTGAATTAAGCTTGTATTAACCGTATTAAATTGTTGATTAACTTAATTTAGATTTGAAATCGGGTCTATTTGATTTCCATCCCCATTCACACCCCCTTCCCTCAAACAAAAGATAAACAATTTGTATATTAACAAAATAACATGTGCACAGTAAACAAAACGGCGCACCTCAAATATTTTATCTTGCTTTTATCTTAAAATAGATATTTTACTAAAAACTAATAAGATTTGTGAAACGAGATAATAGATTTATTTAGTGTTGTAAAAAAATTACACATATATTTACTTAAAGTTCTGAAATTTTCAAATAACATATTTTTATTTTTAATAGTACTACAATTTTACAATAATAGGTTATTTTGTATCTCAAATAGTTGCGAAGAGATTATCAAAATTGGAAAACTTCACCGTGTAAAGTACCCTTAACGTCATTTTAATAAGTAAATGAGAGTCTCCATCTTGTTAAAATGATAAATAGTGTCGAGATGTAAAATGTAATCAAAACCATTAGAGAGAATTCTGAGAAAATCGATTTTCTTTCTCTTTTTTGCCCTTCAGAGTATACTACACTTAATTTTAGGGTTATATGTCTAATCCCAAAAACCTCCACAGGGAGTCTTATGAAAACCCCAGATACCAAGTTTGAGCCCAATCGGTAAAATAGTTTTGGGTCTAGCCCGAGGTATAGATGGCATTGCGAAAACTTTTTTTTTCGGGGGGTGGGGGTGGGGGGGGGTCATGAAACGACATAAATTTAATCAAAATCTCGAGTTTGAATTTTTTTTGACGATCACAATACTCTCTCTTCAAGGTGTCGAGTGAAAGTAAAACGTGTTATTGTAATAACTTGAATTGCAACATAAATTTAAAGAAAACTTTTAAAAAATGCAACTATTTATTTTAAACTATGTTCAACAATAAATTATTAAACCATCAGATCATTTGTTTCCAAAAATAATTTTTAAATTCTAAATAGCAAGATTTTGCATGCCCTACTGTTTTAAGAGGTTTAGTAACTGGAAATAAAACCGTTTGTACATTTTCATTCAAACCATCTTGAATCATATATAATAGGAACAAGAACCCCTATTTAAACAAAACTTGTTGTAGGCTGATTAACAACGTGGTTCGATCCCAGTCGGGCTTACTGATGGTGTTTTTTCCCCTAGTATTCCCACTCTCCACGCAAATTTAGTCTATAAGCGTAAAACCCGAATAGTAAGACGCGGGGCTAAAAAAACTACGCCAATGGGTTGCGATGAAGAAGGTATAATTTAGAAAAAATTTAACTGAAATTTCGAGTATAAACAGTGATAACTATTTAATCAAAAACACCCTCAATATATCTGGCTGGAGTTTGAGACCCAACCTTGCCATCAACGACAACCAGAATTGTTAAACTTGAGATTTATATAAATATTTAATGTATTTATAACTTCAACATTTTAGGAAATTTAACTCATCAGTGTTTCTATTTTTTAGGAAATAGATGACAGTGATTTAAGGAGAGATTCTGAAATTATTATGTCTAATATTGCTACCCTACTTTCTATGGAAAATTTAAAATAAAAACTCATTCATTTCACATTTTATTTTATAGATAATGTTTCAAGTATTACAAAGCTTTTATTTAGATTTTTTTTAAATGAGGTAATCTCTAGATAAAGATTACACTCTTTAATTCGGGGTTGATTCATATTTTATTAAATAAATTATATCAAAAAAACTTTAATTTTATAGACTAATAAAAACACATTTATTCATAAACTAAGTATAATTAGAATTTAAAGAGAACTTATTTTGGTTTTTAAAGCTTTTGAAATCCATGCTGGACACGTTTAGGTGAGATATGAATCGTTTTACCACTAAATGGTTCCTTATTTGAAATCCTACCGGTGCCTCCCCTCACAATCATTGGTTTCATTGCACAATTTGCATGCTGATCAGCCATTCATCCATCGTTTTACTAATAACCAATAAAATATACTGCAACAAACCGGGTGCTAACACAGTCCGGTGGAAACTAGGCAATGGTAGCAGACTTTCCTAGCCCAAGTAATGGCTCAACACATTGACCATGGCAAATACGGTGCCACGTTGTTGACCAAATCAGTTTGTTTTTGTTCCCCGTCGAAGGGAAGTTGAAAAGTAAATAGATGGAGTTGTATGTCTAATGGTATTGAAATGTTTGACTGCAACCCCCTTCTCTTTTTTTTTTCTAATTATATATTATGGTTTGAAGAGTTTAAAAGCTGTAACAAGTGTGTTTAAGTTTCACCTAAAGGGCATAAAAGAGTTCAAATAGAATAGTTTACGATGCGCTCTTATTAAGTAAAACGTTTGGAATGTTTTATTCGGTAATTGCTGTGTTCTCAATTTCTCACCGATTGAAATGTTGGTTTTTAGCGCCACGTCTTACTACCCGTTTGGGATATGCGTATATATGAGTATATATATATATATACTCATTACGCTAGGTGATAAAATATATATTTGGGAATATTTTAAATGATTTATAATATATCTTTCACCTTAATATACTATATTAAGAGTTTAATTTTCAAAATTTTACGCAAAATGAGTATATACAAGTATAAAAATAAATTAAGTCAAATTGACTTATATTTTGTATTATTACCTCCATATTGTGTTTATAAAATTTTCTTATAATGTTACCTTTTTCTCAGTTAATTGTACATCACATGCTACTTAATTCAATTTCGATTGTGCCATTATTTTTACAAAATTATGCACACACAGTGATCGGTTGCGTGAATTGTATTACATGTTCAACCTTGTTTAAGGTTAATAAAACTTATATTTATAATAATAAGCTTTCTTACGCATTCATTTAATTACTGGCCAATTCTTGACTAACTTTAAAATAACTTTTTTCGATAAATGCTCATAAAAGTATAAAAGTTCATTGCATCGTTTAGTAATGTCAAATGCTCTTTCTATTAATACAAAACATTAAAATAACAAATGTGCACATCATAAGTCCTATTAAACATTTAATGTACTGTACCTACACGTACGTAATATGAAACGATAAAAAAAAATACAGTCCAAAATTCACACGAAGGGTTTTATAGAAAATAAAAACCTATTTTTTGTGGTCGAAATTGAAAATATTTTACTATTGCGTTAGTTTTATTTTATAAGTATTGATGATATCTATCAAAAGTAACAGATGCAGATCACATGACTTGACACATAAAACGTGAGAGTACATATAATAACTTTACTAGCTGTCAAATAAGGTTATTCATATGAAGATTGGACAGTACAGAAGCCTACATCAGGTGGGGAGGCTTTAAAATAATAAAACCCTGATTGTAAAAAAAAAAACTTTATTCTCGATTCAGGTATTCGTCGACATCTGTTCCAACCCTATCTCGTACCGTACTTCAAAATAGCAGTATTTTATCGAGTTAGAGGGGAGATACGTTTTACCGCGCAACGCAGAGTCCATGGCTCAATAGCCTCATTTAGAGTCTAGAAGTGTTCATATAACTGGTCGCTATAACAGCCTCTAATGTTGAAATCTGAGGGGGGGGAAGGGGGGTACCGCAACCACCGTCCAGGATACGTGTTCAAAATGAATATCCACGGGCTACAAAACGTGCCAGGAAGCTTAAATGTTTGACCATTGTGGGACTGACACTTTTTCTGAGAGAGATTATTTTTGTTTCCTGGCGTTTTTTTTTTTTTTTTTACACCTTGAGGAGACGTCAGTTCATTTTATTTTACTTAATTTTGTGTCATTTCACGCTGTTACTTAATATACGAACTCGAGCACCCAGCTCCACGAAGAAAACACTGTTTTAAACTCCAGATGAAAATAATGGCGTGTCTCGGTTACATCAATGTAGCAGAGTAGTAGCAATATTAACCAGTATTAATGTATCTCTAGCCAGGAGAAGCCTGAATTTACTTGTCATGTATTATTTCCGTGGAGGTTCTTTCCATGTCCCAATGAGGAGAAGGAATGATGATAGCCAGCCGGTAATAGAACCAGGGACCTCTAGGTCAGCATCCAAGGCCTCTGACAACCATATCAAGAGGCTGATTACTTCAGATAATTAATCTCTATCTTATCAGCTAAATTCGATTTAGTGAACGATACATTTACAGTTCAATTTTCATAGAAACCCGTTTTGGTGGTCGGATTGTCTTAGGCGTCACTCTCGCACTTGACCTGACTTCCGATGACAGGGAGATCGGTGTTCGAATCCCGGTCATGTATACTAAATATGGTTTTCCATCAATGATTTTTCACCCTCAATCCATGCAAATACGGTTATATTAGCTCTAAGTTCAACTTTTTTTCATCCGTAGCACATTAGCGTATAGCCCGATCTTGTAGTAAGATATGGTGCTTAAAAATGTACAGAAATGATTTTTTTTTTGTTCAACAATGACAACATTTTACTATTGTACTAGTGTTAGTTTATAGGTATTGACAATACTTACCAAAAGTGACCGCTGTATATCACATGACCTTGACTTTTGAATATGTGAAAGTTGAGCTAGTAAATTTTAAAGATGTCAGAAAGCTCCTTCCTAAAGAAAAATTAACTATACATAAATTGTTGCATAAAAATGCACTTTGCTATTAGCATAAGTATTATCAGAGAGTAATATTTAATCGTCCTGTATAAATAATGTGTTACCACGATAGTAGAGTGATACCTTACCAGTAGTAGTTTATTTTATCAAGTAGTTTTTACTTTGCTTTGCTATTGTAACATTTAGCGTCACCTTGTTAAAACAGTGTATTTTTTAAGGCTAAATTCACACATACATACATATATAAACTAAATAATATAATTTTTAAATAATCTTAATTTACCAAATTTACAACACCTCACCATGTTTTTCGGCCAAATGTTATAGCACGTGAGAGGACGTAGGATGGCTAAGAGTAGGGTGACATTTTAAAGTAAGGTTACCCGTATTTGAATGGAAGAAAATTTATAACACTGATTCGATGCCTTTGAACACATGCCCATCAGTGCGGGTACCTAAGAGGGCTGCCAATTAGATGCTGTACCTACGATAAATAATTACAAAAACTTTAACAGTACAAAAGCTTGGTATTTAATCGAATGAACATACAACTATTTTCTTTGATCCTATATCTAATATTTAAGTCTTAAAAAAATCATATTTAGGTTGATAGATGGGATCTAAATTCCCAAGAAATGAAAGGTATTAGAGCGCAGAATGGATCTTTGTGAAACGAATGATATTTTAATATGGGGGAGGTGGGTGTAGGTCACAACAAATATTGTATTGGTATTTGTATTTTCCTCGCCCCCTGATTGTTTTTACTACTACCGGACAACTCCACTCAGGAACCCTTTTAAACCTAGCTGGATTCTGGAATTTATGAATTTCTTATCGACTATTTTATCGCCTTAATAATCGTTAAATAAACGAGTACAAAAGTTGTAACTGCCATTCCAGAACTAATGAAAATATATTGTATCCTGCATTGCTGTTGACTGGGTTGGCAAGTTTCCATTTACGTTTTGGGCTCACGTAGATTACTAAATCGCTATTCACACTTACTGAATATCATCAATGTCTGGATTATGTGGATCGGCAGCTTTGATGAGCATATTAATGTTATGCCCATACCCAAATATCGCTAATTAATATAGTACACTTAACACAACAGAGAGAACTGTTAATATCCCTAGCTTGCAACAAAAAACGTTACGTCACTAATTGTAAATACGTGTTATGTCACAATCCAATTATGTGAAAAAAATCTCTTACTTGAAATATTTATATTTTTATCTTACATATTTTAAAATTAAATATAATGTAATATTTGTTAATTATTCGCACGAATGTCCAAGAAGTCAAATGTGTTAAACTCAAATTGTACTAGCTTCATTTTGGTTTAAATCCCAACTAGNGGGGGGGTGGGGGGGGGGGGGTTCCAATAGTAATTTTCAATATGCCATCTTCTTTCCATTATAATGCGGTTAAAATTGTTTACAGTAGCCCTCTTGATAACTAATAAATCCTTCTATCGAACCTACAAATTGAAAACACCTTTTTTAAAAGTAATATTGATATATAATTGATTTTGAAATGTATTAGAAAATGTATAAATAAATGTATCAAAAAAACAACTATAATTAGTTTCTCATCTATTAGTGGTGCTTTTGTACTGCTTTAAATTAATCAAGTGCCATGATTTAGTCATAATTGTACAAATAACCCTATGTTGTATATATTTAATAGTAAGCACTTGAAGTCCTCTTTAATTTAATAATATTTTCCTACAGATAACATAAACAGGTACAGGTACAGGTACATGTACAGGTACAGGTAACATAAATTTCAGTGTAAAGAATTTTTGATTCATAAAATATATAAATATATTAAAACTAGGCTTTATATACATATTCTTTTAAATATTTAATGGTTAATTCATAGAACACGTTTGGTTTAAATCAAACTTTATATCTATTCAGCTTATACCTACAAACAAAATTTCAAAATAATTTTAATAATACAGAAATAATAAACGTTCACTTTATCAAAGGAGACTAAGATTATATTTTTGGTAATCTAAAAACAAGATATTAAATTAAATATTAAAATATAGAAAAGTATTTTTCATCTCCTTTTAAATACTTTTTAAGTTTCGTTCCCCACTAGTATGTACACGGGTCACCCCATAATTTCCTTGTTGCATGTGTGAATCTAAATGAATCAGCCATGTGGGTAGTATTAGTTTTTATTCTTTTCTTTAATCCCTTCTTCCTTTTAAGTATATTTTAATAAGCGGGTTAAACCAATTATTTTAACCATGTATCCTGCATTTCACTAAGTCAATATCTCTCTATTTTTACAATAAAAATATCCTTTCTTCACTTATTAAATTTTTCTTAAAGTATGTTATTGACAGTATAAAAAATAATTAAAATAAATAAGGCAAAAAATCATCATTGATTTATTTATTCCAATCAATTAAGAAAAAAAAACTCGTCCTGTGCGCTTGTACACTCCCCCGCTGTTGTTGATTAGGCAAGCATGAATTGCTAGGAGGTATTTCAGGCCTCTTCCACCTCACTTCCGCACTGCTTGCAGATCTACAGCAAACACTGCAATGCACTACGGAATTGAAGTAGAAGGACCGCATCTCTCTCGTACACCCATTTTCTTGCTTGAAACTTCTTCACGTTGCTTATTTCCTGGTATTCATTTAGATTGATATGCTACTTCATCGATACAATGTTATCAGGAAAAAACCAACTTCCCAACTAAGATGGTAAGAGATGGAGAAAATATAAACAACTTTATGTAACTAAGAATATTCATTTATTAAGCATGTGTACTTTCACACTCTTAACAAAGGTACTGTCTAGTTTAAATGCGCCAACATACGATCCAATTTTAATAAAAAGAAACTTTTAGAAAAAATATATATATTTTATTTGCGGCCAACATTGAGACAATTTAATTATTTATCACTAGACTTATGAATACGTGAAGGTAATTCTATTAAGTTTTATAGCTGTCAAATAAGGCTATTCTAATGAAAATTGGACTGTAATTTTAAGAGGTCTATTTTATTTTTAAAAATGTTTTATCACGTATTAAGTGACAATAATGGATTTGAGCTCATATAAAAAGTGCCCCATTTTTATAAAATATTTTCTTAGGGAATTTATCAGCGACTTTCCAAATGAACAAAATGCTTCAGAACTCTCGAACCCAACTTTGCCTAAGGTATCCAACGAAATTCAATTGATTTAAGTAGATTAAAATATATAAAAAAGTAGAATAAATTGAATACAAGTGTGCCAATTAATCTTTTTAAATAGTATAGCAATCACAAAGATCTTCATTAATCATTTGGAACTCACTGGTAAAACATATATATATAAAAGACATATAATTCTCAACATTTTAATGCAGATAAAAAAAAACCACATCAACGATAGTATAACTATTGGTGTAATGTGGGTTTCCCCTTTCGCAGTGATAAAGTAACAGCCGGGGGCAGTATATTATGTCTGTTCTAGATTTAAGCAAGTTTATAACATTGTAATAAAAAGTTGAACAGTTTTTGTTTACGTGTTTAGTTGATCAAATATTTGTTCAATAAAAAAAAACTGTACGCTGAGTTCATTCAGTAAATTGGATTAATACAAACTAAACTGATTACTGTAATGAAAGTTGTTCCGATTGGTACAATGTTAACCTTTATTTGCTGCTCTTCAAACTACGTACTAATCAGATTAAATTACTTTGTCCTTGTTCATCATAAAGTAATGAAGGTTTGTTATTGTAATGTTCGGGGACTAAATGAAGGGTTGGTGATGCAATACTTGGTGAGTTACTCTTAAGTTAAGATAAAGAGTATTTATATTGTCATAGCAACTGGCAATAGTGCCTCTTCTGTTCCTTGACTGGTATCGATTAAAGAGGAAAGGTGCGTTTAAGAGGCGACAGTGACTTAATAATGAGAGTGGCAAATGAAGGGGGTTAGGGGTTGTGAAGGAAGCAGAGAACTCTAATTGGCAAGAAGCACAAGGCGGCTTGAAGGGAGGTGTTAAGTTAGTTATTACATTAGCAGCTCACAAGAAGAATTTGCGTTACCTAAAATGGCAGGAATGGGGTCCGTACATTGAAGTTTTAGTGGTTTTTAGTTTGAGAGAGCAATTTAGGTCTCCGAAGTAAAATTAAGTTGTGTTACTTTTTATTGTGACTATCTAACGTTCACACTCTGAACCAATGGGTTATATTGAAATAGATTACAAAATAAAACCACTCTATAAGAAAAACAACATCAAGTTTTCCGAGCGTCAATGACCCCAAAACTACTAGCTATACTTTTTTTTTAGCCTTACTGCGAATATAACCTAAGACTCTTATCTAACTATGCAAACACACTAAAGACTGAGCTGAGGTGTAGGGTAGGTCTGAGCGTTAGTTGTATTATTTTAATTATTATGTTCATCACAAGCTTATTAACAACCTAATCGACCCGCATCTGTAGTCAAATGGTTTAACACGTCACGTCGTGTCGAATTGAATTTCCGGGGATAGGATAAAGTGATTCAAATCCCAGTCGCATATACTGAGGGTGGATTTCCTAAATATTTTTCCTCTGTGAGTACACTTCCTCCAGAATTATACCCTCCTCATCCCTTAGCATAGCTCAAATATGTATACAGCCCGAAAGATGATTAAAATGCGGTGAAATAAACAACATAATACAAGGGGTAAAAATTAAATGCTTTGTTTAAATAATATGTAACAATATTAGCGTGGATATAGGATAGAAAAACTTCATTGATAAAATATAGCGTTACAACTTAGAGTTCAAACTCGACCTCCTCGTCACCAGCAATCCAGTATATTAAAAGCAGGTTAACTAAGTTCTCGTGACCACCTGTGCGAGTGACTGTACCATTTTCAACCTCTAGTATGAGGGGTTAAACCTCCCATCCCCACTCAGATATAATAGTCAAGGAAGTAACAAGAGAGTTTTTTATTTAAATAACATAACATTTACAGCTCTATGAGACGAGTGAGACAGCTCAAAGCGTTAGGTGACATCAGCGTTCACACTAAGTTCAAAACTTATTTGAAATGAACATTCCAAAGCAAGGATATGATTTAATAGGCATAGAAAGGTTTATGAACCAGAGAAATAGTTCTAGCCAAAACAACTTTATGTAATATGACATATGCAGTGTACAAGTGAGCTCAAAAGCGGCAAGTTTCCTGGACTGCCTCGCATCAGCCGCATCAGACAATTAACATATAATATTCGCAAAAAAAATCTACTCTCGCCCATAAATGGCGGCTCAAAACACACGATACAACAAATACTAAATTGACCTTACTAACATTCTCTATTTATTTTTCTTAAACCAGTCCTAATTTAATATACTGGCAAAATCAAACATCCTTGATATGAATAAATAATTGAGGATAGACTCTCAAAAATATATAACGCAAATCTAAGTGCTCTTATTCGCAGCACTCAATTTGTTGAAATAATAAATGATATGCCTTCATAAAACTATCGGCCTCCTAAATCTGAACGGGACAGAATTTGTAATCATTCACCAAAAAGTCAAACATTCATTGAATAAAAACGCCGCCAAGCGGCTGGCATAGACAATAAAATAAAAATATGCTTAGCGGATGAAAGTTTAACTATCTAAAGCTTTTAAAGTTCAATGATAGGCCCGTAACGACTTTTTATGCTTTCTTATAATCTGGAGGAGGCCGACAAATCAAAGGATTAATATTATTATTATTATTAGCACCGCGTCTTACTACCCGTTCGGGTTATACGCACTTACGCTAATGTGTAATGGTAGGGTGATTGTGAGATGAAATGAAGGACCTACAGTTTAACGTGGAATCCGAACCACGGTGGAGGCCTGGCATTCCCCACATTCACAAGATATCTTGTCAGAGGTGAAAGAAGGGTTTGGAAATCAGATAAATCTGTGCCGAGACCAAGGATTGAACCCCGGCCGCCAGCACAGAAGTCTGACACCTTACCCCTAGACCACCAGGTCACCTAAGGATTAATAAAATATTAAATAGTATTTTGCAATTTCTGGTGGTCTCAAGCCTAACTACGCGCAACGTAAATCAGGTACATTTATTAAAGCAATGACTACAGAGGAGGAATCTCGCCGTCTTGCGGCCCTCTCTCAAACTAACAAACGATAAACTTAAAACTGTATCAACACAACAAATAACAAGATGATAACTCTACATGACACTAAAGTAAGTGGAGCCGGCTAACGAAGCTAGCTGTCAATAAACGACCAAACTGTCGATACCAAAAGGATTTGAAAAATATCCGTGAGGCGGATAAGCAGAAATTACGTGAAAACACAGGGACCAATTGTCTCCAAAAGAAAGCGTAGTATCAAAGTTGAAGATACGGTTTTACTCTAACCATAGGCCTACCAAGATTTTAACTTTTACCATGATCTTAAGAGTCCAAAAAATACTAAGTCCATTTAACGTGAATTACATGACAAAAATTAATAAGTTTAATAGTTATATATTCTGAAACGATAATTTTGAAAATGTTAGATATATTTTAAACCAAAAGGAAATTTAGAGTATGAAAATATTAATCAACTTTTAGCAACGTCGCTCATCTACGAAGCCAGTATTGCAAAATGTGTCAACATTACATATTCCTACCATTATATAGTCCTTGAATCTACCACGTGTTTTCAAGGCACGGAAATAACAGGAGGGGGAGAGTGGTAAGTGGTAGCATGCTTCTAGAACATACTGGGTTATACTACGCCTCTCGAGGCGTATGTGAAGAGAATTGGACTACGAGCTTACCGAACACAGCCGATAGAGCGCAGTGAACGCTCGTGCATATTGTTCTTCCTTTTTTTCTGGGCGCGGCTCGGTACTCACGTAGGGCATTGAACCATGGTCCTCGATTCAGTCAGGTTTTAGACAGTGCCGAGAAGTGTTGTGGAGCCGTGTTCTTGCTGAGACGAGTCAACTAGGACCAGGGTGGGGAATGATGCAACCTTTTATTGTTTACTTGTTGTAACGAGGCTACAAGTGTAAGCAAAATTATTGTTTATGCTAGTTTTTTTAAAAATATTTTTTATTAATTTGACTCTTGTTTAAGTAATATTCATGTTTACCAAATAAATTACTTTTCATTCGACAAGGATTTGGACATATCTATATTTTGAATAATAAGTAGATTTCCATAAAATCATTAGTTTAAACACCGATCAACCACCTAAATTACGTTCAGAGACCTTTTATACCAGCATTGAAATATAAATTTCCCTACGAGTGTAACTTTATATTTAATTCAGAAAACACAACTAGTAGGATGCACCCGGTGTTTCACAACAAGAAACGTAGGTGTCCTTTACCATTGATGAATGGGTTTCTCGTCGCAATGTGGTTAGAGCGCCATCCCAGCGTTGTGACGTGCCTTTAGCCATGTGAAGTTTTACAAGAGCCGCTTGAGCTAATGGCTTGTGAGTTACTCGTGTGTGTATATATATATATGGTCCAATCAGTGATCAGGCGCATCACAACACGCGCTACTGGATGGAGTCCGAGGCTCTTGCGCTCGCTATACACGCTCGTATATTTCCCTTCTCCCCATCCAGGTCATACTCTCTTACTTCAAGCATAATTACATTCTATATTTTCCTCTTACATTTTATATACAAACGATGCTCTCACATTAGACTTATTTCCATTTTCCATCCAACTCATGCTCTAAATCGTTAAGTATATATTAGGATTGAGGCTAGATATATATTATACTTTTTTAAAAGAAAAGTATGGCTTCATATCTCTCTTGCACATGCATAGTCTTTAAATCTTACGATTGGGATCGAGGTTATACGAGGTTATATCAATATTGTACCTTATATATATACGATTGATATACAAACACAAAATATTGGTATAGCTCTCGTTCTCTCTCTTTCTCTTGCACACGTGTAGTCTTTAAATCTGTGTATGGTACAGTATATACGCACTTGATCATTTAAAAAAAAATCGTATTTGTTCCCTCCCAGTTATGTAAAACCTCGTTGCGAGGCATTAAACCGACGTCTGTACGTAAGAACAAAGTTTGTTCCGGGCAAGAGCACTTTATTTATAGGTTTGAGCCCAACAATGTTGGGTTTATTGGAAGCATCACTCTCACCTTTTTATTTTTCCTCCTCCCTTTAGACACAAAGTACATTATAAGTCCTGTACTTCTAGAGCTGTCGTAAGCTCTTGATCCAGTCATACTCCTTCTGGACGTGGTCCAATACCTCGCACACTTTACCTTTATCCAGAAGGTCCTCCTTGGGATCCTCAACGTGCCTCGCATGCAGGATTTCAGGGTGGTCTCCATTCTTCAGTTTGGAGATGGGAAAGTTATAGGTACAGCTCTCGATTGACCGGATGGGCTCCGACATAGCTATATGATAGCTTTTAAACCAGTGGTGTGACCCACTACCCAATTATCTGTACCCACGCTCGGCCTTCTCTAGGAAATACAGCATTCCGCCAGCACAAATTTCTACTCCTATGAATCCCACTAGAAGTACCCCATTTGTCTGAACATCTCGAATATGGTGACACTCCCCACCCACGCGCACATTTATATGGTCTGTGAGAGTGATGGGGGAAGCTGTCCTCCCCCTCCCTAGACATTGTTGGCCGAATCGATCAGTGAATTGTGTGACGAGTCGAAACCTAGTCATTTGACGCAGGCCTTGCCTCCCGCACGTCCGATAATCCTCTTACAAGATACACGTCTGGATGAGATGTCTTCCCAAACTCCTTGGCATAGAATCCTCTAGTGATAGGTTTACTCCTCATGTCTTCTAGTATAAAGGTTCTAGGATCTATCTAGACAACTTTATATAGGCCTGTGTTCGATTAAACTTGTCAAGTAAATTATCAACCATATCAATCCATCAGTACGATCCTTTAAACATTTATCTTATCCACGTCATGTTCTTGAGCGTTCGATTGAATCGTTCTACAACACCTGCCTTAATATCGCTGAATAAAGAATAATGATTGATCCTCTTTATGGCCATGAGAGCATTGCGTTGTAAAAATCTCTTTCATTGTCTGTCCGTGGATGACGTAAGGAGGGTAATCCCTTTGCTGTCACCTGTTTAAGGACTTGCATCATAACTGTAATGACGTTCTTCCCCGTCTTAGCCATGATGTGTAAAGCCCAAGCACATTTAGAATACACGACAATGGCGTTGATAAGGTGCTTCTATTATTTATTTGATCAAAAGTAAGGTTATAATATCTACAAGATCAGCCTGTAGTAACACGTTCAATCCTCGTACGCTAACCTATCTTCTGGCAAAACGACGTCTTACGGGATGATGAATTTAACGCACTATATCCTCTTTGATAGATATGATTAGACATTGATTCCAGCATCGCGTATTTATTCAATGATAGAAAAAATCCCACTATCGTATGGTGAATGACCTGATCCTGTCGATGCATGCAATAGTTTCAATCAATAGACCATTTCGTTAGAGTCGTCACAATAGGTATAGTCTAGCCCTCTTCCACTCTGTTATATACAGACCTTCTCACTCAAGCTCATCCTGGAACATACGTTTTATGAAAGGTTTATATTTTGATCCTGTTCGTGACTTTAATCGGCCGATTTGATGTGAGTTTGTTTCCTCGAGCATATACTTGTACACTTTCAGATCCTCCTTGGTGTAATTCATAAGTTATTTTCTAAATAGTGATTCAAAAGTCCTCGTGCGTAGGGAGCTACTATATTATTGAGAATTACAGTTTCATCACTTTCAACAAAGAGTGGTCTAAAGGTTTCCCTCCCCACAATAATATACTTGTTTTACGCATCTCGTAACTGTTTGAATTTTTGTTTAGTGACCTTACTCGCTTTGATGAAAACCTCTGTAGACCATTGTCAACATGATGTCAGATACGAATGTATAAAAAATGTACAGACCCCGTGTTTTATATGTATGTATGTATGTATATATATACATACGCAACATTGGCAAGGAAAAGTCGGTCTCGGATGAAATATTCAAAGACTGAAGTGGGTTCCATGTACATCTACTTAGAATTGAAACCTGCCATAAGGGAATCGAGACATTTCATACTGACACTTACGAATGAGACTGAATATATCTTCTTGAAGGCAGGGGCAATCTCTTGCATTACTGTGTACATGTAAGGTGGCATCATAGTATGGAACCTTAGACCTATTTGATCGCCACCGTTCCAGGGGATTGAAGGAGACCTGTTATCTTTCGTACTGAAGAATTTTCGACGGTATCTCTCACGCTGCATGTCCAGATATGTCCTACGTTAGAATAATATATATAAATAATTATTTATATATTTATATTTAGTCCAACATAACGTTGTGGACCGGTTTAGGCCTAATCATCTTGGCTTGCCAGACGGCTTCAACTTAGATGAGAGATGTAGGTGTAGTCACTCTCATTTGAAAGCGGGAGAACAGGTTTGTAAGTCAAGGTAAAGGCCGATCCACACGGAACGTTTAGCTAAGATAAGCTGTGTTATGATGTTCTAGTGTTTTATCAGATTGGTTTCATACTCATTGCTGAGCTATACTTTGGTTCCTCTTTCCCTCCTTAACTCACTGTGGTTTCTTTCTGGCCTGCCCCAGTGAAGTTAAGTTATGGAATTCTCTAAAATGTCTATTTTGAGCTCAGATGATAGTACTGAA
Organism: Timema monikensis; assembly: GCA_902151445.1. Lineage (NCBI taxonomy): Eukaryota > Metazoa > Arthropoda > Insecta > Phasmatodea > Timematidae > Timema > Timema monikensis. The sequence continues at coordinate 299,960 of CABFVZ010000570.1, read as the reverse complement.
GAAGAGAAGCTGTTTCTTTTACCAGCTGTTTTGGAAGACGAAGAAAATGTAGGATGTGGAGGTTAGAGTTGTTCAATTAACGGTTCCATTGTAATATAAAAATACATATTTAATATAAAACCTAAATATAATATTACTAAACACTAGTGAAACAAACTGAAAACAAATTTCAGCACTTCTTCTGTTATTTTCAACAATACAATACTGCGCCTATTCAACACGTAGCTTATGCTACCTTATGCGCATGTGCAACTTAAGATGGATTAAGATGGAAGATGGAAAATTTCCTGGCCAGAAATTGGAGAAAAACATAGCGCGGCGTAGCAAGGCATAGCTTAGCTTATCTTTCTGTGTGAACCAACAAATTTAAATATGCAGTCCGCTGTTTTTCTAAACAGTTAGCAAAGCAAATGTTAGCTTATTTTAGCTTTCAGTGTGAACCGGCCTTTAGAGTCAGGCCAAGCTGCGTATAACCAGTCTGGTGTTCGGGAGAACCAGTTTGAAGAAGTTGTGTGAATTGTTCCGTGCTTACCCAAGAACTTAATGGTAGCCACGGGGTTGTGAGGGGGTGTAGCCACGCCATATCTAGGACAGAAGAACGACTTTTAGGTCAATGCTAGAACCAAACTGAGCTGCATATAGCCAGTTAGGTTGTCGAGAGAGTGAGTTTGGGAGGAAGAAGTTTTGGGGCTGACTCATCTGTTGTGGAAGGTCGGGTAGAAATAAGCGGGCAATATAATCATTATGTCACTATACCCTTCCCCACTAACCTATGTTGTGCAACACATGTTTTCTTATTGGATCATACATACATAAGTAACTCACACGCCATTATATCAACCAGTTGTGAAACTTCGCATAGCTAGAGGCGCGTCACGACTCCAAGATGACTCTCCAATCACATGTGACTAGAGACCCATCTACCAAAGGACGCCGGCATCGCTTGTTGTGAAACACCAAAAGTACCCTACTACAACTGACACTCAGTACTCTTTATATTTCCCTCCTCCTTCTCCACGGTGTGTTTGAAAATCTTTTTCTCTCTTTTTCTGTCCAGATATACAAAGAGAGACAATAACAGAGCGGCCAAGGATGTGCACGAAGCACGCGTACCAACCTACCAGCTGCGGTATTCCCGCTCAGATTTAACGCCAGACACTCTCCCCCTCCTCCACAGATCTACACTTTAACACTCAAAGCACCATTACAAAGTTTTACAGCAGTCATAAAACTCCTCTCTGATTTCATATTTTATTAGAAGAGTGGAGATAATGACACTGAAAAAGTAAGACAAATATTAAAAGAAGAGTTTCAAAATGTAGCATAATTATGTTTTGAAATAAAAGTCGTTCGTAACTCAACAACTTTATTTTATCTCTTTAAATAGTACTGAAGTTTTAATTGAAGAAGCTTCGGATAATAATGGCCCGAATGGTGTAAACCTCGTTAGAGAATACAAGAAGAAAACACAGGCCGTTATTTCTTTGAAAAAAGAATGTAAATAACATTATGTTAATTATAAATACATTTTCTCTAAAGACATTTTACCTTGTCCTACTAAACGTTCAGGTTGGACTCAATGGAGATGAGGAATATAGAACTTTAGAGATAATTTACCCACATTTGCGGGGAGGAAGAGTGAGAAATCATTTAGTAAAAACCACCGTCAGAACACTTACTGGAATTCAAACCTCGATCTTCCCGCCACCGGCAATCCAGTCCAATACATGAGTGACACTTTAGACTATGCAACAACCAATTGCGGGGTTATATTAGTTAAAAGATTTTTAAAAAAATCATGTAAGGTATTTAACGTGTACTTTCTAACCAAATAGTTATATTAGCATACGAATTAATAATTAGCTTATAAATAAAGCAGCAAACACACAGCCTTGGACCGTTAATTAATCATTGTGAAAGGGTAAACCTATATTAAGCCAATGATAGTTTTTTTTCAGCCATGCCATGAATCAAACCCGGGACTCTTATCTTAGCAGACATACACGCAATAGATTGAGCTAAGGGGGCGTACTTTGACACTATTGAATTATTACTTATTTATGTAAAAACATCCAGTGTTTACATTGCATATCTCCGAAGGAAGAGTCAAAAACCATTTTAAAAATATGTTTGTTAGGACTTGCTCTTGCTGAAAGCTTGTATGTATGAATGTATGAATAGTACTCAACCCGAAGGTTGGTTGGAGCCTCAACCAGTTCCACCGGCAGCTGTAAAGTCTTGGCAGCACTGAAGAGGCGTACCAGGGAAATGAGGAGTGAGGTAGTTTCTCGTTGCTTTCCTCACTGATCTAGAAGGTACTATTGCACATCATTCTGCCAAGCCCACCTAAATGCATACACCAGCTGACCCTACAAGTGACACCTTCACTTCATTCATCACATGAACTGGCTGTATATTGAATGTTATTACTAGTATCATTCATACATACCTATCTGCCTCTTTCATATTTGTCAGAGCCATAAGTGAGACTGAGACAGATTAAAGAAAGTAACAACTTGCTCCAGCCCATACAAGAAGATTCATTTCCATGAAAACACTATAGCTGACCAGGGATGAATATAACTTTATTGAAAGATTCTCAAAGATATATAGCCCTTTTAAAAGGTCCACTTTATATGTATTTATTAAACTAATTGTTCTAACTAATCCTTAGAGGCAAGTAGAGGCTATTTTTTCTATAGGGATTAGTAAATTTTACCTAAAGATGACTAAATAGTCTTGTTAAATGTTTTAAAAGCAACAAAATGAACTTGATTCACCATCATTATCATCAAATTCTCCCCACGTGTTCTCGGCGAACTTAAGAGAGATCACAAACTATCGGTAGAAGGGAGAACTGAGCCTATTCCAAGTTTTTATAAAATTAGATTGAGTCAATTTTTTTTTTCAAAATGGGTAGAGTAAATTTGATACCTTTAACCTGGCCACAGGAACTAAATCATAATCAATTATCTCTTTATGGAATACAACAAATTTGGCTTATATGAGACTTTATTATTTACCCAATTTAAACCTAATTAGGTTAAGTCTGATACCTTAGCTCTGTAGGTATAATATATGTCTACTGAGCTGAGGGTCGCAGGATAGGTTCCCGGTGTGGCCGAAAATTTACCAATGGTGAAATGTGGGTTTACCCTTTCAAAGTGATGGATGTTGTGTCTGTTCTAGATCTAAGGTAATCCTAAAGTCGTGTGCTGATAGGATCATTCGGTTCATAAACCTCTCAATTAAATGAAAAAAATTAAGAAAAATTAGGTTAATTTAAATTTTAGGTGACCTGGTGGTCTAGGGGTAAGGTTTCAGACTTCTGTGCTGGCGGCCGGGGTTCAATCCTCGGTCCCGGCAAAGATTTATCTGATTACCAAACCCTTCCTTCACCTCTGACAAGACATCTTGTGAATGTGGGGAATGCCAGGCCTCCACCGTGGTTCGGATCCCATGTTAAACTGTAGGTCCTTCATTTCATCTCACAATCACTCTACCATTACACATTAGCGTAAGTACGTATAATCCGAACGGGTAGTAAGACGCGGTGCTAATAATAATAATAATAATAATAATAATAATAATAAGTTAATTTTTACTTAATTCGGTACATCTATTTTAATAATTTCCCATAATCGTGCCGGTACTTATGTGGTATAAATGTCAAGCTAGCTGATACTGATTTTCCGGTGACGGGGACGCTGGGGTTAGAATCCCAGCCAGGTACATTGAGGTGTTTATTCTTAAATGATATACCATTCTCTCTCCACGCAAATGTGGGTACATACTCTTAAACTTCTACCTTCCTCATACAACCACATTATCCTAATTAATAAATATGCTTATAACACGAACGGGAAGTGAGACGAAGAAATATATTAAAATAATGGACAAATTTGTAATATTTATTTTAATAGCTCATGTGCTTATGACACTGACACAAGATAATATTTTTGTAGTATGGTACTCTTAACGAAGGTATTATAGCTCTGATAAATATATCAAATGCTTTATACTACTTTTATATTATCAATGCGTGTCCAAGATATGCATGTTGTAGATTTGAAAACACTTTACACCAACATTCTGATAATGAGAACCAGAACTAATCTTTCAGGGTTTGAGATCCATCCATCGCTCAAAACTTATAAAGAAAAAACAGACAAACATACATGGTGGCTTCATTAATCTCTTTTCCCTGAAACTAAATTGAAACTAAAATAATAATAATATTTAGCACCACGTCTTACTACCCGTTCGGGCTATACGCTTTAAGTACTAATTACGCTAATGGATTAGGAATTGGGAAAGTTGAATTAGAGGAAGTGAACCCGCATTTTCGTCGAGGGAGAGTGGAAAACCATTTAGGAAAAAACACCCCCAGTTCACCCGACCGAGATTCGAACCTCGATCTCCCCGTCCTCAGCAGTCGAGCTCAACACTACAAGTGCGTTAGCCAACTACGCCACCGAGGCGGGTTTGAAACTAAAAATTACTGCAAATGAAAATACCTGTAACACACCTAAAAGGTGTTTTGTATGGCACTTATTTAAAAAATTATTTTATTAATTTGATAAAAAAAAAATTACATGAATACATTTTGAAAATGTAATTTTCTTGTAAAACGTGTAATAACATAATAGATGACGTTGGGTGGGCTATGACTAGAAAAGTTGTCCCAACTAATAACCACATCCTTGTCAAATGCAACTTGAATGACAACGCCTTTGTAAGGGAAAAAACTTTACCCTTTACATCATTGTTAAGGAACACGAAACCTGATCTGAATTTAAAATTTTCTCTCCTATTTTATACCATATTATATAAAAAAACCTCGTCACTTGTTTCAGAGGAGATCCCTATGGTGGTAAATGGGGGGAGGAAGGGGCAGGAACCTCATTTCTTAATAATCATGTTGCTGGATAACCGACATCTAAGTTCGTATTAATTAACAGGTAGCTAACTTGTGCCTTAATTAGTAAATACCAGAATCAGTGATCAGATGGACTAAAAGTAAGGATCCCCTATTCTGGTTTATCGTTATGGGTAAGTCCAGGACCATCTTGTCTGGGTGTACTTATGATTTTTCTTGAATGATTTACCACTCTAGTTTCATGCAAATGAGGATACACTTCGTCTAAATTATCTCTTAACAATCCTTACTCCACTACTGTAATTAAATGTGAAAAGTTCATAATAGTAGTAATATAAAGTGCAAGGGAAATAATCAAATTTTTGTGCTCTCTTAAAAAAAATAATATACATCAAAACCTCTCAATTGTTAACAAAATTTAGCAAAGTATTTGAGACGGAAAACAACATCTACCTGAATATGAGCGATCTAAATATAATACTAGTTGTTATTAGTTACATATATTTAATTGTTTTAGACCGCCTCTGTGGTATAGCTGCCAAAGTTCCTGGCTACAGATCCAGAGGTCCTTGTTCCGATCACCGGTGCTTCCATAATTTTTTATAGAGCAATGGGTCTACAAAGGGGTCGACTTAGCTTTGTGAGTACATTATTGAGAAGCTACTTGTAAATAGTGGCTCCAGGCTAGAAAACTGAGATTAACGGTCCCAGATTTAGTTGAGTGTTGTCACTCCCTATCTTCGCCAACTTGGGGCGTCCACTTGATCGGTATAGCTCACTCGTGGGACGGCGCCATGGACTTCGTTTGTATAATTGTCTTAAGTCAGAAATTTTAGACAAACACAAACATTCATATCTACATATTTACTTGAATATTTACAAAAATGTTTAATCAGACAACCAATTTTCAACCCTCTTACCACCTTAGCTTAATCGGAAGCGTATATGTCTATTAGGTTAAGGGTCTCAGGTTCAATTTTCGGCATGGCCGAATGATTTATCATTGGTGAAATGTGGATTTACCCTTTCACATTGATAAATTAATGGCCGGGGACTGGAAGTTGTGCCGGTCGCAATCTTAAGTTAGAGTACAAGCCATATGAGTCTACAACAGGCCTAGCCAGGCGGTAGTGGAAAATATATGGCTTTAGTAAAAAACTGACCCAGGCCACTGGCTGAAAACAGTAATGGATGTAAAAAAATATATTTACCATTGCATTTTATTGACTATTGAAACTTTTGTTTCATTGTTTTTAATACTGGTGTTAATTCAGTATATTTGGTATTCAAATAAAAACGATTAGGGCCTATGTATCGATTAAATAATTTTCTGAACGTGTCTTACTACCTATTCATATATGATAATTACTCTAATGGGTTAAGTATGAGGAAGGAAATATTTTAGAGGCCCACTTTCGCGTGGAAAGAGAGTGGGAAAGATAAACCACTCCCAGTATATTCAATCAGGATTTTAACCCAGATCTAACAGTTATCAGAGGGCCAGTCTAAAGCGAGTGACACTTTAGACCTTTCAGCCACATAAGCGGGTAACAATTACATAATTTATTTATACATGCGGGTAAATCTTGATTTACACGCTCAACAAAACTATAGAATAGAATATGGTTGAGTGGTTCAGCTATTTCCCATGATGCTTTTCAACACAAATTATAAACAGTGGTTATCTACATATTCTATTTTCTAGAGGATGAACACAAATTTAATAATAATTTCAGAATGGATGTTAACAAATTATTATATTGTGTCATGAAAAAAAAATCAAAACAGAATTATAACGACACACGTGCTTTCACTAAACGGCAATTTCAAATTATTTCCCAACAATAGATTCAGCTGTCTGCTAGTATCTCACTTTTTAGGAATGTGCGCAATGATTGAGTCGTTTAGTTTAGGTGCAAGTGCAACAATTTGATTTTTTGGTTTTGATTGTCTCCTAAGCTGATGTCGCCCGGAAGAAAAGGAAAGGTGATGTTACTTCCGGTTGCGCTGTACCGACCACATTGAGGAATAGTATAACTTTTAATTGCTTTAAAGCCCGACACGTGAGTACGTTTCTGTGCTGCCCTTGTTTTTCGGCGATCGTGTGAATCTACAGTAAGGCTACTCGCACATTGGAACAGACTATGTATGACTACACGCGACTTGGTTGTACGACTGGATTCCGCTGATTGAGACCAACTTCCTCAGTTGAGATCTGTCCTTGTATCCCCTAGTCGTCATTGAGTGATGCATTATTTTGAGTTTTTCTAAATAGAGTGAAAAGTGAAAAATAAACTCTCAATTGTACCTCCTTGAAACTAATTTGTTGGTCTGGCAAGGAAGAAGGCGCCGGGGGAGGAACGAGTGGGTCAAACAAATATACCACGCATCTCTCTGGACGTCTCTCGAATGGTAGTGGTCGTCTTTTTTGACCCTCCCCAAAGGCACCTCCTCTCGAAAACGAGACTTAGTAAATTTTCTGTCTCCATTTTAAAAATTGTTAAAACTAAAACACAGTCAAAATGACTAGTCAGGTCCCACGACTTGAACGGAAAAGCCCAATTTGTCGGGATCTGGTCGCAGGACGGAACAATACACGTGTAGTCGTACGACTGAATCGCCTCCAGTGTGAAGACTAGCGTCCGTCTCATGTCGGGATTTCTTAGGAGACTTCGTGCGATTAGGCACAACCCATACTCGTACGTAGTCGGTTCCAATATGTGAGTAGCCTAATACTACTCACACCAGTGGCCATGCCGTTTTAAAGTCTAGTTTATTTGGAGTCCTGTTTACCAGTTATTGATGATCTGGTTTTGTGTCCCATCTGAATGCAGTGAAGGTGTTTTTTCATAAATTGTTCGCCACTCTCCCTCCACATTAATGCGAGTACATTTCCTTTTAAATTCTTCATTCCTCATATCTAGCTTTATAATTTCAAATAAGAAGATATCCCAGAAGGGTAAGAAGTCGTGATGCACGAATCAACAAAAAAATTCTAGCACGTCTACTTCTGTGATTAAACATGCTGTCTTTAAATATTATGTCAAAGATGTCCTCCTATGAAATGGTTTAAGAATGTTCTTTTCATTTCTTGTAATCGACTCGGAGGGGAGATTTGTCTTTCACTTTCCTCTTCTTGATAAGGATAAAGTTAATAATCCTCTTAAAAATTAATTTAGACGAGACTTAATAATGTATTCATGTAATCTTATTGCGGTTTATAAAATTGAGTGAACATTAAACGACCATTCCTATTTAGAGTGAAATCAATTTAATAGGATTTAGGCCTAGTTTAAAAAATGTATCAGTACTCTTTAATGAATAATTGTTTTTGTCAATTTAATATATTATGACCAGCACCAGTGAGTGTATGGTCTGATTGTCCGGTTATGTTAAGGATGTGATTAACACATGACCGAGTATAGTGACAATTTTTCCCTCTAAACGGTTTCCTACTTTCCCTCTACATTAATGTGGGTAAATCTCCTACCACATTAGTGTAGAATCTGTAATTAACTAAAGGGAATGGATATTTTATCAAACACAGAAACACCATCATACGACTACAAAGGTAAGCTTCAAGCGATAAAGTGTGCACTTAACTATCAAAGAGCTTCGATATAAATAGTCTACAGGGAAAAAAAGAATTACAGAGAAACTAAACCTTTTGAACTCTTTCAATTTTTGTTTTGTTCCATTTAGATATTTGTTTTTATTCTGAATGCAGTGCTCATAGTATATTATTTGTTTTGTTTTTCAATATCCAATCTTTTTATATATTTGTTTATAATCCTTTATAAATCCTACCAAGCATTTTATTTCTCCAGAGTACGTGGGATTTAGAAATAAAAACAATGTTTTTGAATTATTGGTGGAAATAAAAATATTTTAAAAGTAATATTTTAACATTAATTTTGAAAGTAATACAAATAAGATAATACGACACAATTGCAAACGTTTCCCCATATAATATTTTAACTGGGAACTAAATTGTTAAAAATAAGTTATTATTTAAAAAGACCTGCATGGCGTCAGACCGCAGGTGAGCTATATCGACCAAGCAGCCGCCGCATGTTGGAGAATATAATGCCAACTTATTTATTCAAGTAGCTCCTCAGTTGTCCTCACGAGGCTGAGTTGACCCACTACTTCACAGAAAGTGCTGGGGTTTTAACCCGGTACTTGTGGATTTGTGACCAGGAACACTGACCAATAAACCACAGAGGAGGTCGTAAGATACCCTCAAATCATTTTACCATGAAAAATAATCTGATACCGCTATTTAGAATGTTCATTCCAGAAATAAACCTGGAACAAAATAGCTAAAAATATTTTCGTAAAATTTATTAATTTTAAAAGCATTCATAGTAAAATGCTCTTGATTTTAGGGCGAGAATCACAATCTCAATATGACGTCGAGCTATGACCATATAACATTTAAATATCAAGTTTGAACTGAGGCCATAAACCCTTTTAGACGGGTGGGTTCGAGTTAAAACCACGAAACCTGGTTTGATCTTTTATTAGAAAATGGTTTCTTGTTTCCATTGCCAAGTTCCTCCAATTTTAAAGAAGTCCACTAATGAACTAATCTTACCTAGACTGCCAAGAGCAAATCAAAGCCTTCGAAGTGATAAGCTAAGATAACTTATCAATATTAAAGTGAAATTACATCATTTGTAATTTTGCAAATAAATTATAATAAAAATGGTGTGTAGTAGGCTAAGTTCTTATGAAAATATGTTTGTATTTTCTAAATTGTTTTTCCTATCATGAACCAAGTATACAGGCGTACCACATACTTACGACAGGCTAGATTACAGAACACTGTCATAGTTAGAAAATCGTTGCAGCTCGAAGCAATGAGTTTTTTCCACTTATCGAAGCATCGTATTATATTCATAAAATTATTTTTATTAGCACCACATATTACTACCGGTTCAGGTTGTACGCTTATGTACTAATTACGCTAATGGTTTTAGGAATTAGAAAGGTTGTATTTAAAAAAGTGTGCCCGCATTTGCGTGGAAGGAGAGTGGAAACCCATTTTGAGAAAACCTTAAGTAGCCTTACACTAAACCGAGATTCAAACATCAATCTCCTTGTCATCGGCAGTCTAGTCTACTGCGAGAGTAGCGCATTAAACCTTGAGGCTATAGAAGCAGGATATATTATTATTAATAATAATAATAATAATAATAATAATAATAACAATAATATTATAAATATTTCATTGTGTACACCTCATATGAACGTCTATTTATACGAGATTTTAGCCCTCGAATATTAGAAACTTTACCTTAAGGTGGGATGGAAGAGGACGCGAGAAAAGGCCAGTATTTTTGCAGTTTTTATGGCAAAACTTTTTTTTGAGCCAAAGTAAATAAAATATTGCTCCGGTAAGAACATAGAGTTTAGTTTTCTTCATTTGTTTATATCAACAGTTCCTGATTATCTGTCATGAGCATAGCGGTATTAAACTAGAAACTTTTTAAGTGAAGAGAAAAAGGTTGTCATTACATTCCAGAACATCCTAAGACCGATATTCAAGAAATTTTTAGGTCACCGCGGGAAGAAATTTAAATTCTATATTTGCACTGGAACCATATTTTATTCATTTTGGTAAAACAAAAAGTGTTGCCATAAATGGTATGCAAAAAGCATAAAATTGCAAGTTTGACCCTTTATGACTCGTGAAATGTAATAATTTGAAATCAATAAATCATTATTACTATCACCGCGCCTTACTACCCGTTCGGGTTATACGCACTAACGCTAATGTGTAATGGTAGGGTGATTGTGTGATAAAATGGAAGACCTACAGTGTAACGTGGGATCCGAACCACGGTGGAGTGCCTGGCATTCCCCACATTCACAAGATGTCTTGTCAGAGGTGAAGGAAGGGTTTGGAAATCAGATATATCTGTGCTGGGACCGAGGATTGAACCCCGGCCGCCAGCACTGAAGTCTGACACCTTACCCCTAGACCCCCAGGTCACCGAAATCATTAAATCAATATTTATAGTTTAAATTATACACTTGGTAAAAATGTGTAATACAATGTTTAATTAAAAATGACAAGGTAACATCCACTTTACGGAGGTGGCCTGGAACATGACCCACCACGCATGCCTGTACATAAAAAAATATTTAACTTATTTACTTAAATGTTATTCTTCTAAAACAATTATTTGTATTTTAAAAATAAAACACCACACGTTAAGGTCCGGCAGGAAGGACCACCGGTAATTCTACAGTTTTTATAGCATTAAATTTTTTTGACCAAAATAGATAAAATATTTCTCCAGTAGAAACATAGAGCTTAGTTTTCTGCAGTTGCTGATATCAACAGATCATGAATATCGGTCAAGGGTGTCCTGGAATTTTGTTAAAACATTTTCACTTTATTTAAAAAGTATTGACAAAATTCCAGGACACCCTTGACAGATATTCAAGATCTGTCGATATTAGCAGCTGCAGAAGACTAAACTCTATGTTGCTACTGGAGAAATATTTGATTTATTTTTTCCAAACAATTTATATTCTATAAAAACTGTAAAAATACTAGCGCTTCCTTCTACCGCACCTTAACGTTGCGCCGCTATGACAGAAGATAAAAAGCAGTCACTTAGAACGTTGTTCTGCTCACCTACAAATTCGGCGGCAATGCACACCACCTAATGGGTTTCACCGACGTACACATGGCAACGCATTGTTTGGTGCATGTAACGTGACCCTTTTATATGGATGATTACAGTAACGATAGCCCCAGGGGGTACTCTGAGACACACATGAGCCCTTGGACAAATTAAAACCAGTGAGACGACAGCATATTGTCATCTGCGACGAACTGGGGACCAGCTTAGGGGATGGTTGCAACTAGTTTCTTACTAAGAAATACTCAAAGTTTTCCAGAAGGAACTCCCATTTTCCTAGAAACTTTAGACTTTAGAGAGCCGTATAGAAGAATAACATCCAATCCTCATTACACAGGATATTGTGAAAGCATACAAATGGTGTTTGAACACAATAATTACCCGGTTCAGTGGCCGCACGGTCTAAGGTGTCACTCTCGATGACGAGAAGATCAAGGTCCGAATATCGGTCGGACGTATTGAGGTTTTGTTTTTCTAAAATGGTTTTCCACTCTCCCTATGCGCAAATTCGGGTACACCTATCCTAAATATAACCTTCCTAATCCTTAAAACCATTAGCGTAATTAGCACTTAAGAGTATTATTTGAACGGTTAGAAAGACGGTGCTAAGATAAACATAGGATGTTTGACCTCATCGGGAAAATTTATGCAGCCCAATATTTCAAAGAGAGAGAGAAAAAAAACAGAAGAAAGAGATAAGACATATTCGAATCAACGTGCTTCATTTCGCTTTTTATTTTATACAGAGGACTACCATTTATTTAAAGCTTTCAGTGTAACTTCACAAACTCACAAACTCGCAAACATATTCTAACCTTTTTTTTTTAATTCCTTGCGTTTTCTCCGTTCTTCACAGACACAAAAAATTACGTGTGTTTTTCCACCTTTCCCTATCCTCCAGATGCGTGTAAACCCATCTGGTATATACAGGTTTCTAGAGGCCGTGTTTTGAGAACAAAGCCAACCGAATTAAAGGTGTTTTTTTTTTCTAATCTTTTTATTTTTACCGCATCTCACTACTTGTTTGGGTTACACGCATATAACATTTATATTTATTATATACATATATTTTCAGTACTGCGTCTTACTAACCGTCCGGGCTACAAGCCTATTTTCTAATTACTCTAATGGTTAGGGATTAGTAAGGTTGAATTTAGAGGAAGTGTATCCACATTTGCATGTCGGGAAAGCGTGAACACATTTATTAATAAAACAATTTTTAAGGTTGCTAAAGTGATGATTCGACCACTGACGTGGTCAGATAAAAGTTATCTAAATCAATATTGCTACATGCAAATTCTTAGTTTCATGATTATACATTAAATATATCAAATTATAAGGACACATCGATGGGTACGTGGACTAGATGCCAGACAATTATTATTGTTCGCCGATGATACAAATTGATGCAAATTTCGAGGCTCAAATCTAGTACAGAGCTACCGAGGATGAAGTTCCTACATTTTTTACCACTCTTCTTCCCCGTAAAACAGGATATATGTCCTCTAAACTATATACTCCTCCTCCCCAAACCGTTAGCTTTATGAGAATATAATTATATTGAAGTGGGTAGATAGACCAACTGTGGATACTATGAGATCTTTGGCAATACTTGAGTGATAGCTAGGGGTGAATGATTAGTTTAAATGCATCACGTAAAATTTAAATATAAACCTAAATATGGTTTACATCTTATTAATAGCCGAATATAAATATAATATTCCATATATTGAAAAATGATACCTGAACATGGGAATTGAACTTGGAACCTTTGGTTTAGTACGCCAATGCTCTAGCCCCTGAGATATCCAGGAGTTGTCATTGTACTATTGGCAGTATAAATCCCTCCCGAGTTGAAGGTGGCTGCGTTATCTGATAACTCTTAATCTTGATAGATGATCTGTCATATGTAGCTGATTATTTTCCACATGTGCATCACAGACTCCGACCTAAAAATATGAGTGAACTAGCTGAATGGCCGTTCTTTGCACGGGATATTGATGAAAATTAGGAGTTTTTGTTTGAAGCTTAATGTCATGATTCTTAACGCTACCCGAGAAACACCGTGAGGAGGTGACCATGTATTGTTTCTCGACTCAACGACACCGTAATGTCGTTGAACTTGAAGTAAACGACGAGTCACAGGCTTGTACGTGAACCGAGCGACGGCGTCTGGGCTAACGGCCGCGTTATCAGCTGAGCGTGGCTGGACAG
>CABFVZ010000570.1:128018-286180 GCA_902151445.1 Timema monikensis | reverse complement strand
CCCCCCCCCCCCACCTCCCCAACACTCTCACCCTCAAACACCTCCCCGTGCCAGGTCCTCTCACTTAGAGACACTACTAACACCACAACATTCAGCAAAATATAAACTACATACTTCTACCGTCTCTTGGAGTTGCATATTAAAACGTAATTACATAATTTAATTAATTGTTTGTATTAATTTTTCCCACCGTTTAGAAGCATCTACGGGATTAAAAATAATTGATATATTATTTCGAAGGCATTATTAGAACAAAATTATCAAATTATTACCCTCTAAAAACTTAAAAGAGTTTATAAAGCAATATCGTTGATAAGGGTAGATACCCCGATCTCACCCCCTTAATCACCAAACATCGGAATTAAACAGCTTTACTTTTCATAATTAGCTTATGAGGAACACCTGTGGCAAATTTCAGCCCTCTAATTTCGCGGGAAGTGTGAGAATATGGCGTACTATGATTAAAGGTACAGGTTCGATACCCGTGTCCAGGTGTCATTCTTCAATTTTAAGAATATAATAAAAATACAATACATGTTTTTCTTCCACATCTTACTAACCGTCCGAATTATACGATTTTAACTCTACTAATGAAGTAGGAATAAGGATGGTAGAATTTTGAGGAAATTTTCTGCAGCAGTGTTGGAGGAAGTGTGAAACTAATAAGGAAAAAAAATCTACAGTACATCCAGCTGGGATGTGAATGCCGACCTCTCTATCTAGCGGCAAATCAGTTTATATGATTTTGATATTTAGTTCGTGTACGCCCACAGTTTGTGATATATTATTAAGTACATACTTACCTAATCACGCCTTTCCCTTATGGGGTAAGCAAAAAACTGAGCTTATAGCTAAAAAAAACTCCATACTTGATTCATTCTCGCTATTTTTCTCCCCATTTCCCTATACTTTCAAACACCCTTCGCTTCAACAATATCAATACCCCGAGTCATACATGCTCTTTTATTCTTAAAACTCTTTACATGATTAAAAAGTAAAATAAAAATGTTGGTCATAGAAATGAACCCCGCAGATGCTTTTATAAAATACATTAATCTTATAAAGAACACGATTTAATGTGATATCATAAAAATTATAATATAAAATATAAACCCTTGTTGGTAATTTATAAACTCGTAATAAACCGGAATATATTATTTTGGTTTATAAATCATAAATGTTCGCAATAGATAAGGGCATTTAAATGGGAGATCAAACTAGAATGTTAATTTTTTTCTTTCAATTTAATTGTGATTTGCTTGATTCCCTGCGTTGTTCGTAAGATAGTACTTTGGACAAATTATTGGCTCCCTAAAATTATTTGTTTGAAATTTGATATCGGTTTGTAATGATACTTAACAATCAGTTTTGAGAACGCTGTTATAGAGTTGATGCATTAAAATAAAACTTCAAAATAGGACATGTACTATTCAGTTCATTTTTATTAGTAAAGATTTTATAAGACAGTTAAAATGTTACTGGATCTACTTTCACCCATTTATATTTAAAGTCATGTTATCTGAATCTTTCACTTTAGTAGTAAAATAAGGTTAATAGAAAATTCTAGCTACGTTTGACTGTAAAAAAGTTTGTATATTCTAAAAGGCCCTGCCTTTAAAAATTGAAATCTAATGTGGTGGCATAAACATGTCTCTACAAGTAACGTGTCAAATCTCATACCACTAATTACGTTTATGCATAAATAATTTATCAAAGAAATAAACTTATCCTCTATACATAATTTTAGAGAAAATCTCTATTTAATGAAAAATCCTGAATAAAATGTTGTCAATATTTTTTTGATAATCCCAATTAATGAGTTGTTATTTTACTTACTAATCACGACTATGGGCTACAACTAATCAACATTGAATTATATAAGTAGACAACTGTTTTTTAATAAGAGTTCTCAAGTAAAATATTTCATTTAAGCCATTCCGGTGTACATGGATCTATTTTAATAAAAACTGGGAAATTAAATATAATTTATAAGGCCATACGAATTTAATACTATTGTTGCATCTTATTTTTTCCATAATTCATTAGTAAAGAAAATAGGCATGCCTCAAGATAAAATTAACTCTCTGACCTCAAATTGTATCATATAAAAAAAGAGAATATATATGAATGTTTTCATTTATTTAGAATAAAACGTAATATGTACACCAAATCGTAACTATTTTGTCGCACCAGTAATTAAGTACCTGATGGTGTTGATACATTAGTGAGAAGGTCCGTATGTGAAGTCAGTCTAATCTTTAAACTCCTATATGAGACAATTAACCAAATTTGCTCCAAACTTCGATATTCACGATGATTCTACTGTGGTTTCATATAACTAATACCATTATATTGTTATTTCTATCAAATTATAATAGCATTATGTTGTTCGTACCTTGGTTTCAACTATCTTAATACGTTTATAAATCATGTTACAGTATATATATATACATACATCCCGTAGCTTTGTATTTGTGGTTGGTGGAGTCTCAAACCCGAACTTAAATGTGTTAGAGAGAGTGTATTAGAAAGCTGATGTGAATATAACGTAAGCAAACGCATTTACATTCGGGTTTTATAATAAATATAGTTGCAATTTGTTATCTTCAGAATGAAATTGACAGGAATTATTTTTCTTTAAAACAACATAAAGCTTGCCCATCTTTACATATATCAAGGGTAATAGTCACCTACTAGTAGTTATTTGGTATCGCGTTTTTCTATCTGTTCAAGTTATAGGAATATCTACTAATTACGCTAAGGAGTTAGGGATGAGGAGGGTTAATTTTATAGGGGGTATACCCGACTGGGATTTGAAGTCCAATCTCCCCATCATAGGCAGTCTAGTCTATTGCAAGAGTGACGTCTTAGATAATGTGGCCCCCAAAGCAGGTAACTAACTAGTAGTCGTTTTATTATTTGTATGAAGAGAGAAACAGTCGTACACAATATTATTATTATTATTATTATTATTATTAGCACCGCGTCTTACTACCCGTTCGGGTTATACGCACTTACGCTAATGTGTACTGGTAGGGTGATTGTGAGATGAAATGGAGGACCTACAGTTTAACGTGGAATCCGAACCACGGTGGAGACCTGGCATTCCTCTTCGTACACAATAAATTGTGCTAATAATTATGAGTCAAAGACAATGAATGATGTTTTACTACTAAGTCCTGATCGCTTTATTCTCTTTTGTGGTGATACTTTATCTTAAATTTTATTTTTTACCAATCATTAATAAGAATATATTTTAATAAATGGGCATGATGTTGATTTTAAGTGTTGAAACCTGAATCATTTGATGAAAATAAACTAAAGTGATACCACATTTTTCTTACGAATTGATATAACAGACAGAAAAATTCACTATATCTACTATCACGTATTCGTACGTTAAGTTATGTATCCTGCAACTGTCACGTTTCATTTAGTAGGAGTCTGGTAGGAAGAACATTATCTGACAGCTACAAAAGTTACTGAAACACCTATGAATATATTCATATTTCAAGTCATGTGATGTACAACCGTCATGTTAGATAGATACTATCAATATCTATTAGATAATATTAATAATTTATTTGTAATATAATTCAATTTTCGGTAAAGTTGTACAATTTGTTTTAATTTAAAATAAAAAAACATCGATTTATGATGCAATATAATAATAATAATATAGGTAATTTAACTGTTTCCTTTCTCAAGAAATATAAAACACTCATTTACGTAACTTTTGACTCTGACCTGAGGATGATGCCGTCGTAGCATCGAAACATATCGAAGCTCTAAAAAAACGTTGCAGGGATTGCAACAATATCCAAGGAACAGGGAATTACAGATAAGGAAGGAATTCAATTTTTAAATATTTTCTTTCATTCTATATATTTTCAAAATTTTCACAACTAATTCTGTTTAGTTCCCAATATAATACAAGACACGTAATGTATGCATGATTACATCAACCCATCATAACATTGTTTTAGTCTACAATTTTTAATATGCATTAAACTTTTTAGATGTTTGTTATAATTTCAATGATTGTATCATATTTGTCTTTATAATATATCATAACTTGTAATTATTACTACCAATCTTTTCATATATGAATCGATTTCTAGTGCCGATATTATGTGCCGAGCTAAAATGATTTAGCTCGCACAAGTGATTGCCTGTTATGAAATAGTAATTACCGACTGGTTTGGCGTCTGTCGGGAATTCTCATGTTCTACCCCTGAACCCCTAGACTTTTCCGTCGTTTGATTTCTGCCCCCCTCCCTTATACTCCCCTCTTGGCTGGTTGCGCATGCGTGGCCTTCCTGAGGTGCGATTGGCTTATTCTTCCACCCCTCTCTTATTCCTGGTTCTCATCCCTGGCGGTGAGTTTTCCGTACTTTCCTTATTGTTGTACTACGAGTGTCGTGCTGAGAAAAACACCTTGTTTTATTGTGTAGAACCGACTGGCTGACCTACTATAGTTCTATTCGGCTGTGTCTCGGAGGATCTTCACCTCTACATCAGGACGCTATGGCGTCCAAAGGAGTGGTATCCTGGGCTCGCCTGAGCTAGCCCCCGCCACTGCTGGTTTGCTCACAACATATTAATCTGCTGGTGTACTCTACGCTCTATTGTTTTCCAATAGAAACAATTGGGGTAGAGGATCGTTGGCTACGTTTTGCAATGGCTAATGAACTTGTTCTACTGTAAGGTACCGTACTTGTTTGAAGGAGACATGGTGGAGGTCTTGTTACTTCGCTGAACTCTTGGCGTGCAACCGACTATAGTAATATGGATGTGATATCGTCCGACTAACTGAGTGAAGAGTAGCAGCGAACTAGGCCCCCTTAGGGCAGTTAGTTCGTTTTGCTAATATGTTTTTCTTGTGTACTCCGTAAGGTGGGAATGCCTACCTTTGCTACACCTGCCTGCTAGGGTTGGGTGGTCCGCCCACCGATATTGTTAGCATGGGTTCACCATTGTTTAAGTTTTATGTTGGTTATGTTTTGGCCTTTATACCAGTTGGATGACTAGTAGACGACTAGGCCCCATTCGGACAGCTAGTCAGTTTGTTTACACGTGTTTCTTGTATACTCTGTAAAGTGGGAATGCCTACCTTCTCAACACTAGCGTGCTAGCGTTGATGCTACGCCCAGCTGTATTGGTAGTGTGGGTTCACCATAAGTTAAATTTTGTGTTGGTTACATGTCAGCTTTTATACCTGTAGGGAACTTACCCATATCAATATGTGGGTGCCTCGACTAAATAAAAATAGTTGCGCTGAAGCGTTGTATTGTTCTCAAGATTTGTTGAATACAATTGTTACTGTGGGGTACGTCTGCCTTCGGTATTAGGGAGTTACTGGAAGTAATTATCTGCCTAATTGGGTTGTCCGGGCCTGTTCTAGGACCCGCCTAATTTATTGCTATTTAGTATTGTTGTAGCCCCTGTTTTGGGATTTTCGAGTATATGCGAGACCGCAGGGCGTCGTTGGGTTGTTACTTTATCTCTTCCATTGGACGAGCGCCTTAAGCCTCGCCCTGGAGGACAGTTACCCTTATATTATGCACTTTCTAATTGTAAACCTTGATATTTAACTCGGTGTTGGTATACCACTACCAATGCTGTAGGTCCCCAATTGGGGCGTACTATTTATTAGATTGTGGGGTACAGTTGACTCCCCGGTACTGTGGGCATGACCTTAACGCCGTTTAGCTTGTTTACCTAAACGGGTATACTAGAGTATTTTATTGGTTAGGGTCCGCCTTAGGGCATTTTGAGTAAACTGTACTTGTGGCTTTAGCCAATATCTAATATAGTTTGGTTTCTAGGGTACCCCCAGATGCACTACTTGGCTGCTTGCCAGCTGTATTATTCCTTTGTAATCTGTTGAAGAGAACGCCTACGATTCCTTGTGATACGCAAATAATGGACAACCAAAATCCTATGAACATTCCATTGATTTGGTTATGTATTATCTAATGTGTTCACCCAATAAATTGTTGCTTTCAATGTTATTTGTGTTATGTAAACTTGCACCCCTCCCCTTTTAGCTCTATAAGGTAGGGTGCAATTATTATTATATTATATTATTATTATATTTATGTTTGTATACTAAATTAAAACAAATTGTACAACTTTACCAAAATTTGAATTATATTACAAATAATCTTAATCGTTCCTTATTACACTATTAAAATGTTTTCCAAAAATTAATAATTGAGTAAAATGTTAGAAATGTTGGCCACAAAAAAAATAATTCTGTGTTATTAAACTGCTCCTCCCACCAAAATCAGGGTATACATTATTGTTATTATTATTATTATTATTATTATTATTACTCCTACTACTACTACTAGAGTAGAAGGGAAAGCGGACCAGGAATGCAACTGGTTGATCTATCCAAACAAGGAAATAAGATATAGTTTCAGGATCTAAAAACTGTTAATAGGATATGCTTTTGGACATGTCAAGACAGAACATATAATAAAATTAATACCTATAAAATAACACTAATAACAGAGTGAAATATTATCGATGTTGATCACAAAATATATGTTTACATTTTCCAAAAGGTTCTCCAAATCTACAGTACATAAGAGGTCATGACATAAATTTGTTGTTTTAAGATTATGCTTATACTATTTACTTTGTGAAAAAAGTTTTGAGCTATACATTATTATGATTTGTTTAAATCATTATTATAATCTTGGTTGTAAAGTAGCCGATGAAGAATTTAACCAAGCCCAGTTAGAACCTTCTTTAGTACTGTACAGCATTGTTATAACTAATTAGCTAAGGTGTTCTGGGCTCAAGATGTTAATTCAGCTATTTTTTTAAGGTAGTGAGACCACAAACCACAAACCACCGAGAAATAACCACCCCACAGGGAGCAAATGAAATCAGAGCCAAGAGGATTCAATTTTATATTTGTTGCCAGTTTGCAAAGGAATGGATACGTACAGTACGTACATTTTTGTTTGTCTATCTAATATTGAGTAAAGAGAAATCAAGTCTATCTTGAAACATTCTATAATTTTGTTCTTGTATTTAAAAAAGAGAAATAGCAATCCTCAAATGTTTTAGAAAACGTTGTTTTGATTTAAAAATTAATTGGGCCGACGCTAAATTGAGTTTTACGATATATTATAAATTTTTTAAAAAATTAAGATAGTTTGTCTCTAGACATGAAATAAATACTGTATGTGAAAAAAAAACCTATTTCTGAAGATTAAATCGAATGCTTTAACATAAAGATATATTATTGTCATTAATTTGTTTGTAGTCACATTTTTTATTAACATAGTTGAATAGTTTTATTTTCCTTGTCCGTTCTCTTCACTTTAATGTTAAAAGTGTTGGACTACAAGTTTAGAGTTCTGGTTGGATTCCTAAAGATTTTGGTGAATATGTTTTTTTATCGTCCTGCTAAATAATATAAATAAAATAAGAAGTAGGTTTGTGTGTTTTGTCAACAAATACATTGGAAATCTGTTGCGTTAGATATTATGACTATAGATTTGGATTGAAAAAAAAACAAGAAACATAAAAAACGGAAAGTTAAAATAGGTATATGTACTTAGGCTAGTTTTAGTTTGTGATTTTATACATTGTGATAGCCTGACGTCCAAAACGACGTGAACACCAGTGCTAATAACTCAAGTCCAAACCATAAAACCTGTATGAATTTTATGCAATATTATTTCAAAATATATTATAGATTAAAAAATCTTATTCAGATTAAATTTCTAAGGAATACATTTCACAAGCAAAATTATTTATCCATTCCTTTATGTATATTAATATAATTGTCATATATCTATAAAAACAAATTTACCAAATAAAATGTTATTTTTTTGTATGAAAATTGATTACTTTTATTCAAATATGTATACTTGTGTAATGTTAGCTGAAAATTGTTCGGAGGAATGAAACTAATATAATATAAAGAATAATATATTTTGAAATAGCAAAGATTCACAATCCAAAACGTAATAACTGTCTTCATTTTTTCTCCTATTATAAAAACAGAAAACTCAAATATTGTATTTTATTTGTGCTTGTTCTCAAATATATATTTTTTCGAGGATGTAAAAAATGAAAACAAAGTGAACGGTAGGGCGGATATATTAAGAGACCCAATGTCACATAAAAACCAACGACAAGGAAAGATAAGAGAAAGAATAGAGAAGAGTAGAATACGAGGTCGTAGTTTGTAAAACGCAAGATTTGATCATTTACATATATATATACACACTCACTCTCTCTCTTACGGATCCTAAACAAGTAATATATCAAAAACAAATATAGATTTATAGGCTAAGCAATTCAAATAAGTAAGATTGATATTAAAATAGAATTATTGGAGTTAGGTTATAATGGATGTATTTATTTCATTTTTGTTTGATATATATCAACTTTTGTAATGTTGTTATTTAAGTAAGGAAATAGGTTTTGAAGTAAACGCTGAAAAGACTACATATATGATCACACAAAGAACACAGATTGGGGACGATAACTTAAAGATTACTGCAAACAACATATCGTTTGACAGGGTTAATGAGATTAAATATTTAAGAACAATCTTAACTAGTAATAACGACATTTGAGTGGAAATTATGAGAATAATACAGTCGGTAAATGGACGCATTACTCGTTCAGTAAATTGTTGACATCTCGTCTGCTTTCAAGAAATGTAAAACTCAGAATATACTCAACATTAGTTTCACCGGTTGTTTTCTATGGGTGTGAAACGTGGTCTCTTACTTTTCACGACGATAATAAAATTAGGAATTTTTGAAAACAGGGTGCTTAGCAAAATATTTGATTAAAAAAGTAATTAGTATACTGGGGATTGGAGAAGTTTACATAATTACGAGTTACATACCCTTTACTCATCACAAGAAAATTTTAGGAATATCAAGTCTTGCCTATTACGTTGGGCAGAACATGCAGCGTAAATAGAACAATATAGACCTGATTTTAGAGTATTGATTGGCAAAACCAATGAGGAAAGATCATTAGGAAGACCTAGACTCATATGGAAGAGTAATATTATAATGGACTTGAAAGAGATAGGATTTAATGAGATGGGCAGAATATAACCAGCTCAATATAGTAATAGGGTTAACTGAGGTGGACTGGATAGAACTAGCTCAAGATAGGGATAGGTTATAATGAGGTGGACTAGATAGAACTAGCTCAAGATAGGGATAGGTTATAATGAGGTGGACTAGATAGAACTAGCTCAAGATAGGGATAGGTTGTAATGAGGTGGACTAGATGGAACTAGCTCAAGATAGTGATAGGTTGTAATGAATTGGACTAGATGGAACTAGCTCAAGATAGTGATAGGTTGTAATGAATTGGACTAGATGGAACTAGCTCAAGATAGTGATAGGTTGTAATGAATTGGACTAGATGGAACTAGCTCAAAATAGGTTTATATGGGGTACTTTTGTAGAGCGGTAAGAAAATTTAGTTCCTAATGCCACAGAGTAAGTAAGTAAGAAAATAAATATTAGTATAACTAATAAAGTGATGATTATTTAAGATCAAAAATGCAGTTTATAAATCTGATTACAAACATGATATCTGAAGAAATATATATTTCTAGTAATTTTATTTAATCATATGATTTATAGTGCGTTTTTAAAATATCTTTTATTTATGAAACTGAAAGTCTTATCATTCTTTTTTCTTCAAAAATCAAATTATTTCCTAAATATAGTACTGTTCTTTGGTAAGTGGACATTAGTTCTTAGTTTAAAAAAAATTATTAATGACTACACTCATAAAATATTTAAATAGTTTATAAAGTTTTAACTACATCTGGTACAGATCCAGCAATTGTTGGCCATAAAAAAAAAGATGGATCAAGTTAATAAAGAGTTTTAATTGAAACTTAAATTTTTGTTTAAACTTAATTTACAAAAATTAAGTAAATCTCTAAAAAAAAAGTTGTTTTTAAAGCTATTCATTTTCATGGATTAAACATAATAGAATTTGAAATTTTCATAGTACTTTTTTTACAAATGAAGTTCCTTGGTTTTAGATGAGTGAGTGTCAGGCCGAAGTATATAACAAATATAGAATCTGATAATAAAGATTTTAAAAGATTGTGTCTGTATAGTAACATAAATATATTCTTCAATGGGATGAGCAGAAAAAATAAGTTAAGCTCGTTTTAGTCTAGATGGATTTAATTTTTGTTTATCACAAGGGGGGAGGAGACGAGCCTTAAGCTAAAATCTTAAAAACTTATTTTCAGCCAGATCTAAATTTGTGAAATCTCGACGTTATAATTATCCCCATCACTGGTAATCTTTCGCTCTTCATTCCATGATCTTTCTGGCTCTAATTAAGTTTTCTGCGGCTTCATTTTGTTTGATTGTTTTCTATTCTTTCAAAACTCGTTATAATTTCACAACACTATAAGCTACGGCTGTTTTTATTACACTAAATTTATTTTTTAAAAAACATTTCAATGTGCGAGAGACTAGAATATGACTTGATAAATTATTAGTTTTATCCGTACTGGTGGCCATAAGCCAGGGATTTTGCTACTTGTTTGGTTCAAGGTCCAAAATGCTGTCTCTAATTGGCTCGGAGGACGCAATACTGTACTTACAATATTAGGGTTGAATAGAGATTTTAAATGTATTTACTAGCCTATTTCTGTACACTTATACTCACATAGCTGAAAGGTGAAAGAGGAATGAAAACACCAAATAAACTTACTTAATAATATAAAAAGGGAAATAATAAAAATCAGAATTGCAAGTCCAGTTTAAATTTATAAGATAGTTACAAAGTTTGCTGATAATTCTCAAAAAATATTCATTTAGATACATTTGTAGGAACATTTAAAAAATTTTCAGTGAGTTGTTTGGCACTGTTAATTCTTAACAAGTTTGTTAATGTCTGCTCTTATTTTATTATGTCCCAGGTCTAAGAGTTTTTTTTATGGGTGTGCATCAGATATTTTTGGTCCCGACTCTTGATTTCACGACTTTCATTCTTGACAGCAACTGCTCGCAGACATAAGTTCTTCCGAACAGTGACATCCTCTTCAAAGCTTGCAGTAAAATACTTGGAAATATGTTCCTGTCAACATATCTAGAAAAGACTTCAAAGAGTCTTTTTTTCTTTTTTCTTTTTTCCTTTTTTTAAAATCAGTGTTGCATTGCAAATCGATCAGATCCATTTGCCTATTTCTAGCCACATCCTCAACCAACACATTTAAAGGCTTTACAAACAGATTAATTAGTTTTTTTTTTTTTGCTTTCTTTGAAGTCCATGAATCTTGACTTGAATTCTTCTTTCAGATCAACTTATCAGAATACTCACACTTTGACAGTTTCAGGAAGTGAGTCAAATATGGTTTCTGGAGCTGAATTTTCCGGAAACTAAGTTTTTTTTTAAATATTTGACGCTCTCATAAAAATTGTATATTACGTTATCTTTTCCTCGCAGTCTTGCATTAAAATCATTAAGATATTTCTTAATGTCAGTCAATATTCCAAAATCATCCTTGAATGAGGCACAGGTTATCCTTTACTTTTCATAAAAAAAAGGTATGGCTTCCTTCAGGTCTAAGACCCTTTTGAACATGTTCTCTTTAGGAAACCAAGAACACAAAAAAATAAACAAAATCCCCATATTCTGAATTCATCTCAGACCAAAAGTTTTTTTTTAACTCAAAATCTGATAAACTTCACGATTTTATGAAGACCCTCACCACTTAATCGGAACTTATTGATTTTGCACATAAATTCTCTTAGTGGAATTACATTAAGGCTGAGTTGTCCTCACGTTTCTTTATCAAAACAAAAAGTCCTTCATGTTTACCAACCATAGCTGGTGAACCGCCTTTTATTATAAGTCCAGATAAATTTGCAAATTTAAGATTGACTCAATTTAAGACTACCACCAAACTTTCAAGGCTCTTTCGTAATTCCTTTCCTAGGAAAACCTCCAAAAGTTCATCAATACCACAAATTAAAATAGCGATATGTACTGTATTGATCAATTCCGTACTTTCATTAATAGCAATGGAGTAAAAAACCAACATGGATGCACGATCCTTGAAATAATTTTCTATACCTCCTGCCAACGCTCCACTTTTTCTAGCAACTAACTTTGGAAAAAAATATGCTTTTGAGATGGGCATGATACATCTGCAGCTGACCCCACGGAATTTTATTTTATAAATTCACCAGATGAGAAATCTTTTGGTTTGGAAGCAATTTTTTTCTTATATAATAAAGCTTACCTTCACACCGGCTCCATTTTGTCTCTTAAATATAAATTGCTGGATTTGTGGCCTATTCTTTAAATCTCCCACTCTATAAATCCACTACTGACCTTGAAGAACGTCGAGTTCTGTAGAAGTCTTATAGTTTCATAATGACGTTTTAAATTGTGTTCTTTCATGACATATCAAACACGTCAGCTTCTGACTGACTTCAAAAATGTGCCCATTTATCTTTAAAAATATGGAACTCTTCACTAACTTTAGGTATCTTACTTGTACTAGCCACCATTGAAACATACAGTAGACGAAATTATGAGCGATTTTTATAGCCATACTTATCACGGTTCAAGTGCAGCGCTGTACTAAATACAAGAAGACACCTACCTAAACTCTAATGGAATGGGCATGTTTCTCACTGGCCCAGTCAATCCTGGTATAGGTAGATGCCATCCTATATTTAGTATAACGCCGCACTTGAGGCGTACTCAGTTTGACTCTGAAACTGACCCTAAGATTAGGCATGCAATGTCGTCCCGAGTGTCTAAGTGGTGATAAGCGAACGCGAGCACTCCCGACTATGCTCGAACGCACCCGAAGTAGAACTCCTTCATTTGTCTACTAAAGTTGTCATTTGACGGTTAAAGGTTCAGTTCATTTGTATAAAAAACACAATATTTCTCTTCAAGTAAAAAATAAAAAATCTCTTATAAAATAACATAAAATTCGTAATTAGAAACATTTAATTTTTTAGTTAATTATGTCAAATTCAAATATGAATTCATCAGTTCATCTCTTGAAATAATTTTATAATTTTCATGAGCCGATGTTCCGGATTTATATTTTTATGGTGGGCCACAAGTTGCCCGCGGGCTGAAGACCTCTGGGCCAAGCTGTCAGTCTAGCAATTTACTGTCTAGATAGTGATCGGCGGGTGATGTTAGAATCATGGCCGGTTGCGAGTAAAGCGGTTTCTTACACGGATTTTCCACTGTGACTTTCCCATATCCTCTCATACAAATGTGGGTGTGCCTACTTTAGACTACCTTGTTCAAACATTCCTGTCCCATTGTTCTTTTTTTTTTCCATTCCTCGCCATTGTTTAATACTAAACCACCTATTGAAAAACTTGACGTTTTAAATAAACAATTACTTCTTATCATGATAAATGTTTTCAAAAGCCTGAAAATATATATCCGCTAAAAACAGCTTTATATATTTATTATATACCAGAGGGTTTTAGATTTCTCGAAGAAGTTTAAAGTAGTGGCGTTCAACCTTCTTTAAACGAGAGCCTTGTAAATAGCCCTTTCTCCATCCAACCTTCTCCGTCGTTTTCATATCACACTCGAATGAGTTTGATAGACACGATGATAACAGGCATTATTTCCACCATCGCTACCGTTGATTGATAATGACGTGCCGCCCTATCTGCAGGTGAACCTACTCATCAATGCTGTCACGTCCTTCAAAAGGCGACACAAGAGGGGGAGGGGGGATATGGTAGGAAGGTATCTCCTTCATTCGAGGTAGCATTGAGATCAAGTTGAAGATACGTCACAAGTTGAAAAATCCCGCTCTTACTCTCTTAGCTAGAAAGTCTTAATTCACTTTTAAATAATCCCTTCATGTATATAGAACATCGTCTTTAGACTAAGGTGCAAGATAGGTGTTGTTTTTGTTAGTTTTGGACCCGGACTAGAAAAACTAAACAAATGCAACAGCTAGAAACTATATATATATAGTAAAAAGGCAGGAGCTATTTTTTCCTGCGATTTAAGTGTTATATATCAAGTGTTATATATGAAGGCAGGGCTACCACTTTTTTATTATAAAAACATTCCCTGCGTTTTCTATGTCCTTTTGTGAATGTGTGGAATGCCAGGTATCCACCGTGGTTCGGATTCCACGTTAAACTGTAGGTCCTTCATTTCATCTCACAATCACCCTACCATTACACATTTAAGTGCGTATAACCCGAACGGGTAGTAAGACGCGGTGCTAATAATAATAATAATAATAATAATAATAATAATAATAATAATAATCTATGTCCTTTAGAGCTTATACCATCGTTTTTCAATCGCTGTGTCACAATAATTCAGCAGGTGTGCCACGGAGTTTGGGGGAAGATTTAAAAAAATTAGAACAATTTTGAGGAATAGAAATATATCTTTTTGAATCCATTATCAACTTTTTTATTTTCAAATAAAACACAATAATTGGAATTTAAAC
This sequence comes from Timema monikensis, assembly GCA_902151445.1. NCBI lineage: Eukaryota > Metazoa > Arthropoda > Insecta > Phasmatodea > Timematidae > Timema > Timema monikensis. The sequence goes on along the minus strand of CABFVZ010000570.1, from coordinate 271,695 downwards.
TATTGCAATTTTGAGCACAATCTTAATAGTATTTTTTTATTGATAAAACCTTTCCTTAAAAAACTGTTTGTGTGCCTTTCCCATTTTTCTGCCATGAATTGAAAAGGCTGATCATCGCTTTCTTAGAGAATAGTATAGAAAAATGAGATTTCCTTTTTCATAAAATTGACTCATATGAAATCATTTTATTCGTGTACGACAGGATTGTGTTACCTTACTGGAGAATGTATGTAGTTGTTATGAATCCTATATTTTAAGGACAAAAAGTGAAGGAGATAAATTAATAAGATATAAATTCACATTAGCGCGCTAATTTCTTCAATTCGACTTTTCTTCTTTGAAAAGGCCAACTATATGAAGATTGCATTTTAATGTAACAAATTTACAAATATTTCTGTATTATCTTAGCTTATTATGAAACGTTTTGTTTTTACGCAGTTTATCCTAGGAATAAAAACCTCCCAGTGTTTACTGGATCTGAGCTGTGTTTCAAATACAAACATTTTACGAATTTTGGTGGCCACAAGAGGGACTTTTCCATTAATATAGCCTTTGATAAACCCTGACCAATAGTGATACCGATGCCATCCCAATACCGATGAATTTTTTTAAAGATTAATAGAAAAACAACCTATTCTTTAAGATTAAAATACAAAAGAGTACACAGTTTGGATGAATGGAACTGAAACACATAATAGGTGTGTAAATCAGACAGCAGGAACGAAGAATAGAAAAAGCCACCTGGAAAGGAAATAGCTCCAAGTAAATGGAATTTTCCTTTAGTCAATCCTTTACAAATTAAGGAATTGATCCTACACTTTTTCTTTTTTAGCCTCCAGACCCTTATTATTAAAACAATACTAATAAACTAACCTCACTATTTATTTTCATCCCTCTCACTCAAACCAATTTGGGACTGTTAGTAGACTGACGTACAAAGGCATACGTTATTTTGTGGCAATAGTCTCTATAGTTTGACGTCCGTGATATTCTTGTCCACTTTAGGTCTGGGAGAAACTATGCTACTGAGACCTTAAGATAATAGTGTGAGAAATTATTCGTTCAGACAGTCGTGAATTAAAACGTTGTCCAAATGTTTATTCAGAAAGATTCTGACAAGATAACACATTAAAGTTACAAATTGTATTTCTGGAAATAGAATTAGTATCTGGCCCTTTTTAATAAATTGCAGGTACTATTAGCACTGATCTATAAGTTTGAGATGAACTCACCCCCTCTAGGGACGTAGATGTTGAGGTAGAGACAGTCCTCGCTCTGGTTGACCAGCAAGGGCAGGAGTTTTTCCAAGTATACCAGTCGGCCCCGGGGAAGCTCCAGAAGCGCCTCAGTACGGTTACTTATTTGAGGAGCCTTCTGGGGACAGACGGGAGAGAAAGCATCCGCCAACCGTGGGCTGCGCCACATCGAGGGGGTGACGGGTGGCATGTACCTCAGAGAGCCGAGAGGCGGCGTGGCGTACGGTACACCGAGGAACGCCTCCACAGGGGGGTGGTGCGGTGAGTTCTGTTGCAGTATGACCCCCCTCAAGGGACCGTACTTGGTTCGTACCACACGCGTGCTGTACTTGTGCACGGGCAACGAGGACGACGGCTCGGCGAGCAAGAGTGTGGGTAGGAGGTGCGCCGTCAGTAGCAATGAGGGGAGGACGACGCCATGGAGGGAGAGCGGCATGGCTCGGTGGGCGTCACCCGGGGCGATGACGGAGGCATCGCTCCTCCATCACGACGCCGCGCCACGGCTTCAACAGCTCCACCGCCACCCGACGAGCGTCGCAGCGGGAGCGACACCCGCGGAGGTTGGCGCGGCATCCATTACTCGTGCAACACACCCGCACACGCTCACACGCGACGACGCACTTACGATAAGGTAACACGTGTTTGACGATAGACTAGACGTGCAGCATTGAGCTTCCCACGGTAGCCTCTTGTTCAAATCCCGGCAACTCTCAGATAAACAGTATATTCACTATTCTAACTACATGAGATTCTTTTGTTATATTATAAATATCAAAATACTATGGAATATTTGAAAATTAAATAATTACTGTGTTTATTTTCTTTAATAAGATGTATTTATTTAAACTATACGTAATGAGTCTTAAGTGAACAACTATCTAATAAATTATGAACATAAAACTTTCGCAATGTTAAGGAAGAGCTCTTCTGATCCATAATTCCACCTTCGTGCATCCAAAATAGAGGGCCATGTTGGAATTGAAGCTCCTGGAAAAGAAACCAAGCGTTATTTTAGTTTTTCAATATGGGTAAAGTGACATACATATTATACTATCAATGGACCAAAACATAATTTAAATTGCACTATGATGTACGCCTTGTGTAGTTTGTATTTTATGTATCAATTTGGGAAAAAAATTGTAAAATTAAGAAATGAAAGGGTCTGACTATTGAAACGCCGACTCGCTTCATAGATATTAAAAAATCCTGCGCTATTTAAAATAAAAATATATAACTATTGCTCTCGCCAAATTCGTGTTGAAAATGATCAAAAATGTGCCAAAAATTAAAAACAGTTTTTAATTGTATATATTTTCCAGAAATAAAAGCGCAATTTAGACGATTTTTTGATGAGATACTACAGTTATGAAACGAAATAAACAGTGAAACATTAATCTTAACTTCCTCAAACAAATAAATCATTTTGTAATAGGCCCACAACAGAAATAACTGAAATCATAGACGGCCATTCTTATCAGGAATGTCGTGGTGTGATGATATGTCGCTTTAAGCTGTCTACACCCTTAGCAAGAAGTAATTCTCACTCCACTCTAACTTGTGAAAACTTCCACCCCAACCTCAACTCGCTGTGATCATACTTCTTGCTAACTAGACAAAAGAAAATAGCCGGTAAAAGAATGTCAACCTTGTATTCGATTTTCTTGTATCATAGTGACGGCATCCTTTTGAAAAATAGAATGTATATATATATATATATATATCATGTGGTGAGTAGATTTGTCCCTGAATACGTGCAAAAGAGAGCAGAAGTTGTTAGGTGACGCAGAACTGACGTAACAGCAGGGAGGGGCTATATAATATGTCAGCTCGGCACATCATTCATCCATACATCTGGATTGAGGAACGCATACCTTCTATATAATTATTTTTGTTGTGAACCATGCCTTACTACCAATTCGTACAGTGCACATACTTACACCCATGGGGATTGGATGTGGAAAAAAGAATTTAGAAGAAATGTACTCTCATTTGCATGTTTAATTATATTGAAAAACCACTAAAGATAAACCACCTCCAGTACAGCCAACTGGGATTTAAAACTCAAGCTTTCCAAAGCAGGAAATTCAGTATACCGCGATAATAACGCCTTAGAGCAGTGGTAGTCCAAAATTTTAATTCGCCTACCTACAAATATAATTTATCTTGTACTCCTAAAATGAATATATCCGCCCGGATAATAATCGCATTAAGGAGAGATAGAAAAAGAAAGCCGCACGTCCTTACGTGGTGGGTTCTTGGGGCGAACACTAAATCTGACGCTGATAATTCAGTGTTTATCATGAAACTTTACAAACAGGCTGTACCGTTATATGTGGGACCAACTTCATGTGTGGACAGGAAACACAAAAACAACGAAAAAACTTCATATACACATGTGTCCCTTTTGACCTTGTTTTTGAGTTATAGTCCTGTTATGTTTTTACTTACATCCATCACAGTTTCCTACCTATGGTCTGGGTGGTTTTTTTTTTATTCTACTACCGGCTTGCTAGGCCTGTCGTATCTTCATCTAAATTAAGACTAGGACAGGCACAGCATCCAGTCCCCGGCCGTTAATTCATCACGTCGTAGAATGCCGTTATCTTCCAACAATACCATGAATAACCCATAAATAGGGACATGCAAAACTCGTATTTGCGATAAAGCGAGTTTTTATACGAATTTTACTGTTTTCACTCGAATGACACGAATTTAAGTTTTTTTTCTAAATAAACACAATTTCCTTGTAATTTGGGCAAATTACACCACATCCAATATAACGTTGAACGTGGTAACACTGATGATAGCACTAGGCCAGGGCCTCAGCTTGTACAAATAGTATCCATTTTTGTTGATTTTAAAGGTAGAGAAGAGATCACAGGATATACAAGTATTTTTATGGATCCAGGCCTTTTTTTAGGTAAACATTAAAAATCACAACTTCTTCTTTTACACATTACAATACTTAAATTTTAATTTCGATAGATCTATTCTATGTTTTCAGCTTTTAAAGGATTCCATGCTAGGTCAAAGCAAGGACATTAATATCTATGGTCCTTGCTACAGGAAATCATGCTTGGCAAAATTATATCTTCTTTATTTTTATTCCCTTCTCCTTATTTGATAGTTGTTTAGTCTTTTATGACAACATGTTTCGATGTTATTATTGTTTGGTCCAAACATAGATTGATGATCCATTATTTCGATATTGATATTTGTAAAACTGGAAGTTAATGATATTGAGATGATTTTGACATTACCAAGCGTGAAATGTTTTGTGCGTAATTATATTGAATATTTTTCCGAATATGTAAATAAATAATTAAATACACCATATGAACAAAAAATGTAGAATACAGTTCTATCCTAGTTTTTTTTTCAATGTATACTAATTTGACTCGTATTTACGTAAATAATAACATCGCTTTCAGAATATAATATCATTACTTTTTGAGAAAAATATCATCACTTTTCCCCTAAAAATAACCTCATCATTTGAATGTCTCTCTACCCATAAGACATACTTAGGCAACATTACCAGAGATATCGACAATGGTATGTAAACAGTTTAGTGTAACTTGGAAACAAGGTCAATTTGGACACATGTTTATATGATTTTTACTTTTTCGCTATATTACAGGTAATGAAAGTAAGTTATTGTGATCGTAAAAAAAAACGAAATCGAGATTTTGATGAATGTCGACGTTTCATGATCCCCCGAATCCAAAATTTTGTTTTCGTAACGCCATATGTCTGTCTGTTTGTCCGTCTGTCTGTGCTTCGGGCTGGAACCTAAACTATTTTAGTGATTGGTCTAAAACTTGGTATCTAGGGTTTTCATAGAGTTGCCCCGTGGGATTTTTGGAATTTGATATCTAACCATAAAATTAAGGGAAGTTTCCTTAAGGGCGAAAAGAGAAGAAAAAATAGTTTTTATCAAAATTGGCTATGACGATTTTGATTAAATTTCAATTCTAAACATGGATCAATATTTTTAAAAAAATGGCTACTCTTAATTTTTTGTTACAATAACTTTTAAAGGTTCTGGTCTGATTCATAAATTCAATTTTTTTTAATCATATCTTCGTAGCTATTTGAAATAAGAAATTACTTATCATTGAAAATATTTATATCTGTTTATAATACAAATAATTTATTTGAAACATATTTTTATAAAACCAATAATTTTCAAGTGGTATGCGAATATACATATTTTTTAACTTTTCGAACACTAAAGATAAAGAACGTACTCCGACCGTAAAAAAATCCATTCTGAGATGTTGATTGGTGTAAAAGTTTCATGACCCTTCGAAACGTAGAGAGTTGTTATTGAAATGCCGTCGATGTTTCTGTTTGACCCTAGAATGGTTTAATAAAGGGCCGGTCCCGGCAAAGATTTATCTGATTACCAAACCCTTCCTTCACCTCTGACAAGACTTCTTGTGAATGTGAGGAATGCCAGGCCTCCGCCGTGGTTCGGATTCCACGTTAAACTGTAGGTCCTTCATTTCATCTCACAATCACCCTACCATTACACATTAGCGTAAGTGCGTATAACCCGAATGGTTAGTAAGACGCGGTGCTAATAATAATAATAAAGGGCGAAAAGAGAAAAGATTTTATCAAAATCTGCTCTAACGATTTTTATTAAAATTCTTATCTATTCGTTGATTAAGATTATTAATAAAATGGCTATTTTAATTTTCCCATGAAAATAAATTTTAGGGTTCCTTAAAGACGCGGAAATTCCCGTATCTTTGCAACTATTTGAGGTACTAAATAACTTATCATTGCAAAATTGTAGTACTATTAAAAATGAAAAACTTTTATTTGAAATATATCGTTATTAAACTAATCGTATCTGAGAGGTTAGCAAATATATTAATACAATTTTGTGATATTTAGTTGTACAAAAATATAACTTAAGTTTTAATGCAATAAATCACTAATTCCGTTGAGTAATTAAATAAGTAAGTATCTCAAAAAGTTTATGTTATTTTTCCTTTAACCTCTTAGGGGAAATGTTTGAACACCAATGATCTATCTCTACTAATTTAGACTCAATAGTGAAAATATACCTTTTTTCATTGGTCTAAATTTATAAATGAGGAATTTAATAGCAATACGATTAACATAAGATGTGCAACACCTTAATAAAATGTCGAAAATAGCTCGGGTTTGCTAGTATATATTATTTTGTTTCACGTATATTACGAGTTTTGAGTAAATATCTCTATTTTTAAACAATGGAGTGAGAACGTCCGAGTGGCGTTCCATACCTTTATATAATTGTTTTTATTCTTTAGTAAGCAATGCATGCTATGATCCCAGTTCAAAAAAGTAAAACAAACATTGGTTTTCCATTCATTTACACTTTAATCGAAAGCAAAAGCACAAACATCTGAGCGACCTATGGATACAGTTTAATTCACTTATTAAGCCACAATACACTGAATGAATAACACACGATTTAGATACATTCATGATCGCCTTGTTTGTTTTTGTGTGGAACTGTGGTATTCTTGCTACGTGTTTGTTTTTAGGTCAACTTTTAAAGGCCAAATAAGAACCTATACATGTGGCAGATCTGGTTCATCATGACACACCTTCGTCCTTTAAACACGTAGACAAAGGCGCCCAGCTCGTCTAGTTTCTTGGTGACGTAGAGGTCGAGGTTCAAAGCCCGACCGTATGTAATGATAATGTTTTTAAGCAATTCTCCTACCTCATAAGTTCTGGCACATTTCCTTTAAATATACCTATTTTAATCTTACACTGTTTCTATAAATATATAGTACATTGTGTGTATGTATAGATATATATGTATTTTAATTAATTTGAATATATATTTAATTAGTTTAAATGTATAGTTGTATAAATATATATTGTATCATATTTACATTAGTGTAGATGTATTAAATTACCGTATATTTACATATTAAGAGGTAGAAAATGTACCCACATTGGCGATGAGGGAAAGTGAAAAACTGTTTAGGGAAAAATCCACTCTCAATACATCCATACGGAATTTGATCATTGAGACGCACCTAGTCCATGATAAAACAGACCTTGTAACGTTTGGAGTGGAGTGTAATAGTTATCACATGAGGTCCTGAAAACTTGAGAAGACACATGGGCCACCGCCACAAATATCCATGAGCGCTAGCGGCGGTTGGTAAGAGACAGATAGAGGGGTGGAGAGGCGCAGTGTCGCACTCGGGTGGAGTGGAATAGCAAACACACCAGATCATCACGTAGAACCCTCGCAACGCCGTGGCTGAGGGTCCAAGTGATATGTCATCTGAAGCTTTAGAAGCACGACGCGCATACAATGAGGCGGAGAGGACAGGGTCAAACCAATATGTCACACCTCCACCCACGGCAAACAACGGGACGAAAGACACCCCTCCAACCTACCGCCCCACATACACAAAAGAAGAAGAGGTGGGTCTCTTTTTTTATGGAGGAGTGTGCGGTCGTCATTGAAAGTGTGGAAGTTGCGTGGAAAATTCAGTTTACTTTCACCGTTCGGAGAGCGTTTGGTCTTTTATTTTTTACTCAAAAAATAAAAAAAAACATCGTCATGAATGTGGTAATTGAGCTTTCCTAGAGTCTAGCAGCTATGTGAGATTGTCGCGAACTGGTATTTAGAGATAATTACTATCGTTGTTTTTACAAACCCTTAAAAAAATTATAATTTGTAAGCCACATCTTATTAGTCATATAATTACATTAATGGAGTGGTAATTAAGAAGGTAGAGTTTTACAATATATGTACTCATATTTGCGTGGAAGGAAAGTGTAAAGCCATTGAGATTCAAACTCCAACTTCCCGTCACCAGCTGACTAGATCCAAAGAGACTGACGCTGCTATTTCTCAAATATCTTAAAATCTTCTATTTTGAGCCTATTAAAAATTTACTGTATTTGTTAGAGGAAGGCTGGATCTAGAGCTATTTTATATATATTAATAAAACTCAAATTAGAGGCTCGTTAAGGGAAAAGAGCCTTGTTAGAATCTTACGACTTTATTTTGGTGTTAGTCATATTTTGAAATAACGCATTGTATAGAGCTGAAGGTCTGAGTGGCAATTTCTCGGTTACCGAGGAGGCGACCCCCTTAACTCGCGTTCTCTACATCCCCAACATAAGGTGGGGTGGAAGGGTTTGTTAGGAAAATCCGGTATTTTTTCAGTTATTATGCCAAAACATATTTTTGGCCAAAATAAATAAAATATTGCTCCAGTACAAATATAGAATTTAATTTTCTTCACACGGTGATATCAACAGTTCTTGAATATTTGTCATGGGTGTCCTAGAATTTAATGACAACTTTTTCTCTTAATTTAAAAAGTTTCTAATCTAATGGCGCTATGCTCATATTGGGTATTCAGGAATTGTTGATATCAACCTGTGAAGAAAATTAAAATATATGTTTGTACTGGAGCAATATTTTATTTATTTTAGTTAAAAAAATATGTTACCATAAAAACTGAAATCACATTGCCTTTTCTCGCACCCCCTTCCATCCCACCTTAAGAACCCTTGATATAGAATGTTTCAAGGGAGGACCGCGAACTTCCCGCTAATCAGCGAGTCATTGTAAGAACCTGTTCCCTGCCAGGCTCGTCTTAGGTAAACAGGCACGTCCCCTCTTCCCCCCTTCTATGTTAGTGTGGGTTTATCCCGAGAGGAGCGCGCGTGATGCGTGTGAGCGTCTTACCTAGAAAGGGAGTAGTCGTGCTCATGAATAATACCGGCAGTATCACACGCCATTGTCGGTATTGGGGCGAGCGAACTTGAACATATGTGACGTAGACTACTGCATAGAAAAAACATACATACATGAGTATGTTGACGCGGCGTTTGTTTCAAGCTCGAGTAGTTCTCGAACGAAAGCATAAATATGGCGCTTGACGGGGTTAGCACTTAAATGATAAAATGGATTGTAAATCCCTCTCAAACCTTTATCAAAGAAGGAAATTTAATAAAGTATGTATTAATTTATATTTTAGCAGATTGATGTGACAAACCTTTTAAGGATGTTGAGTAATAAAATAATAATAATTTTTTATAGCTGTTCAAATTGTAGGTCAGGATTTATTTTGCCTGTAGTTGATTTTAGCCTAAAAAAAACTTACTCTTATCGTTTATTTAATCATTTAAAAATGTATAATTTTTATTGTTATTTGGTTTCTATATATTGTTAAAATGATCTTAAGATTAAACTGGTGCACAAACGCGGTCAGGCAATAAATAATAGAGTAAACTTATTACTATTAAATACTATTAAATAAAACCGGATTTCGTCTGTGTCTCGGCCTAGGGAATAAACAATTTTACCGATCGGGCTAAAATTTGGTATCCGGACCTTTCATAAGGTTCCCCTAAGAAGTTTTTTTAATTATATATCCAACCCTAAAGTTAAGGATAGTTTAGTCAATGGCGAAAAGAGAAAAAAAATCAAAATTGGTTAACGGTTTTGATTAAAATTTGTATTCACGATTTTGATTAAAATCTGTAGCTGGGCAATTTTTAACATTACAAACAAAATGGTACCGGTAGCTTTCATTTTCCCGTGAAAATGACATTGCAGGTACTTTACATAAGCATAAATTTCCGAATTTGATCATATCTCTGTAACTCAATGAGATACGAACTAATTTTTCATTACAATGTTGTAGCACTATTAAAAACGGAAATATTTTATTCGAACTTATATATATTTATTAAATCAATAGTTTCCTAGCTATAAGCAATTTATTTTTTGTATTAAAGTTTTTAAAAGGGAAATTGATTGTTTGCTCTTTGAAGGACATAGCTGTTCCTTTTTTATCTATATTTCTGTAACAGTATAGATTAATCAGTTTATACTCTTTGGTAGAATGTGATGGTCTTTTTCCCATTATGTTTCTGCAAAAATGTATATTATTTTGTTTCACATATATAATACAAATTTTAAGTAGGTGTATCGATTTAACTTATTATTAACTTAAATATTTTACAAAAAATACTTGAAATAATTTAATTTTTCTTATTTGCAAAACACACTGACAATTTGATCCTACTATGTGTTATGGGGTCCGCTTCGATAAGCGAGAAATTTACGCTCGGACGTTCATCTCTAACGCAATATTTAAATCTAAGATTCATTATTTAAAAATATGGCTTACGCCAAAATAAAGTCAAAAGATTCTAAGAAGGCTATTTTTTTTATCGACTCTATAGTTTGAGTTTTATTAATAGACACAAATGTATGAAAATGTGACATTAGCTCATTTTATAATACTTTTTAAGCATATTTTCAGATCTATGAGGCTATGCTCGATGAAAAAACATTCTAGTTTTAACCTTTCTCTAACAAACAGCAATTTTTTGATAGGCTAACAACAGGAAATTTTAAGATATTTGAGAACTAGCAGTGATCTTTTATATTTACCTTGAGATAAGAAGTGCTATTGTTTTCTTTATTCTTTCTCTTATTGACATGGCAAAGGGTGTTTGTAGGGGACGAACGAAAGAGAGTATAATCATAGACTAAAGAGAGAAGAATTTCCAGAAAATTACATACACTATTGTATTTTAAGCATTATGGCCTGACAAGGATTGGTACTATCTTGCTGGTCGAGGCGGTCACCTTACAATAAGGCACACCATATAAAACATATATAAACCTTTTAAAAACAATCTATTTACACACATATATAAATGGGTTTACCCTTTTACATTGATAAATTAACGTCCGGAGACTGGATGCTGTGCATGTCTTAGTATTAAGTTAAATTATAAGACATATGAAGCTACGGAAGTCCTAGCATGCCGGTAGTGGAATATATAGGACTTGAATAAAAAAGTGGCCCAGGCCAAAGGCTGGAAACAGTAGTTGATGTATTATTATTATTATGAGCACCACGTCTTACTACCCGTTCGGGTTATACGCACTTACGCTAATGTGTAATGGTAGGGTGATTGTGAGATGAAATGGAGGACCAACAGTTTAACGTGGGATCCGAACCACGGTGGAGATAGTGGATGTAAAAATACATAAACTACGCAGGATCAAGATAGAGTTCGTTAGTCCTTATACCTATAATAAACTTATCTACACATCCCCACACCCGCTTTTTTCCAACCCTCCTTTTAGTTTGAATATCCGTCCATTTTAACTACACTTTTAACTACACTATCGGGGTAGGATTGAGGAAGATATATCTTAAGAAAAATGCTCCACCATTTTCCTGGAAAAATATGTGAAAAATAATTATGGAAACCACTCTTGGAATATTCAACTGGGATTTAGAAACCGTGATCTCCCCATCATCGGCAAACTAGTCTGTATTAGCTTGAAACTTTAGTCCGCATGCCCACCAATACGGTGACTTTTAATCCCTTGGGCAGAAGGTTGGAGGGAGGAGAGGGGGGAACACTCACCTCTAAATATTAATATGAACATTTCTTAGTACGGCTTTCCATGCGGAAATTCTTTCATTAATATTAATCTTAATGAAAATACTTACACAACCTCTACTTGAATGTGTTATCCATACATATATTATGTTGTGCAATCTTAATAACCAAGAGTTCAACATAGTTGAAACACATAAAATATGAAGAAGATTAAATAAAACAGATCGCCTTAAAGTAAAATAAAAGCATGACAATCTTAAGCTTTGTAATTATGAAAATGTACCGGTTTATTTTTTATTTTTAAGCTTATTTTAAAAACATTCAAAAGTTTATAAAAGAACACCTTTATATATAAAATATAAGTCTATGTACTGAACACACTTGTACTATCAAACGATTTTTTGAGGGAGACAAACACACTAAAAAAGGTCTTGATAAAAGAAAAAAATCGGAAACATGATCTATTATTGTGTATGTAAATAATACAAAGAAAAGATAGGGTAAGAAATCGAAAGTAATTATAATTAAGGTGGGGTTGTAGCAGACGCGATAAAAGGTCGGTGTTTTTGCAGTTTTTATAGCAAAATTTTTTGTCAAAACTAAATAAAATATTGCTTCAGTACAAACCTAGAGTTTAATTTCCTTCACATGGTGATAACCAACAGTTCTCTAATATCTGTTAAGGGTGTCCAGCATTTAATGACCACTTTTCTATTCATTTAAATAGTTCCTCATTTAATGCCACTATGCTCATGAAAGATATTCAAGAACTGTTGATATCCTCATGTGAGGGAAATTAAATTATATGTTTGTACTGAAGAAATATTTTATTTATTCCAAAAAAATATTTTGCTATAAAAACCGTAAAGACACTGGACTTTCTCGCGTTATACACATCCCAGAATTAAAATATTCAATTGATTCATATATATTTTTTCTTTATTTTCACCCTGTCCTCTTTCTTTATCTATTTTTTCCCCATATATAATTTAAAAAGATATATGCTCTTAGGTCGATAGGAATAGTTTTTCTCCCTTCAAGATGTTTTTTCTCCCTTTTCTTTTTGGTTCCTCTAAGAAATAATGGGTTTTTGCAGCCCATAAATACAAAGAGTGAAACGCTAATGCGAGAAGCTTAAAAGCCGGAAGAGAAAGGGGGTGGGTGCCTTACTGGAGGCGAGGATAGCAATGGACCTAATAGAGTGTGTGTTTTGCGTAGGAAACTAGCTAATACTTTTCTTCCTACCTTCCTTGCCACACTACCTGCCCGCCTGCTACCCTCTTCTACCTTATAAATTCTCACAGACCTTCGCACCAGTTAGTTACATACTCTCCTCACTTCTTAATAATTAGTCCTAGTAAAATGGGCTTTCCCCTTACAAGTGATCATTTAATAGCTAGTTACTTTAAAAACAGGAGGAAAAAATAAATAAAACAAGACGGCGAAAACAAATAATAGCGTTTATTTTATATTATATTTGTAGTTTTGATGATATTATCGTTTCTTGTAATCATGTGTGGACCTAGTTCGCATCCCAATGGATAGGGAATATAAATATTGTGATTCAACCCCAGCATTTCAAGGTATAACGTGGAAGGAAAGGGGATTTATAGGCAGTATTTTTCTACGGTTTTTATATAAAAAACCATTTTTGGTCTAAATAAATCAAATAATTCGCCAGTAGAAACACGGAGTCAAATTTTAATCACATAATCATATCAAGAGTTCTTTAATATCTGTTAAGGGTGTTCTGGAATCTAAGGCCAAGTTTTTCAAATCATTTAGAAAGTATCTCGTCAATTCAGATATTCTCATGACATATATTCAAGAACTGGAAATATTACTATGTGAAAAAAAATTAAACTCTATGTTTCTACTGGTGTTATGGTACTGGTGTTATGGTTTCTACTGGTGTTTTGACCCAATAATATTTTGATATAAATACTGCAAAAGCACTTAGCATTTCTTTCATACCCTTCCAACCCACCTTAAAACAATGTGGTAATCGTAGAAACAGAATTTTCTTGAGAAATATACCATAATAAAACCAACACGCACGCCACACAGGAAGCCACATGGACAAAACGGCACTCTTACATGTATGTAGTATTTATTGCCGGTAACGAGAGATTTGGATTTGAATCTCGGTATGACGTTTTAAAGTGTTTTTTTTCCCCTAAATTGCTATACATTCTCCCGTCAACGTAAAATTTGAGTACATTTCCTCACATACTCAATTATTGTAGCGAAATATGAAACTCGATGCATGTAGATCTAAATTAATGGCAATAAGTTGAACATGTACGTTATGCGCATTGCCTCGTTCACACTTTGCGGGGGCCATTGAGCTCTTAGTCGGCCTTAAAACTTTTCCTAAGAACTTTGACATTTAATTGTGTAAATTGTTTCACGAAATCAATAAATAAATGTGATTTAGTATCCAACATATATCAATCATGAATTCTTGTTAATTTATCAAAGAGAGAAATTATGCTAAACATTGATATTTTCGACTTCAATATTATGATAAATTTTCACATTTTGTGTGTCACCAAACTCAAAAACTATGCATTTTCAATTCTTTCTGTCTTTACCTGGGAGTAGAACCAAAGATGTTAGATGGATTTCGATAAAAATTGATATTTATTTGTTATTTATGACCATATATTGAGACAAAATCATTGGAAAGTAAGTATTCTTCCCTCTCTTTCCGGTCCATTCAAATATAGGTCTTCTCAATGGTCTCTTGCCACCGGATGTACAGTACTATGACAGAAATCAACACCACAATCTTATCTTATCTAAGGGAAAAGACACATCCATTTGTTTGTAAATGAACTTGTCAGCCTTTAATAGCCAATCTTTCGTGGTCAAAAGACAGCCTTACGATTTTAAAATGTTTAAGCCCTATGCACTCTCTCTAGACGCAAATGATAGTACACATCTGCCTAACTATACCTTTCTTGTTTCTATTTCATACATGTAAAATTAGATACTCTTAAATCTGGGGTCCTGGGATAGATTTCAGGGGACCTATAATCTTTTGGTAACAACAGATGAGATGAGTTTTAAAAATAAAGTTTAACTTGAACTTGCTTGTATTTTAAAGATATTGACTTGTTATTTTTAGTGTGTTAAAAAAAGAAACACATTTATTAAATATCACAAATTTGTATTTTTAGTATTTTTAAAATTTACTTAAATATAATTGGTTTTATTTTTTGTTATGTGTATTTTATTTTATGCATTTAAAAACATTCCGAGAAGGTGATGTTTAAACAGACTTTAAAAAATGTCCATGTCACAAAAATCGTTAACAACCCCTGATTGAAATTATGACAACAGCTCGGACGAGTAGTAAGACCTGGATCACTAAGAAAAGGATAAATAAATTTAAAACCTTGCCAATATCAGTTTAAACAGTAGAAAAAACTTTAAATATTAAAATTCAACTAAATCAAACATGACAAATCTAGGCATAGTAATCGAACCCAAAACCTTCACCAGATGCCTCATATAAACCCAGTAATCCTCAACTAAAGAATGACCCTGAATACCAGAAGATGTGTAATGGATCAGTGGCTTCTCACTGGCGTAACTCCAAAGGCCTTGGGTTGGATTCTCTGTTCCTAATGTTAACATCAATCTATCAGTCATTTACATTTTAAGATTTTTATGTAAATATTACAAATTTTATTTATTGTTCATTATTAGATTCGGATTCTAAGCCGACTGAATATATCAGCACATTACTCCCAAATCAATTAAAATCTATAAGACACACAATACCCAGCCCCCGATCGTTAATTTCTTCATTGTGAAAGGAAAAACCCACATTTCACCAATGATACATTTTTTGGCCCTGCCGGGAATTGAACGTGGCACCCTTATCTCAGTAGGCAGACACGCTACCAACTCAACATGTATTCTACATTCAATTCAATAATTGTTAATAGAACACGAAGGTGATGGGCTCCCTTTTCTTCGTTAGTTTGAGATGTATCAAACTAAATTCCTGATTATTTAATCAACTTGAATATAGTGATAGACTTCCTCTTGTAACATTAATGAGTTGTTCCATCTCAACCCACCTTCAACTCCTTACAACCAGCCATGAGAGAATACCTTCACCTGTCAGACCCACGCACCCGCATTACCTGATACTATCATCTCTCATTGTTTTGGCGGGTGTAAAACATTAATTAGTTCTTTCCTTCTACCTTCCAGTGCATGCCCAGCCCTCCCCCCTTATCCTAACCCCGCCCGTCCCCAACCTTTTCTTCTTTCTTCTCTGTGAGTTACCAGTATATAATTTGTTCTATATACAATCTGTTTTTATTTAGAAGTGAAGGTTTCTTTCAAGTTAAACAGTCTACGTGTTTCTATCATCGTTTCTTCTGAAGTGGGTGTAAACACGTCTTTTTTTCTTTTGGCTCTCGTTTTATTGTGCTATTCCCTTTGTAATATGTTCATCTTATTCCTGAAAAAAAAAAATTGCCCTCATCTTGTGAGATTGGAAGGAGTGCTCGATTTATATAGCCACAATCAATTGAAAACAGTTCTGTAAAAATGAAAACCTTGGCCTTTGAAAGATCTTTTGAAAAAAAGAAAAATCCACTCCAAACCTACAAACTCCGTCTTTGTGAAAAACGTGAAGCTTCTTTTTTTTTCAAAATATTATTAAACTCTTACTATTGTATCCTCACAAACAATTGGAACTGTCTTTGTATTTAGGCTAATGAAAAAAAAGTTGCTTTTGCTTTCAAATTTAAAGTAAAGCCAAAAACACTCATCTACGATTTCAATGGTACATCTGTGAACTTGTATTTATAAATTATACATGTATTTCCCTATGAATCGACATTTGAAGCATCTTTTATCAAATACAAACATACTTGTTGTGAACAACAAGTAAAACATTGCACTACATTATTATTATTAGTATTATTATTATTATTATTATTATTATTTTATAGTTATTTATAATACCTATCAAAAGTGACAGCTGCATATCTCATAATTTGATGTATGAATAAAAAAACTTAGATTCGTAAAAATGTTGGGTATATTAACACAATATATGCTACACCTCATTTTAAAATAAACATATTATTACCTCACAGTGCCTGATATTAATTTATTGAACTCAACACCTTTAACCCACAATATTTAACATTAACATTTACTTTAATTTGACTAGCAAAACCGATAGGATGAGACCATTGGGAAGACTTAAACGCAGATGGGAGAGTAACATTATAATGGACCTGAAAGAGATAGCGTGTTATGCATTAAACTGGATATAACTAGCTCAAGATAGGGATAAAGTATAACGAGGTGGACTGGATAGAACTAACTTAAGATAGGAATAAAGTGTAATGAGGTGGATTGGAAAGAACTAACTCAAGATAGGGATAAAGTGTAATGAGGTGGACTGGAAAGAACTAACTCAAGATAGGGATAAAGTGTAATGAGGTGGACTGGATTTTAGTATGAAATTTTAAATGAGATAGTGATATAATAATAAAAGAGAATACAGCTTAAAGAATTGATTGTGGTGTTAAATAATATTGTTTGTGCAAATAGTTGTATATATATATATATATATATAATATAAAAGTAGCAATTAAAGATGTATCTACCATACCATAAGTGCTATTTTTCACATGGCGATTGAAGGGTCTTTTTTAAAATACAAAGACACATTTTGCGGTAAAAAAGGATATTCTTTTTTTATAAATTACTAGTGTATTATACACCTATATATAATCTATACCAATGTAATAGCTCCAGATCTAGAGAGCTGAGATAGGAATACATTAAAGTATGGCTAGTAGCTTTTCTGGTTGGCAAATAAGGCACTTCCTTTGAAAATTGTACTGTATTTTTTTTTATAAATAAAGGAATTAAATAGTTTTTTTAATTAAAGTATCAATTTTCAATCTATCTCAAAATGAGATATTTCTACATGTCTAAAAGAAATAGATACATGGGGTTTTGTTATAAATGTAACAACCGAACATGTATCTCAACATGACATATCTTCCTAGCAAATATACATATGATAAAAAAAAGAGTTTGCCTTTTTTTATGGCAAAATTGTTTCAATGTAATTAGAAATTTTTCATTTCGATGAAGATTAGTCTTGATAAAAAATAAAATAGAGGTATTAGATAAAAGACTGGTTCCATTGTTAGCTGAGAATAACAAGTGTGGCATTGATTTGTGGCAGTGTGGCTGCCTGGAGCAGACACGATACCTCCCCTACACCCCCGCTCTATCCCTCTTTCCTATTATCAGATATCAGTGAACTATAAATCTGTGTGAGCCCTTTGTTCGAGACGGGGTGACGGTAAAGCCCAGACAGAAGAGCGGAGAGAACATGTTCCACGTCATTACAGTTTCAACAAGAAGGGTCCGACCAATCAGCGAGCTCATAAACCCGGTAGAGGAAGCCATTGTTTCACTGTGACGGGGGTTGCGACTGTCATCCACCCCCTACTCTCTTGCGTATCACTCCAACCACCCCAACTACGTCCAGTATCAACTTCCCAGTTGTTTGGGGAAAGCCGCGTGGGGTGCGTTTAAGGGAAGTTCAGTTGGCAGCGCTGAAGCAAGCAAGAACGGTTCTCTATTAGCTCGTTCCAAGCGTTCTTCGGATGTTGATTTGTTTCACGCACGGAAACTAATATACTTTTTTTTAGGAGGGAAAAGGAGGTGAAAGGGGTTGATAAAACTATTGGAGCAAGAGTGACTAGCAATTCACAACAAGTTAAATCGTTAAAATTTTGACAACCCAGCCCATATTAAACGATTGTAAATAATATTATAATAAATAGGGCTCAGACTTTGATGACCTAGAAATAATTTTAAAAAAGATCCATAAAATTACTCAAAAATTCCCTTAAATTGGCAACAACAACAAAAAATTATTTAAAAGTTTAAACAAAAACTTTAAATAAGTGAACGACTAAATCAAACACGTGCTTTACAAATGGAAATTTATTTGTAAAGTCTTTAGCAAATATACTATTGTATTCTGCTATCACAACATTTATTTACAAATATCTTCTGCAGATAAAAATAAATCCCCTCCTAAGGCGATCATTTCTATCCTAGTTGCAGTGTCACCAGGAATGTGTATTGTACAATCACACGAGCAAGAGGATACAAAGTTCAATGCCTACATATTATTATTAGCACCGCGTCTTACTACCCGTTCGGGTTATACGCACTTACGCTAATGTGTAATGGTAGGGTGATTGTGAGATGAAATGAAGGACCTACAGTTTAACGTGGAATCCGAACCACGGTGGAGGCCTGGCATTCCTCACATTCACAAGATGTCTTGTCAGAGGTGAAGGAAGGGTTTGGTAATCAGATAAATCTTTGCCGGGACCGAGGATTGAACCCCGGCCGCCAGCATAGAAGTTTGACACCTTACCCCTAGACCACCAGGTCACCTAATGCCTACATAGACTTGCCTACATAGACTTCTCTTTCATACAATTGTGTGATTAGAAAATTCATGTTTGAATATTTATGTATTTATAAAATATTGAATGTATTTAAAAATATACTTAACATTCATGCATAAAAAATACTAAACAATGCCTAAAAAAATTAATCAAAATACCTAAAATTGACCCAAAAAAAGGTGCTAAACAAGAAAATAAGACTTTAAAATTCAAAATGATGAAAAATTACAAAAAAAAACTACCTTTATAAAATGTTCCACCCCATTAGGGGGTCATGAACCGAATGTATGTACATATGAACATTGTGTTGTACCAAAAAAAAAGATGAAATCATCAAAATCCTGGCTCTGATAATAAACAATAGCAATTAACCGTACAGATTGCTATGTTAGATTTGGATTGCATTTGATCGCAGTTGATGGGACATCGGGATTTGAGTCCAAGTCAATTGTGTGCTAGGGGTTATTTTCACCGGTAAAATATCACTGGGGATTTTCCACCCTTTCTTTACGGTAATGCGGGTACACTTCCTCTGAACTACTTAGCCCGTCCCTTTCCATTATATTAAGCAGTTAATAAACCCACCTATGCATATATACTCAAACATAATTTTCCAACATCTAGTTTCTGAAATGGGAAGTTAATGTAAACAATGAAATTTATATTCTCGTTACTTTTATGGTTAGAAAATATACATTCCTGGCGATACACTAGAATTAATATGAAAAGGGTTGTGTTGGGATGGGATGGTTATTACTTGTAAAGAAGGTATTTGTAAATCAATATAATATTAAGAATAACGCAAACATTTATATTTTCATTGCAAAATATATATTTCTTAAGTTTTAATTTTATAAAGTGCGTTTTTGATTTAGTAATGTGCGTTAATTAATAGGTTTAGATACCCATTTCGGTGGACACGTGGTCTAACGCGACTCTCGCGGTAGACTAAACCACCGATGCTGGGTAGATCTAGGTTCAAATCTCGGTTGGGTGTCCTGAGAATGGTTTTCCAAAATTGTTTTCCACTTTCCCTCCACCAAAATTTGCGTACATTTTCTTTAAAAATAACCTCCCTAATTTCTAAAACCATTAGTTCATAAGCGTATAGCCCGATAGTCTGAATTGGTAGTAAGATTAGAAGTTTTAGATCTTTTTTTTAGCTCTACTTTTTTTTAAATCTGAATTAATTTTTTAGAATTCTTAGCTAACCAAATAGATACATTTTTGATCATTTTTGATCATTTTTGAATCCTCAAATTTCGGCATATAACCTTACAATAGCAACAAACTTATCAAAGTATAACATGAAAAATAGTGAAACGCTAGTTCGTACATTTTTACTGGAGTAATAAACAGGACCTATAGAAGTGGGGTACACTGGTTGTACGCCGAACAGGTAATAAGGGAAGGAACACGAGGCAGTGCTAGGCTAATTCACGCGAACTAGTTCCACTGATTCCAACATATTTATTTTGGAACGGTTCCCAGAGCTCCACTAAAAACTTACGATATTGTTGAACATTTTGAAACGAGGTGGGAAATATGATCTGCGCATGCCCGACCGTTTAAGTGGGACATTAGAAAGAACTACAACTGTATGTTGTTAAAAATAACGTCCCTGACAAAACGAAATCTTTTGGGTCAGATGATTGGGCGGAGATCAAAATGTCAATAATAAAATATAAAAGACAATAAATGACTATAATTATTGCAGTAACGTGTTTTCACTGGTGAGGTTATAGGTCTATTAGGGCCCACCGGTTAAAAAGGCTGAATGATTCGGTCATTATAATATTCGTCAACTGGTTATAAGCTGGGCGTTCTCCGTATATTCGTTTTTCCATTCTCTTTCAGAGAAGATAATGGCACCTTAATATTATATGTTTAAATTAAGTAGGGTTTTAATCTAACGTGATTAAAGTTTCATATTTTTTCTTCAGTTTTTGTAGCAAAAAAATATTTTGGCCAAAATAAGTAAAATATTGCCTCAGCAGATACGTTTAGTTTATACTTTGAATTTTAAAATGACAGCTGGACACAGGAATTAAACCTAGTACCTTTGGCTTAGTACGAAAATTATACCACCACTGAGCTACCCGGGAGTCGTCCCTTGCTCAGGGTCATTCTTCACCCATATTTTAAGGCAGAGTATGTGATGGATACGCTGAAATCGTCAACTATATATTATGCGCGATCAATTAAGACTGTGAGCTATCAGATAACGCAGCCACCACCAACTCAAGAGGGCTTAAGGTCATTTTTCAACTTAATTAATATTATATTTAGATAGAACTTTAATCGTACATGACAGCTATAATAACTTAGCTATTTAATCCATTACGTTTAGTTTTCTACAGCTAGTAATCTCAATAGTTCTTGAATATTTGTTATGGACATAATTTTTTTTAAACCGAAACTGTATGATGGAATAAAGATTGTGGCATATAATATAATATAATATAATATAATATAACGTTATATAATATAGAATGGGGTAGTAGAAGTAAGAAGCAATGCTAATATAAATATCCGATCACCAAATTGTGTAGAATTAGGCTCACTCCAATCCAATTTTAACGAAATTTGGCAGAGACATTTTTTAAACTTATTATGAATAACGTATTTACTTTGCTGTACATGGTTTTTAGATTTAATTATCAGTTTCAAGATGGTCGTCACTAAAAATCGGTTTGTCTGTTAGTTCCGCAATAGTTGCCAAACGTCGTGACCAATTTTAACGAGATTAGGCAGGAATATTTTTTGAACTTAGACCAAACAATCTAGGCACAGAAAGTACATAGTTTTTCAATCTGGCAAACTTTTTAATAAAGTGTGGCCACTCAAAAGGTTTTTCATTTATCACCCCATCTCAGGTGATTTTAATTTTAAATTTTAAGTAATTGATCGAGTACCCAGGGCGTGTTTCTTTTTACTTGTATTTTGAGACTGACGTCCTGAAACAGATTAGCATCGATAATTATTTCTGAATGTAATGTAATATGAATATAGTACTAATTAATTTTCTATCTTAATGACAAGGGAAAATATCAACTAGAAATCCAAAGATAAAATGTCAATACACTGGATATATAATGATAAGCGAGGTCTACTGTTCATAAAATTATTTAAGTCTGATTTTCACAGGAATCCCGTTTTTGAAAACTGGAAATTCATGTTATTACAATGGCGGAAATAAAAATATTACAAATATTTACATTATTAGTCCGTTTAATTAATAATATAAGGATAAAGTATACAGCAATTCATAAGTAAGTATTTTTGGAAGCTTTGAATAACGTTTTAATTGATAACTCAAATAAAACATATTTGTAGAATGCCAAATTTGAATGACTTTTATTAAATTTTGGTTTTTGAGTGTGGAATTTCATTAAAAATCAGGGTTTGGTTAGAGCTTGCTTGTAAATATTTTGTCTTCTTTCCAACCTCGAGTGCCCCCCTCCCCCTCCCATAGGCTACTGTTGCGCGGCGACCATTCTGCATTTCACTACCATTCGTTAGTCTCCCATGGCTTATATAATACCCTCGGGTGAACGAGAAAGATGTAGAGAGACCGAAACAAAGGAGAGGAGATACAAACTCCAGAGGGTGAGAATAAGAAAATTCCCTACAAGAAGGTCGACCGCTGCTTAGTTGGCTATTCATGAAATGAACAGTAAGTACTCGTGTGGCTGGGGCTTCCCCGTGGCCTCTATTCTCTGACAGGAGAAAGGGTGGGGTGAGAAGTAGAGGGCACCCACCGCAGACTGGGGAGATGAAAACTGATTCCTCTCAGAGAGAGCTAACTTAGCCTCTTAGTATTGTGTTTAAAAGGCGAGGGCACTTCCCATACTTGGATCTACTATGCATATAATAAAGTAGTACAAAAACTCAAAAATTACCCGTATCGGTAGTCGAATGGTCTAAAGGTTGTAACGATTATATTCTACACATTCCTTTTGACCGATTAATCGAGATATTAAGATCAGATCCTATGTAGTAATATTCTAAATTAATTTACACTAAATTTTGCAATAAATATCTATCTGGTGCAGCATCCTCCTGACTCTATTTATCAACTACCCAGGCAAAATCTTCTCTAGGGACAAAGGAGGAGATACGTGGGACAAATTCATTCCGTTACTCGAGCATTCTAGAATCCAAGTCTTTGGAAACAACCGTGTTGGCAAAGGGAGTGATGAGACTCGAGTAGTCTCCCAGTAGTCAGGACCTAGGTTTGTCGTGAGAAAAACATAGTTTTTTTTATTAATAGCCGAATCTGATTTGAGATCGTAGCTACCGTCACTAGGTTGGATCAATCTTGATTTAATCCCATTTGAATCATCCCAGGTCCCTAAGAAGTGACATAGCAGCACGTTTGGTATCGGATAGAATATTCACCCTCTTCAACAAAGTATTAAATAATTCATTAAAAGGTTCTCACGGATCTATAACGTCTTGTTTTTATCAAAATAACTGTGAGAAGCTTAAAAACAAAGTAAAGAATACTTTGATAAAATAAAAATTGATTAGTTGTAACAGCACCAGCTGTTAGGTTAATGATAGCTTTTTGGTGTGCAGTGGGAGTATTTGTCAATGATAACCTATATCTAATGACCCCCCGCGCCAGTGATATCACTATAGATATTGGGACGCGCAAAAGGCGACACGATAGACCTGAAAACTGAATATTAGGACACACTAAAGGCGACACGATAGAACTGAAGGATAGATATTAGGACACACGAAAGTCAACACGATAGAACTGAAGGATATATATTAGGACACACCAAAGTCGACACGATATAGCTGAAGGATATATTAGGACACACCAAAGTCGACACGATAGAACTGAAGGATAGATATTAGGACACACCAAAGTCGACACGATAGAACTGAAGGATATATATTAGGACATATGAAAGTCAACACGATATAACTGAAGGATATATATTAGGACACACCAAAGTCAACACGATATAACTGAAGGATATATATTAGGACACACCAAAGGCGACAAAATAGAATTAAAGGATATATGTTAGGAACCGCCACCTTCGGAAATCCGAATGCTCCGAATTCAGTGGACAAAGTACACCAAATAATTTCGATGCGTGTGGTCCATCCGATGCGGGCCATTGAACCCTTACCATAAGGCGTCACTCTCGTAATGGATTGGACTGGACCGATGATGGGGAGATGTGGGTTCAAATCGCAGTCGGGCGTGGTGAGGGTGGAAGTTTCTAAATGGTTTTCCCCTCTACCTCCCTGCAAATGATAGTTAATTTCCTCTAAATTCAACCTTACTCATCTTTAACACATTTACATAATTAGTACAGATGTGTATCATCCAAACTAGTCGTGAAAGCTGCTGAATTACATTACATTTTATAAATACACAGACAGAACTATCTACCGTTCAAATAAAAAATCAATGGTATGACACAATCGTACATATTAACCTAAATACGGTTATTTGTGTGAATGTAACACATTTTCAAAATAGATTCAAATCGATAGACCCATGTCTGGGATTACGGTGAGTAACACAAGACTGTGAAACCATGGCGTCGAATCTCCCCCGCAGCTGAACTAGCGCTGGTGTGGGTTCGTGCTTTCATTTTTCTCCGCGCTTCACGTAAATTTTCAGAATTGATAGATTTGCCTCTAGGAATGAATTCTGAACGCACCACACATCTAACATCCCAGAAAACCATGAGCATGACTTTTCCCGTTGAGGTTGCATTCTTGATTTTTTTTTTTTTTTTCCAGTGATACTTTGTGGAGGAACCCCATGGACAGTCTTTTGTTCTATGGCTCAAAATGATGAACCCAGCTCTCATCTCCCGTGACGGTACTGTTCAGGCATTCATCACCTTCAATCCATGGAGCATAAAAGACTGTTGACTAATGTCCACCCGCTTTTGTTTCATTTCGGAAGTGAGCATTCAAGGTGCCCATCACCTGCGCAACTTTTGATAACCCAGCTCTGCAATCATTGCCTTCACTCGCTCACGTGAAATGCCATTTTTTCTGCCAGTTCTTGTTGAGAAACATGGCGATTCTGCTTAGTGAGTTCATCCACATGATTTAAATGAGCCTCATTGGTAGCAGTGGCCTTCAGCTCCGTTGTTTGTCTCGTCAGGCTAAGGATAGTGGCTCCTTCAATCGAGATTTTCCTCGCGAGCACGTGCCGCCCAACGTCGAACATACTTAAGGTAAACGTCCCATTCATGGACATGTTAAGAGACGCAAAAGACAATATCTGAGTTTCACTGTCTCAAATAAAAATTTACACTGTGTTACTCGACTTGTTATTAATATAATGCACTATGCAACATACTATTTATTTTTACTATACAAATCGAAAGGTCTTAAATTTATAGCCATTTGTTTTATAATATAGATTTTCATAACAAATACACAATGTTCAGATAATGGACACGTTGAAAAACCAGAATGTGCTAGTAATCGTCATAACGATGAGCCAATAATAGAGAGTTAACCTTGAACACTTATTGCATTGACTATTAATTAATACATTCTTCACAGTAATAGTTTGTCAAACTTAGTGTTAGATTTGCACAATCTTCCTTTATCCATAATTTACATTACAAACACTGAACATAACCTTTCTAATTGATTCATTGATTTTTAACATACATTGCAGAACTAGCTTTCATTGTTTATGGCTTTCTTAATTTTCTTGGCGTTCATTTTTTCTTTCTTTTCTTTACTCTTGTCTTCTCCTTTCGCTTTCTTTCTTGAATCTCTTGTTCTTTTTTTCTTTTCTTTTTAAACTTTTTTTATGATAATCATGCCATTGTTGCTATGTGCCAACAGCAGGTAATTTAACTCTTATCTTTGATTTTAGGGAAGCTTGTTTTGGCGTTTCCGGCCGAAAAAGTATACTTTTAAATGGACTTGGAATATTTTTCAAACTGTCAAATAAACGTGATGTTGACGTCTGTGGCGTAACTATTTGAGAATTTTATGGAAGCGTTTTATTGTTGAGTTCTCCTCTCGCCAATGTGTTTGATGTAACATCTGCCACTGAAATTTCACGGTGATATTTCAAATTCAATATATACTTCTTTCGTGATTGGACCATGTGATTTGCCAGTAACATCTTTATCAATCTCTCATGTATTTTCTTCAAGATTTACCTCAGTTTCATCTTCACGCATTTCTTCTCTTTTGTATTCAAGATTTTCCTCAGATTCATCTGTACGAATTTTGCATGGTCTTCTCCTTATAGTTGAGAACAAGAGTCATTTTGCGTTTGTAAAGTAAACAAATGAAACTATTCAAGCACAAAATATTTAAGTGAATATTAAAAATAATAACCAAATCTTTTTAATTTAAAATTTTAGATTTTAATTCTCTTAATTACTTCGGATGTTTAGTAAATTTTAGCGTGAGTTGGGAAATAATAGAGATTTGAACGCCTATTAGTTTGTACTCCTAGGTATGTTTATCCGATAGTAAATAAATAGGAGGCATTACTTTTCAGCGCGCTCAGGTAGAAGTAAAGGTTTAGAGAAAGAGGAGCTTAGGAAGGAGGATTCAAATATTGAAGGACTTGAAGGTAAAAAAGAATAATCTGGGAGCTGAAGGAGGAGGCAGAGGACAGGACGCATTCGCAGTCTAGGATCTCTGAAAAAAGGAATGGAACTGTCATAAGATAGAGTACATAATAATAATAATAATAATAATAATCTATCAATTTATTTCAAATATAGAATACTAAATACCACTGACATAACCAAAACTTTTATTTATATAAGTGTAAGATTTTTAAAGTATTTTACGACCCCCATTAAATGTCTTCAAGTGGTCGCAACCATAGTATAGATCAATTACATTTCGTGCCTTAGATTATGGCCAATCCAATGCATTAAACTCTCACTAAAACAGTATATTAAAACAATGTGTTTAATAGGTCATGTGAGTTCAGTAGATTTCCACCACCAGTTGTCACATACTCTAATGTGTCATAATCACAACAAACCGGATTACCGGTGACGGGTAAATCGGGATTCGAATCCCATACGGATGTATTTTTCCTAAATGAATTCTCAATTTCCCTTCACCCAAATTCTGGTACATATATTTTGTCTCCAATATATTCCAACTACAAGGTAATCAAATCATTAATCTCTTACCTGTCCCTGCGAATCCATTTAATCCATAAAAAGTTTTCGACGGTGACAAGTAAATAAGTGTTGGGTTTTAATATTGTTGGTGTGTTCACGGAAAACCCGTGTATAAATGAAAATTTTGACACAACGAAACTTTTTGAAATATGTCACGAGAAAGGTTAAGTAACCATGAATTGAATACCCGAAATCCCCCAAACATTCATCCAAATATCAGAGCTACTGAAATGTAACTGTTTGTTATTTACAATAATTGAATCCTCGATGTGCCCCCCCCCCCCCTTCCACCCTGTCACTGTCCTATCCGCCCGCGCCCCCCTTCATCTGGCTCATGCCCCGTCACACATAGACCCAAAGCTTGAACCAGGATATTTTTTTTTACAAAAACAAATAACATCCGTCAGCGTTGAGTTGGCGAAAGGATTAAATGAACGCTATAATTGTGGTATATTTCACTTTCTTTGTATTATATTTGTTTAGTTACAAGTTATTTCGACATTTGTTTAGAACACATTCATGACTTCTATAAGCACTGGAGATAGTGTCACCATTAATAAAATATATTTCTATAAAATTAAACAACTATTCAACATTCACTTTCCAAACACCATATATTTGGTGACTTGTTTGTTTAGTAAAAAAAAAAAACTCATGGTATCAGCCCGCAAGCAAGCAATACTGACAAAGCAGGCGCCTCATATTGACGAAGATAGTACCAACATTTGCGGATAGTGTGTGTCATGTCAGCACAATGAGACCCCCCTCCCCCCTTTCCCGGGACCGTTAATCTCAGATGTGTAGACCGGAACCGCTAATTATTTTTTCAAGTAGCTCCTTGTTTGTCCTCACGAAGCTGGGTTGGCCCAGCTCCCGACTTATTGTATCACAGATAATTCTGAGAATTCGAACCCGGGACATCTAGATCTTACAACATTGAATGCAACCGAATTATTATTACAATAGAATGAAAGAACTAATGGATGTGGAAACGCCTGTGCCCTTCCTAGTATACCTGGTCAGAATTAGAACCATTTCTGCCCATCGTCAGTAAACCAGATTAGAAGACAATGACACCTTTGCCTGCATGCTCACAAGTGTGGGTATGATTTTAAAAGGAGCTGCTCACATGTAAAGGGAAAAAAAACACTATGGTGTCAACCCACTATAAAGCCAAACTGACCGAATGGTCACCGTCTTTTGGCGAATATAGTGCCAACTTCTGGGGATATAGGATGACATGTGGTTAGCACAACATACCCTCCGGACGTTAATCTCAGTTCTCTAGACCCGAGTTACTACTTTATCATTCAAGTAGTTCCTCTTTTGTCCTCACGAGGCTGAGTTGACCCCATACCAGACCCATTGCTTCACAAAAAATCTGTAAGCGCTGGGAGTCAAACCCTGAACCTCTGGGTCAGTATACATGAGTAGACATGAGGTAAATATATATTAAACTATTTTTTTAATAAATCACTGTACTTTTTTTTTAACTGTCCAGGTAATGTATAACGTTCTCAAATTTTAATCAAAAGGTAATCTCATTACTCGTCCAGTAGTTTTTGTAACCCAAAGCGCGTTGTATCATTCACTTACTCTGTAATGACGTGTCAATAAAGTGATCAATATTCGCCCAAACCAATAAGTTCACAATAACAGCTTTTATCTGAATAGTATGTATTTTTGTGTTCAACATCCCTAAACCCATTGATTTAAACTCCAATTTGATTTGTATTTAGTTTGATCGTTGTTAATCTACTACTACTACTAATTATTATTATTAATACTGATACTGTCACGGTTTTATGAACATGATAAGGCTGGTGGTACAATATATTTTTACATAGTGGTATATTTTATAGTTGTATCGATGATGGAAATAATAATTTATTTAGACTTATTATGTTTTTACAAACAAAGCTATCAATGAACAAGAAGATAAAATAAATAAATTAATGGATTAACGATACATAACAATTTTAAAATACACGTCAGGATTTAAAATCGATAGAAATACATATTCCGCCAAAATTAAGTAATTATATTATTATTATTATAGTAAAATTTTACATAAATATTTTTTTAACATAAATATATCTAGAGACACATTTACATTAACTGCACTCATTTAAATAAAATATTGTTGTTTCATACTTTTAAATATTTCTAATAATATAAACCCGTGGGAGCTGATAAAGAACCTAAAAACAAATATATTGGTCTGTTACTAATCATTCTCGGATGACCTGTTGGTATAGGGGTAAGGTGTATGACTTCTGTGCTGGTGGTCCAAGGTTCAATCCTGGGTTCCACCACAAATGTATCTGATTGCCAAACCCTTTCTTCGCCTCTGACAAGACGTGTATTAATCACCACTTGTGGATGGGGGGAATGGCAGACCTTCACCGTGGTTTGGATTTCCACGTTAAACTGTAGGTCCTCCATTTCATCTCACAATCACCCTACCATTACACATTAGCGTAAGTGCGTATAACCCGAACGGGTAAATAATACGTGATGCTAATAGTAATAATACAAATCATTCTCACATAAAGCAACATCTTATCTGGTTACTATTCATTCAAACAAATACTTTGCCAACCAAACAAATACTAACGTACCTTAAGAGAGTAGAAACTTGAAAGTCCATTGCCACACTCACAAAAGTACATCACCTATATCTATCTCTGAGCGAGTTCTATCCAGTGAAACTTATTACACCTATTTTTCATCTCTTCTTACAACATATCTATGAAAAGAATGAATGCAGATGGAGCGGTTATTAGTGACTTTTTCAAAATGTAATTAAGGGAAGAATTTATTACTGTTGACTACACCAGTTAATAGAACAGGATTAGAAATGTATCAGGTAAAGAATAAAGAAAATAATATTATTACTAAACCATTAATATTAATCGATTTTGGAGAGTGAAAGTTCGTCAAGTCTAAGTCACTGATTAACTTATTTAGACCCACACCTGTGGACTTGTGGTCTGAAGTGTAAAGCTCACAATATGTTGCAATGCTAGTGAAGAATAGGTAAATATTTTAATCCCATCCGAATGCAATGTGTATGGTTTTCTGTATAGGATTCACCACTGCAATTTTCCGATCTCCTTTCCACATGAATCCTATTTAGATCAAGATGTTAGAAGTGAACTTCAGCAAGTTAACTCCATTTTCACAATTAATTTTTCTAAAAATAATTATTTAAAATAGATTTTGAAAACAGGGAACTTACTATTACATTATAATACTGTGTATAATAGGACGTTTAAATAAATAAATAAAATAAGATAATATTACCAATATCAAATGAAGGGCATGTATGAAAAAGGGGAAAAGTCACATTACACGAAACGACTTGTACATCTCAAACCCCATAAATACACAAGAAAATATTTTTTTTTTAATTAATTTAAATATGATAAAGGCCTCTTTAAACCATAATTTCAGGTAGAGTACATTATAAATGCCTCATAAATTGTCTAGTATGTAACAAAACTAGCTCAATTTAAATGTAAATTTGGACCATTTGGTTTACATTTCACAGAAATTTACGAATATTTAAATACATATTTAAAATGACGCATTGACACTGAAACCCCTAGTGATGAGATGTATGAACCGGCCTGAGCTATTCTGAGTGACCTGGTTTATATCTAGGCTGGGACATTTAATATCTTTCAATGGTGTCAAATAAATCTAAGTATACCTTGATTTTATTACAAATGGAAATTTAGAGCCCCTTTTAGAAAATACAAACGTATTTATAGTGTTCAACACTGATAAAACTTTATTATATTATAAGCGTTATTTTAAAGGTATTAGTAATATTTATCACCCCCTTCGGTAGCCGTATAGTTTAAGGCACTACTACAACAGTAGACTAGAATGCCTAAAATGGGAGGATCAAGTTTCAAATCTCAGTTAGGTGGACTAACATTGTTTTTTATAAAATAATGTTCCACTCCCTTTACGCAAATGCACGTACACTTCCTCTAAATATAACATTCCTAATCCCTAAAACCATTAGCGTAATAATAACACATAAGCGTATAGCTCGAACGGATGGTATTATGGAATGCTAATATACATACATGTAGTAAGACGCGGTGGTAAGAAAAATACAAATATATATGATATTTTGTAAACAAATCTATGGAACTGCAGTCGCTAATAGCTAAAACTGCATTTACAATGGGACTAAGAATTATTATTCTTAGCAACAGACATATCTGAAAACTATATAAGTTACTAGATTTACTTTCACATATGGAAACGTCAAGTAAAGTCATCTGAAGCTGTCACTTTTGATATATCAAAGTCAAAAGAGACAGCTGCAGATGACTTGACGTATGCATACGTGAAAGTAAATCTAGTAACTTTTCTACCTGTCAGGTATGTCTGTTTCCAAGAATAATAATTCTTAGTCCCATTGTAAATGCAGTTTTAGGTAGTAGCGACTGCAGTTCCATAGATTTGTTTACAAAATATCATATATATTTGTATCTTTTTTACCACCAAGTATTACTATCAGTTCAGGTTATTCGTAATTACTCTAACAGGATAAGTATGAGAAAGGAAGCTTTTTAGAGGTAATATACCCACATTTGCGTAGAAGGAGAGGGAAACCACCCCCAGTAGATCCGACCGGTATTCGAAGCCCAATCTACCCGTATTCAGCAGGCCAGTCTAACACAAGCGTGACACCTTAGACCGTTCGATCACTGAAGCGGGTAATATTGATAATAATATTAGAAATAATCTTCATAGCTAACTTTTTCCTGTTCACCTCGCCTTACCATCCAATAGGAATATAATATTTATGTAATTTAATTAGTGGAGTATAGATGAGAAAGGTAGAATTAATAGGAATTGTACCAGCATTTTTCATGGTAAAAAAGTTTAGTACAAAAAATAAACCTTAGTTAACTCATCTGTTATTCAAACCCCAGCCTCCTCATTTGAAGTCAACCAAACTAGATGAGCTTGACGTTTAGTTCGTGTGCCCACCGATGAAACCATATAACTAATATAAGAAAACACAAAGGTGTATGTTGTATAAACGAGAAATTTTTCGTTTCAAATGAAGCCAAAAATAATAATTGTATTTGAAAAAGTATGAACCTAGAGTTGATTGGTTTTTGAATCGAATTGGTTGTTGTTTTTGTCGATGTTTTCATAGGGGGATCTTTTTTGAGGGTAGGTGGGGGGTGGGGGGTGGGGTGTTATGTAAACAACGCCGGCTACTCGATGCCAACATGTTCAAAAAAGTTCAATAACAATGGAAATTATTTGACGTGTTCTTGTTTGCAGAGCAAGTGTTGTCGGAACCAACATATGAATTAACAAACCCCTAGACAAGTGATCACGAACCTATCAAATTATCCGTCAGTCACGATTAAAGGTGAACTCAATATGAAGACAGCACTAACAAACAGAAAGGGTGCATGCATGTTGAGCTCCAAATGGATATAAATCCCATCAAACCAACCTTAGGGTTGTTGACTTAATAAGAAGATATACAGAGTGTTCGAAAACTCATAGGCCAAACTGCACACATAGCTTGTTTGAACCAGAAGTAATGCAACATTCCTATACACTTACATCACGTAAACTATGTTAATACCATTAAATTGTGTCCAACGTTTCGGTGTACAGTGCCGAGAGAGCAAAGCTGTTCAAGCAGGCATGTACAACAGGTTGCATAGGAGTTAGGTGCGTGGCACTACACACCTCGACATCTTGGAGTACTACAGTAGAGAACATCCCACAATTAATAGTAAACAACACACCAGTCCAACTAGAAATATGAATAAGTTCTGAGGGTCATCATTAACGGTCAAATATCACAGAAAATGCTTGTCATAATTATATGTGCAGTGCCACGTGCCTTGCTTCTATACCACTTGTTGTACACACATGCTTGACAGATCTTCTCTCCTGGAGCTCTACGCCGAAACTTTTAACACAATTTAATGGTACAGTGGAAGCTGACTAATTCGAAATCATCTTTAATTTGGATTTTTCACCCAGTCCCGTGAATTTTGTATTAAAACAATGTTAAAAAATTGTGAATAGTTCGAATGTTGTTTTGGTTAATTCAAGCTTTCCGAAGTTGTAATGTACAGTATTGTTTTTCTACTTCTAGTTGCAGCACTGTGTTGTTCTATTTTTGGAAACAGGAGAGGCGACATTGGAATGCGGTCAGTACCCTTATCACGCCCCTCCCCTCCCCCATTTACACATACGTAATTGTTTACACGTACAATTCTGTACTCCGTTAGCCAAGGTCAAAACTCTCTAGCGGTTACGTGCGCTGTTGTTAGTGACTCGATCGTAGCAATATTCTTGTGACGTGCGAGTTTATTTTGTTTAGTTTTATTTTTGTTTAGTACACACTGTACAGTAATGTTGGTGTGTACGTGTCGTGATGTCACTGTCCAAGCCACAGTCCGATAAATCATTAACTTTGGCCAAAAAAGTAGCGGTGATAAAGGAAGTGGAAAAGGGAATTCCTTTAAAGAAACTAATTTAATTAGAATTATTGGATTATAAGGTGTTTTTCCCTGGTCCCTTCAAGTTCTAATTGTCCAGGTTCCACTGTATTAGCATAGGTTTTCGGATGTAAGTGTATAGGGATTTTGAATTACTTTTGGTTCATACAAACTATGTGCAGTTTAGGTTATGAATTTCAGAATATCCTATATAAATATATGAATATCATCTCAGAATTTCATTGTAGACAACATTCTTGGCAACAATTTGCCTTGTGCTAGTTGGTCGTTGATCTTTTCCAATCTTAACAAATGTACGGACCCCATAAAATGATCGTGAACTGCTGATTCCGACATAAGAATGCTAAAGAAATGGGAAACTTTTGCCTAACCAATTTTAATGGGATAAAACCATCAATTTATGTCAATTTAATGCGTGTATTGAGTACTTGCTGTCAGAAGGTTTATCCTGTTAAAACAATGCAGTTGTTCATCTGTTTTACTCCATCCTTCTTTCATTGATGAACCCTTAGGAAGTATTCATATTTCGCAAGAAAGTCATAATTTCCTTATATTTGAGTTTCAGCTAACGACATGAGAGGGTAATTAATTCAATGGTATTGAGATATTCTGTTGAAAAATATGGTTCTTCACTCACGTCACGATGGAACCCACAAGATGGTGTTCCTCATTGATAGTCAATTTTGGTCAAAATAGCCTTATTTATTGTTGCATAATCTTTATTGCAAGGTACAAAAATCGCTTGCTCACCGACCAAACAAACCCACCCTCAGTGCAGGTATCCTGGTTTCTAAATCAGACCTCCTCGTCACTGGAAAACCAGATTAGATGAGCTTGACATTTTGGTACCTGTGACCACCGGTGCAAATGATAATATAATCAAATATATAAAAGTATATTTATAAACATTTTAATTTGAATCTATATTTAAATCAAGCGATTGATGCTGTGTTCTTTACTATACTATTTAAGATAGTTGTATCAAAATATTTTCAATGATGTATAATGTACCTATATATTCATCGTTTATTTTATTACACTGTTTTGAAATTTTTTGTGAAGATATGAGTGTACATCAAACCTGGACATGACGTCCACAGTTTGTGATCAAACACGATCTTACACTCTTACACTTTTATCTGCTTCTCTCTTTCCCTCACATATGCACGCACACGCGCTTTCAGTGACCTAGTTCGCAACGGTTGCCAGAGTATCTACAAACATTAAGGTTATAGATCAAACACAAAACAAGGGAAACGAAAGGAAAACCAATATGAAAGACTAGAAAAAAATCTAGTAAAAAGATACATATTTTGATAGTGAAAGGACGTCGAGAGTGTTGAGATGAAAATGACCTTAAATGACCTTAAATGACCTTAAAGGTCCTCACCTGAGTTGACCCCTCCCTTGTGTTCTTCCTCCCAACCATCCAGCATTTCTCCCATTGGTTGAGGACAGCATTAGTTTTATATTAGCACTACGTTTTACTGCCTGTTCAGGATAAACGTATATGTACTTATTCCACCAATGAACTATGAATGAACAAGGTTGAATTCAGAGTAAGTGCATCCACATTTGCTTGAATAGACATTGTACTTATTTTACGTATTCATACATAAATTCGTGTTATATACTGCTGTAACGTTTGATGAATATTATCAATACATATAAAATAACACTATAAATATAGTAAAATGTTATCAATTTTGACCGCATAAATTATGTTTCTCCTTTCTAAAAAGATGATCTAAATTTCCATATTCAGTAAAATCTAGGTACCTATTACATTAATGTTCTTAATTGAAAAAATCATTTTGGAGTTAAGGTTTTCCAAAAACAATATTTTATTAAAGCTATATAATAGATAAAAACTCTTCCTTTTTTTTTTCAAAAAAATTTCAATGGTTTACAAATACAAATTTTTCTTTCAATTTTCATGATTTTTTTGTTAGAAATATGCATTTGCATTTTAAAATATGACTTTATCTAAACGCACTGAATATTCATTTGATATTTAAAAAAAAAGTGAATTGGCATTCATATATTCATATCCATTCGGAATCGTTTTGGAGGTTATGCCTCATTCGGTATAAATGCATGACCGCCAGATACCAATTATTACCCTTTTTATTACTACCCATTCCGTACTTTTATCCTCTATCCTCACTCCCCGTAATGCCCTCTGCCCACCTTTTATTGTGAGGAAATATTCAATAATCATTAAAGCATTCCCACGCACGTGAAATAATGAGACTAAAACGCTTATAACCACCATTGGTAAAATGGAAGCACGTTTTTTTTTTAGAAGCTCAATACATATTTCTGGGGTCTATTCAACACTGATCGCTTTACCAGCGCGGATAAAGCTCTATCTCCCACTTCTTTTAGCTGTGAGGTTTCCTCTCTCTATGTCCTCACCAGGTCGGGTAGCCCTTATTTTATGAGACGCGAGCCCCAATTAATTGTTGGCAGCCCCATATTAAAATGTTCCCTTGGTGGCGGGTATTCCAATCTACTGGGTCAGACAAGGACCGGTGGCGAGGAGGGGGAAGTTGCAAAATACTTGGCCTGGGGTAGGGACCGGTTCAATTGAGCAGAGAACACAGTAGGAAGGAGAGGACCAAATAACAATCCCAAAAGACTATTTGAAAAAAAAAAGTCACTTTCTTGTGACACTGTGAGAAAATAAATATGTAGGGAATAGCAAAAGAGGCGATGCAAATTATTTTATTTTATGAAAAAGTGTTTTTGAAATCATAAAGAATTAGTCAAATTTACGATTAAAGTCAAGCACCGTAAACACGTTTTTTTTAAAGTATTTCGTAACATATTAAATTTAATATAGAAACCTTAAGTAAATAATCATGTGCTAAATAATCAGCGCAGTATTTATAATTCATTCACGAGCTAAGTTTACCTGGATGACAGTTCGAAATGTTACTAGAAGTAATCCCTAATATATCACTACGCCAACAGCTGACATCTATCACTTTGGATCACTGTAATGAAAATCGATGGTAATATATTAATGTGATAGTTAATCACAGTAATTTAGGCCAATATTATTATTTATATATTTATTTGAGGACGGACACAAAGTTTATTTATCGTTTTATTCCACTTTAAAAAAAGATTAACGCCACTTTCACAAAAACTTCTAACGAACATAGCTTCAAAATGGCGACTGACGAATCTAAACCATATGGTTGAACATAACGGTAAACAAGTTTTTTACAATGATGCAGACACGCAGTTGATGAAAATATTTTATTCAGTTAAGTATTTCAAAATAAGATAAAATAATCATAAAACTATTTATTTTATGTAAAAAAATAACAACAATTTTCTCTTTTCCAAGTAAATACGATACCTGTATTAAAATATATTGATGTGTGCACTATATTACACAAAATCAGTAACGTTCCAAAACGAAAAATAAGTACTTTTAATTATGTTTAAAATATTGTTTCGAGTTGGATAAAAATACATTATTTAAAAAATGAAATAGTATTATTAAAAAAGGTGACCTGGTGGTCTAGGGGTAAGTTGTCAGACTTCTGTGCTGGCGGCCGGGGTTCAATCCTCGGTCCCGGCACAGATTTATCTGATTACTAAACCCTTCCTTCACCTCTGACAAGACATCTTGTGAATGTGGGGAATGCCAGGCCTCCACCGTGGTTCGGATTCCACGTTAAACTGTAGGTCCTTCATTTCATCTCACAATCACCCTACCATTACACATTAGCGTAAGTGCGTATAACCCGAATGGGTAGTAAGACGCGATGCTAATAATAATAGTATGAGAAAACTTAAGTTGTCGTTATTTTAAATGTAATATATAACAGATAATTAAATATCTTTACATTTATAACAAAACAGTGATCTTTTACAAGTGTTTGCAACCCAAAACCTAAACATATGATTTTAGAACTGTCATCCAGGTAAAAACCTATCGTGAACAGTCTGTACTATGAATCCTTCATTGGCGGTCACATAATTGAAGGTGGGAATGTAGGAGACGCGTTTTAAGATCATTTGTTTATGTAATTTTTAATAGCAAAACTATTCGTTTGCCAAAATAAATAAAATATTGCTTCAATACAAACATAAGAGTTTAATTTTCTTAACATGATGGTATTAACGGTGGTTGAATATCTGTCAAAAGCATAACAACATTAGATGAGAAACTTTTTAAATTAAGATCTACAATTTTCATTAAATTCCATGACACCCATGACAGATATTTAAGAACTGTTTATATCAAAATGTGAAGAAAATTACATTCTATATTTGTACTGGAGCAATATTTTATTTATTTTGATGTCACCATGTGAAGAAAATTAAACCCTATGTTTCTATTAGAGATATATTTTGTCTAAAAAAATGTATTGTTATAAAAACTGCAAAAATACTGCCTTTAACTTGCGTTCCCTATACTCTCACCTAAAGGACCATTAACGCAATAGACCTGATTGCCGGGGATGGGGAGGTAAGGGTTAAAATTCCGGTCAGGTGTACTGGTCTATTATCTTTTCTCTCTCTCTTTCTCGCTCTCTCTCTCTATCTCTCTCTCTCTCCACACACATCCATACAGACATATTTTCTCTAGTTTTATCTACCTTATTCATAACCACACAATTTATGTATATTCCATTCACGATAGGTTTTTACCTGGATGACAGTTCTAAAATCATATGTTTAGGTTTTGGGTTGCCAACACTTGTAAATTATTATTATTAGCACCGCGTCTTACTACCCGTTCGGGTTATACGCACATACGCTAATGTGTAATAGTAGGGTGATTGTGAGATGAAATGAAGGACCTACAGTTTAACGTGGAATCCGAACCACGGTGGCGGTCTGGCATTCCACACATTCACAAGATGTCTTGTCAGAGGTGTAGGAAGGGTTTGGAAATCAGATAAATCTGTGCCGGGACCGAGGATTGAACCCCGGCCGCCAGCACAGAAGTCTGACACCTTTCCCCTAAACCACCAGGTCACCAACACTTGTAAAAGATCACAGTTTTGTTATAAATGTAAATATCTTTAATTACCTGTTATATAGTACATTTAAAATAACGTAAACTTAAGTTTTCTCATACTATTTCCTTTTTTTAAATAATTTCTTTTTATCCAACTCGAAACAATATTTTAAACATAATTAAAAGCCCTTACTTTTCGTTTTGGAACGTTACTGATTTTGTGTAATATAGTGCACACATCAATATATTTTAATACAGGCATCGTATTTACTTGGAAAAGATAAAATTGTGGTCATTTGTTTACATACAATAAATGATTTTATTATTATTTTATCGTATTTTGAAATATTTAACTGAATAAAATATTTTCATCAACTGCGTGTCTGCATCATTGTAATAAACTTGTTTACCGTTATATTAAATCATATGGTTTAGATTTGTTCGTTGCCAATTTGAAGCTATGTTAGTTAGAAGTTTTTGTGAAAGTGGTGTTAATATTTTTTTAAGGGGAATACAACTATAAATAAACTTTGTGTCCGACCTCAAATAAATATATAAATAATATTGGCCTAAATTACTGTGGTTAACTATCACATTAATATATTACCATCTGTTTTCATTACGGTCATCCAAAGTGATAGATGTCAGCTGTTGGCGTAGTGATATATTAGGGATTATTTCTAGTAACATTTCGAGCTGTCATCCAGGTAAACTTAGCTCGTGAATGACTTATATATATATACGGATAGCTAGAACGGGAATTAATACATGGCGCATAAAAAATATGTATTACAAAAGATGCTGACAGTCTTACTACCAGTGTTTTGAGAAAGGTTTAAGGTAACATAAACATTTAGAAATGTATTTGAACTAGAAGATCGTTGCAGCGATGGCTGTAGATTATTGAACTAAAATGTACTCTTAACTTTTTATTGGGAAAAGATTTACATAATAATACCTCATTCAACTTTCTAGTTATAGGTTACTCGTCAAAGGCTAACAACTTTACACATATAGAAGTGTTTAATTTGAATCAAAACTTATATTTTCCCCCTTCAAGCCACCATGAGAATTTTAAAAGACCCCTCTCCCAGCTCTCTATTTGTTGCACCAAACTACTAAAGTAAGAATTAAAGCTCTTATTATTTTTAACCAAAGCTATATATTTATTTACCGTTATAAATATATACACACCTCTTGTTTTAATAGTGATGTAAACAATGCATGATTGTACTTCCAACACAGAAGGAAAATATTAAAACTCGTTTGGAAATTTGGGTTTTAGTTTTAGGCTATTATCTTCACCGGCATACTAGCCCCAGGATATTTAAAATTAGTGTTCGTGGGTCAAAATAGGTTAAACTATGTTCTCGTAATTTCAACTACCTTAATAAGCTTATCAAATTATATATAAGAAGAGGTCATTAAAACTATATTTAAGATTTTGGAGCAAGCTGACTTTTGTGTGTGTGTGTGTGTGTGTGTGTGTGTGTATCAAACATGATATTACATTCACTTCCCATGATTTTCTTTCAAATTAAATAAGTTAATTTTTCATTTATTTCAAATGTATGTGAAGTTCACTTATCAATGTCTTATTGTTACTTTGTACGGTACTTATTTTGTGCATGCGTTTTAGGTCGATGGAAAACAC
The DNA here is from genome assembly GCA_902151445.1 of Timema monikensis. Lineage (NCBI taxonomy): Eukaryota > Metazoa > Arthropoda > Insecta > Phasmatodea > Timematidae > Timema > Timema monikensis. The sequence continues at coordinate 231,239 of CABFVZ010000570.1, read as the reverse complement.
TTGCAATATGTGCAAGTTTTTATGATGGCAATTATTTATGCTAATAGCAACCACTATGAAACAGTATCATTCATGGCCAGCTTTTACTGAATTAAGTAGGAAAATTTCCTCTGTGTACATGTTTTCCCCCAGTGCACATTTCTAACAGTCAGGGCTATACGCACTTTAATCAAGCTAATGAGTAAGGACGAAACAGGGAGACTGTTTAGGAAATGTACCCGTACTAGCGTAGAGGCAGAGGAAGAAACCATTTAGGGGAAAACACCATCAGTAGACCCAGCCGGAATTCTAAACAAGACCTCGCCATCACCATAAAACCAGGATAGATTTCATTTAAACATTTATCTTCAGTGCGATGCATAAGTATTGGAAGAGAATACAAGTTTGAATTAAGTAATAATATAACAAATTATGAACACATAGCTACGTTCCATATGAATGAAAATTGGCTTATAGCATAAAAATAATCATGGAAAATAATGTTGCAAAGAAGTTGATTATAGATCACAACAAAATTAATAAATCAGCAATAGAAAATGTTGCGAAAGAACAACACTGACCAAGTCGTTTAAAGATGGCACTTCGTGATTTAAAGAACTAATTCTTTTGAGTTTTAAGTATGATTTATTACGTTTGTATGTAATGAATGAACATTTCATTTATTTAAAAGTAAATATGTCACTATTCCTGTTACTTTAAAATCCTATTCCTAAACTGTAATCACTAGTTTTCGATTTAAGAAAAAAATTGAGGGTACAGGGAGTACATGAGATAGTAGAGGAAGCAAGACTGAGATGGTATGGACATGTAATGAGGATGGAAAAAGAGAAGATGCCCAAGAAAATGTTGTCAATGAAGTATGTAGGAAAAAGACAGCAAGTGAGGCCAAGAAAGAGAAGGAAGGAGCAGATAACAAAAAGTGTTTGAGTGAGAGGAGAAGAAGAAATTAAAGGAGGAATAATGGTAAAAGAATAGAGGAAGATGGAGGAGGCATTTACTAAACTGACTCAGTCACAGACTGGAAGCAGTTTATGATGATAATTATTATTATTCTTTATAATTTACAATTTCAATATTTTTCTGTACATACCTCACATTTTAATAGTAAAACAAATAGACTACATAAGTAAAATGGTTTGTTTGATTTACGCTAGATCACGAGAACTTGAGTATATTTACACCCGCTTCAGGGGACAAATTGTCTAAGACAGGGGTCAGCAACCTGTTTGACAACGCAGGCCGTATGCTTTATATATATATAGCGAGGAATTTTAACATTAAACTTCTCATAATAGTTATTAGTTTATTTTTATGAAAAAAAGTTTATTTTCTAAATCTTTAAAGGGTCAAATAATACCACTAGGTAGGCCAGATATGGCCCACTGGCTATAGTTTGCTGACCACTGGTTTAAGGCGTGACTCTCGTGCTAGACTGGCCTTTTGATGACGGGTAAATCTGGGTTGGAGTCCGGGTTGGGTCTATTGAAGGTGTTTTTTTCCTTTATGGTTTACCACTCACCTTCCAAGGAGATGAGGGTAAATTACCTCTAAAATGTTTCCTTTCTCAGCCCCACCTCATTAGAGTGATTATCATATAAATGGGTATAGAGTGAACAGTTAGTAAAACGCAGTGATTTCAAAACAAATATATTTACAATTTGGTGATATTAAAGTGAAACGTCCAAAAAATTGTAATATAGCTATTAAAAAAATAAATTCTGAATTTTGTCACTCCGTTTGAATACCATAACGTTAGCTCTTTAGAATTTGATCACTAGGAATCAAATTACCTTCAATCGGGACTATTATGATAACATATTTATATACTAGTAAAGATTCACGGTATTGAGGAATAGAGTTTGATAGGTCTATATGAATGTATTTTTTTAGCACTGCATATACTACCTTTTTGGGCTATACATATATATATATANTATATATATATATATATATATATATATACTAATTAAACTAATGAGTTATGGATGAGGAAAGTTGAATTTATAGGATATGTACTCACATTTGCGTGGAGGTTGAATGGAAAACCATTTATGATAAAACAACCTTTGGTACAACCGACTGGGTTTCGAACCCCAATCTCTCCCTGTCATGGGCAGTCTTTTCTATTTCGATAGTGATGCCTTAGGGCTTAGACCATGCGGCCACCGAAGTGGCTAGGTAAATTATTATTTTAGAAATATCTACACGTGTATTAAGTTCCATACTGAGTGATACCTTACACTTTATGACAGCGATGGCCACTAATTTTCAAGTGTGCCCAGCAAATGCAATTGAGTAATTTTGCTAAATAAAATAACTCGTAATTGGTGCAACTGTCACCATGAGGCGTTAAAACTGCTTGTATGATGTATATACCTCTGTTCTCATCCCGCAAATACTTGTGGTTTATTTGGTTATTCCAGATGTTGTGGAATACACTACTACGAGACGTAGCCTTATGGAGGAACTGTAATTTAAATTGTAAGGACTCTAAAAATCAGAAACACAGAATTTTTAGGATTTTTTTAACTCTTTTAAGAAAGTGGTCCTAAAATTGATGCTAGTATTTACGTCATATATTTATTATGTATAGTTAGAGTTTATTAAGAAGAAACTTTTAGAAAATATAAACTTAATGTTTATGTAGTCAATAGTGATAAAATTACTATATTATTATGATTATTTTATAAATATTGATTTTATCTTTTAAAAGTAACGACAGAAGATAATGTGAATTGCGATATGAATATATGAAAGTAGATTTAGTAACTTTTCTAGCTGTCAGGGAAGGTTCTTCCTATGAAAATTTTACTGTAAACTTAATAATAAAATTGAAGTTGACTTTGTGTTAGCATAGTTGGTATGTCCTTAAAACATTCATCTTCAAAGAGGTTTTTATTTATCCATAGTAATTTAATAACGTTAAATTTTGTTTGCAATTCTTGCTGACATATTTGGGAATATTGCCATGTGTTAAATGCCAAATTTAGAAAGTTTAAATTATTACTGAAAATAAGTTATATATTTGTCTAGCAAATCATGCAAAATATAAATTTTATCTGTTTTTATGGGTTAAAATGTTTGATACAACTCAGACCTAAAGTCATTAATGGAGCACACAAATTTTATAAAATGTTTAAATTTAAAGTCTATAAATTTAAACAATCTCCAGATAATATTACAACAAAGTATTTTGGAAGCTATGACTCATTTATGAAATAAAACTCTAATAAATGTTTAGATATAAAACCAAAAGCACTCAACGTTAATAAATGAAACCATGTGTAAAGTAAAATATAATTTACTGGCACAAGAAATGTTTGCTATCAGAAAAGATTCATTTTAATGAAATCATAACAATTGAAACTATAATACGTATAGTTCTAGTAAAAAATTTACAGGAACATGATTTAACCATTTTATTCTTATAATTTATCATAGTAGGCCTTTCTGACATTTGTAGAACTCTACTATATATACGTCATGTCATGTGAGTTTGAACAGGTTGTTTCAACTTTGACAGATAGTCAAGCTTTATCACCCAAATTGTTTCACTAGAGAATGTCAACATATTTTGTTCAAAAAAGTTTAATATGAGGATAAAAAAAATTGAAGCAAGAGAAAATTATTTATTTATATAGTAAGTTTGTAATGTTTATATATAATATTTTGATACAATATACACTTTAAACTTACGAGTGTCTAAGTTTGTCCAATTTGTATTTTTATTGAAATTATAGTTCAAATAATATTATTGTTTTTGTAGTATGTTTACCACAATGGATATCAATAGCTTAAATGTTGTTGTGTCACGGCTAACTACTTCTATGGGATATCCACATAATTACACTAATGGGTATTGAATCTGATTTGTGGTAACTAAATGATTAGATTTCGTTAAAAATTAACTTGGATTTCGGTATAAAAAAAACCGTAAATAAATTATTTATTTTGGGTTTAAAATGGCAACCAATAAAAAAATTATGGTTAAAAATAATAAATACCAAACAAGTTAAAAATAAAGTTTTATATATATATTCTTATTTAGTATATTTAAATATATGTCTTTGACCACAATATGGCCAGTTTATTAACATATTTTACCTATGTTCTTTGGTCGGGGGAAATACATCTCTTAGAATGGATACACTTTATTTGTCTATTAATAAGTTGTTATGGTTAATTTACATTTAACTTGACCGAATTAAGCAGAACTCACATTTTACGGTCAAGTTTCAAACCTCACGAAAATATTTTATTTTGTTTTATCCCATGTAATAATCCAAACATTTTACAAATAACTTTAAATATTTTTTTGATATCCATTTTAGAGTTTTAAGTAAAATTTATAAAAACATTTTGCCATATTTTGGTGTCTCTACTTATCGGTAGTGAGGAGTAAGGTAGATTTAACAGGAAATGTACCCTCATGTTCATGTAAGGAAAGTGGTAAAACGCATTTAGTAAGACCAATCTCATGACACGTAGTCAGGTCTTGAACCACAGCCTATCCATATCCACCTAGTAATCCAGTCTTTTGCGAGAGTAACGCCTTGAGACCATACAACCAGCTATGTGACTGAGGACTTAATCTAAGTTGTAGTGATGAGAAAGGTAGTTTTTGAGGAAACGCACAATCAGTATATTGTAGAGGGGTTTGGAAAAGCGCATGTGGGAAATCACGTTTGGAACATCAACAGGGACATGAACTTTAACCTCCTCATCTGTCATCAATGTTGATCAAGTGCAATAGGAGTCTAACGACTTAGACCACTAGAGCATTACGTTTAAACTAGCACGAGTTTCGATTTTGACAGATGTAAGTGAAGATTTTAACTCGTTCTTTAACTTCTAGAATAAAATACTTGATATATTGTTTGAATAAAATTAGGGTCTTCTTGGAGTCTTAAAACTTCCAGGAGGAAATATGTGCTTGTCTTCACCAAAAGATATTAAGAATTATGCACTTTTTATTGTAAAGTCAATTTAATATATCTAAAGGGAGATCGAAGCCTAGTACTCAACCTGTATGTTTTTATTGAGTGAAATTCAATATTTCGAATAGAAATTAGAAACTAATCTTAAACCAATATCTTAAAATAAATCATCATGGACATTGTTCTTTTTCCTTGTGAGAGCTGGCAAATATATGTATTGTTATATAAATCCATCTCCATTATTCATCATCAGAAACTATTAAAACTTTTAGAACAAACATCTACTAAAGTTATTATATATTTTAATATTCTCCAGACAATTCGTATTTAATTTAACAAGCTTAACTCATTTAATAGATATTGAAAATTGTTTTACACTGGTCAAACAATATTTATCTTTTGGCCCATAGCATAAAAAAATATGATAAAGTGTAACTTTGAGTTTAACTATCCTGTATTATATGACATATATAACAAAGACATATATAATTTGTATTATTATTATTATTATTATTATTATTATTATTTTCTCAGATATGGCTTTAATGTTGTATGTACCCGGACATCCTTAAGTAGGATTAGGATGCTGAAACATTGGCATGATAACCTACAGAAAGTTGGAATGATTGTGTTATTTTCATTATTGTAGTTTCGCCTAGTACGATTCATTCAATGATTAATTTTATTTAGATTGGTAAATGTTGTATTCTACGTATTTAATCTAACTCTTGTAGGGATTTCGATCATACCTTTGTTGTAGGCGGTGTAATTATTTTATTTTAAAATTAATAGAGCATCGGCCAGAAAGCATTCCTAAGCATACCTAATGATCTCAAGTTTTAAAGGCCATCATGCAAACGTCAGAGCCAGCCGAGGAAAAAGTATTGTTTTTATTTCTCCTTAGTGTAATCCCTAGGAGTGGTACCCACCACATATATTTCAAAACCCCATACCCACATCAATTTTACTAAATATTATATTACATATAGGTAGTTTAGGAGTCATCGACCTTTACAGAGTCTTTTTAAAAACCTTTGTCAGAAACGTGTTTTGAGGGGGGTTGGGGCATGACCCATAATGCACAGGGATACTCAACTGAAAGAGAGGATTTATTTTACAATATTCATATTTCCGAAAGTATTTTTTTTAAAGAGCTTATCAGCTTATATTCTACGCAGTATTTCATACTATATTTTAATGGATTAAAGAATTTTTAAAGCTACATGAACTCATTAAAATATTTTAATGAACAAAAAATGAAGGCCAATATAACTTGCGTATTTTTAATATTTTATTTCTAGATTAAAAAATAAATAATCTTTGTATCTAATTACATACAAATATGAGTCTTATTATATGTAGGTACTATGGATAGAGCCATTGAGGCTCGAAAAAACCTAATAGGTTTAGATATTTATTTACTTTCTCTTGACACCTCGGAGAGAAAGTATTGTGATCGTCAAAAACATCTAAGTCAAGGATTTGATAAATGTCGACGTTTTGTGCATGACCCCTTGAAACCAAAAAGAGGTTTTCGCAATGCTATCCGTCTGTCTGACCGTCCGTAGCTCGAGCTAAAGCAGAAACTATTTTACTGATTGTGCCAAGACTTTATATCTGGGGTTTCATAAGGTCCGCCCGAGGGATTATTGGAATTAGATATATAACCCTAAATTTAAGGATAGTTTACTGAAGCGCAAAAAGAGGAAAAAGAGATTATCTTTAAATTAGTTCTAACAATTTTGATTAGATTATATATCTAGACACTGTTTATTATTATAAACAAGAAGGCGACTCTCATTTTCTCGTAAACATGACTTTGAGGGTACTTTAAATTGGGGAAATTTTCCTATTTTCATAATTTCTCCGCAACTATATGAGATATTAAATAACTTATTATTGCAAAATTGTATTAATCTTAAAGATACAAATCTTTAATATGAAATATATTTTAATAAAATCAATTATTTCTTTGCTATAAGCAAATATATATACATACTTTTAATTCAGGTCTTTGAGAAATAATTTTATTCTTATGCTCTTTGTTGGACCAAGAAATTTCTCTTTTCTCAATTTTTCTGTAACAATGTTCCTAGTTCCTAATGCCATAGAGTAAGTAACAATGTATATTATTTCTACTATGACCTTTGGTGTAGTGTTTCTACAACAATGTATTGACCTAGTATTTCTTTTCACAAATCAAATTAGTTTTTAGTAAATGTATATCTAAAGATAAAAGCTGGATAAAATCTGTGCAGTGCACCGTACCATTTATTTGTGTGTGTGACTTTTGAACTTTCTAACTTATTTCGTTCTAATAAAAACACTAGTTATAAATATATTTTTATTTACTACATTTTACAACCATGATATTATTTAAGTTTTCAGAATGAGGGATGTAGTTAATGTAAAATGCACTGGCACTAGCGTTGAGAGGGGAATAGGAAACCCAAATGATCTGTGAAAATAATCCACAATGAACACGTTGAGATTCAAACTTAGATCCTCTCGTCAACGTCTATTCAGCCTCTTGAGAGACTGTAGCTTTAGGTCACGTGACTACTAGTGTGGTTTTCTAAACTTCCAGTCGTGTCTTCAATTTCCGTGGTATTTAAAACCTTAAAAAAATAAATTAAAAAAAATAATGTGAACTTTTGAACGCACTAAAATATTTAAAAATTGGTTAAATATTTATCAAATAATTAAATTTAAGCCGAATTAATTAAATATGTTTTAATTACGTCTTAGGCCCAGGCTGTCAGCATTTATTTGTATAATTGGGGTAGAGCTGAAAAAGGTAAGATTGAGAGGAGATGCGTGTTTGATGTATTTGGGGGATAGGAGGTGGGGAGCGGGGGAGGGGGGCATGAAAGAAAAATCACCCTCACTACACCATTCAGGGATTATAACCCCGACCTCTCCGTCTCCTGGAAGACCAGACTCATTTTAGAAAACATTCTATAAAAGGTTTATATATAAGGAAACATATATAAGTTAAGGTAAGACTTGAAAAGTCAACCATAACTTATTTTAAGTGTAATCTTCAAATAATCAAACTGTACATTTATACTTTTTTTTACATATTTTCGTAATGTTTCAATCGTACGTCTCATAAGAAAATTAAATCGTTTTTAACATAAAATTTCTTCTTGATTTTTTTTTTTTGCTTCATATAATTTTTATATGATTCAATAAAATAAAATTTTAATTTTTATCAAATATAATACCTTTATTTTATTTTTGACTGATATATAGATGACTAAATACTTAATAATTTAAAATTTTCCAAAGAAAAAACTTTATTTACTTAAATTTTCAAACATCATAATTATATCATAATTATAATCTAATTATGTCTATTTTTAAAATGTTTAGTATTATTTTCACTGTATCCAATATTTTAATTTCCACACATTTAAAAAAAAATGTCAATTCATTTTTTCAATATATCACATTTTTAAATCCTTACACTATTGTCTGACTATTCTTTAATGGTCTCATATTTTTTATGATTCAATAAATTACCAATTATTTTTCAAGTATTATCCTACCAGACTAGACGAGCTTTACGTTTAGCACACGTGACCACCGATGTAGATGCAATTTGTTTTTATAGAAATCCTAGTGTATACACATGAATGCATTATATGTGTTCCTATAGCTCATATTCACACTTCCAGGAGAGTTCAAAATGTATTTTTAAAATACAGTTTCCCTCATGTGTGCCTTTCAAAAAGTAATTTCAAACATTGAGCTACGCTTATCATTGTTTCAGAAGTTCTCAAATATGGACACATGTTTTTCATATCGTATCCGCTATAATCCTCTTTTTTCGTTTACCATTCTGCCTTATCGTGTTTCTGTCAGCATTTATTTATAAGATGTTGTAATATCTCGCCTCGTATCTTATATGATGTGAAAGTTGCGTAAATAGATTTTTTTTAAGGTGTTTAAATGAAATGTAAAAAAAAACATAACGTATCGATTGGTTGAACGAAACAGTCCTTTAGTCTGTAGTGCGGATGACCCCTTTGACGTCACTAACAAGGTTGGTTTCAAGGCGTTGCCTGCTTGGGTCTGACCTGAAAGACCAGGGTTCAATACGTCTGAAAGCCCACACCGATGGGTACGCGGGTTGGGTCGTTAATAACGTTTGGTATAGTTTGCCGATGAAGGGATGTCGCTGATCGAATACCAGCCGAGAGTAATAAACGCATTTTTCCTCAATTATTTTACACTATTTTTTTTACATTTTCTAAACTATTTATCTCTTTATCTATACATGCAAAGAGAGTTGTATCTACATCTTCTAATTATAATTACTTTACTTTTCCCTGTCTCCAATTTTAAATACTAACTAATCTGGAATTTACACCTAAGAGCTAGTGTCCTTAATCTCTTTTACTTTTGAATATATTCCAGATGGACCATCCCGGGTAAATTAACTGCCTGGTACTCTCCACCGCTAGATCATTGAACAACCGCCTGGGACCATGTTTTCAGAGCTGCTAAGAGCTCCAGCGGTGACGAGCATCCCCCTGGGGAGGCGCCCTATGAAAGATGGTGCCCCGTTTACTGCTAGAAACCACTTCCTTGGACATAATATTACCCTAATACTAACCTACTCTAATTAACTACAAAATAACTCCCTACTCTAATCTATACTAATTAATTTTAGCTTCTGTTTCTTACACAAATTTTACACTAGAGTATTCATCCAAGAAAATGTGAGTACAGTTCCTTTAAATTCTACCGACCTCAACTTTACCCTGATTAGTACAAATATGTGAATATCCCGGACAGATCACAAATTATTACTGTTTAACTTACTCACTTCAGTGACCACATGGTCTAAGGCGTCAATCTAACAACAGACTCGAGTGTTGATAACAGGGAGCTCGGGTTTCAAATACCGGTCAAGTATACTGAAGGTGGATTTCCCTAACTGTTTTTTGCACTCTCACTCTACGTAAACGTAGGCACATTTCCTTTAAAATACAAACTTTCTCATCCTTAGCCCACTAGTGTAATTAATACATATGTGTACTTAACTTAAAGTTGGCTGTGTTATTACTTACAACTTTTTTCAACCCTCTCTCCAGGCGATATTCTGATTCAATTCCTCTTGCTCTTACTCACACGCACATTTGTAATCAGGAGGAAAGAGAAGAAGTACAAAGAAAATTGACAGAATTCTCCCAGAGAGGGAATAGAACGGTTGGCGCACAGCTGTACGTAAGGCATCTGATTGGCTAGCCGCTATATTAAATAGTATGAAAAATGTGTTGTATGGGAGAATACTTATGTCGGAAATATTTTCCGAGCTGGCGAGGAGCTATACGACAGTGTGCACTAATTTGTTGGATAAACATTGTGGCTGGTTGAGATTGAGTCCCGTCCTTCAGAGTCAAACGTTCTAAACTCTTCCCTGCTCTTATTGTGATGACTGTGGTAACATTTTTCACATATTATATCATGCATAATATTTATTGAGCAAATGGTAAGTTTTTTTAGCACCGCGTATTACTACTCGCTTGAGTTATGTACTTATTAAGCTAATAGTTTAAGGGATTAGGAAGTTTATATAAGTGTACCCGCATTTGCTTGTAGGGAGAGTGGAAAACTGTTTCGAAAAATCACCCTCAGTACAGCCGACCAGGATTTGAACCCTGATCTCTTCATCATTGGCAGGCCAGTTTATTGAGATAATGACACCTTAGACCATGCAGTCACCGAAACTGATAACGTTTTATTTAAAAGAAAGATGAATCGTGCGTCAGATGAAAGAGACCACCTCGTGGAGAACTACAGACGTGAGCGGGTGAAAGGAGATAATTTCAGGTGCGAGGGCAAGAAGCGGACGAGAGAGCACCAAATTATGTTCCGAGGGTAACTCGCCCAACGACTCCCAGGGTCTAGCTAGCCCGCGATAGCGACCATGCTTCTTCTCCATTCATCTTCCCCCTAGAGAACCCGCGAAGACGAGGAAAAATGCCATCCCCTTCAGGATTTAATTAAAAGCTGACTCCAAGGATGGAACTCTGATCGAGAGTGTCTAGCCAAGATATATTTCAACCCCCCGTCACAGTCCTTTTTCTTAAAGGGTCTTTCAAACAGAATAAGTCCTTGTGAAGCTTCGAAATTTCAAATTTTAATATTTGAAATACTTAGGCCTACCAGATTTGGATTATGAAGAATTTAATTTTGGAATTAGGACATTTGAAAAACTGATTTTTAATAGGAACCAACATTAAGTGTATGAGCCTAACGGTAAGTAATATGTTGTGATAAAAACAAACTAGCATTGATATATTGTCAAAATATAACCAAAAATTTAGTTCTGATATTCCAGGTAAGACAAAGCCGTAACTTATTTAAAATTAATTTTATTTTCAAAATATTTCATTCGAAATATTTTTATCATTAATGTTCGATTCGTAATCGATCCGAAAATGTTTCAACACATGAGATTCGATTTGATATCGATTCGAGTTAGTAAGGCAAGATTCTAAATCCATTCGAGTTAGAAAATCAAGGTTCAGATTGTAGTTAGTAAGCCAAGATTCTGATTTTTTTCGAGTTGTCAAATCAAGATTAGAATTTGATTTGAGATAGTAAGCCAAGATTATTTTTATAGTTAGTAATCTGAGATTTGGATTCAAGTCAAGCTTGTAAAATAATATTAGTATTCGATTCGAATTAGTCGGCCAAGATTCGTATTCTATTCGATTATGTAAGCCACGATTCTGTCTAAAGTTTGTAATCCAAGATTTGGATTCAATTCGAGCTTGTAAGATAAGATTCTGATTCGATTATAGTTAAACCAAGATTTGGATACAATTAGAGTTAGTAAGTTAAGATTAGGATGATTTGATTCGAGTTAGTAAGCCAAGATGTAATTCGATTAGAGTTAATAAGGCAATATTCGGGTTTTATTCGAGCTAGTAAGCCAAGATTAACATTTGATTGAAAAACTCTTTAATTCACACTGGTTCAAAACATATAGTTTTATTTTGTTCTTTGCAGAAAGTGTCTGAATCTTATGAACAAATAAAACATGAATACCCTTAATACTCTAGATTAATATCACTACACATTAATTGACACCACGACTTTTATTTCCTTGTTCTTCTTGCAAGTTAATGTTTAAAACCGTTAGGATTCACCAGGTTTAGGTGAGGAACCTAAAAACTATAGTGCTCTAAAGAATTTATTGGTAATTAAATCTAGATGGATTTTCTTTGTATTATTTGAATAGACAGTAAGAAAATTTGCGTCTGAGCTGTGTATTTTTTGGATCAAATTTGCATTAATCATAGATGAGAATATTCTCATTTCAGAGAAAATATTGCATCCGTAACTTACATAATAACAAAAAGAATAACATATTTATTTTTCAGTTATTTCACAAATATATGATTTTTTATTTTTAAATAATTTGATAAAATATATTTTAGGAATAGCTTTAGGCCCATACCTGATTACACAAATATACTTATTTTGTTTAAATCAAATACATACATTGTTAATGAAATTAAAGTCTGTTCACATTATGTACTGTAGCTTGACCCAAACAAACTTCTCATTAATGTTTGTATATAATATTTATACATAGCCGTAAGCACCACTTTTTAATTCGTTAATATGTTGTTCTTATAACGCTTCAAATTAATTTTTACTAAATAATAATAATAATATTTAGCACCGCGTCTTACTAACCGTTCGGGTTATACGCTTTAAGTACTAATTACGCTAATGGATTAGGAATGGGAAAGGTTGAATTAGAGGAAGTGAACCCGCATTTGCATAGAGGGAGAGTGTAAAACCATTTAGGAACCCCCCCCAGTTCACCCGACCGAGATTCGAACCTCGATCTCCCCGTCCTCAGCAGTCGAGCTCAACACGACAAGCGGGTCAGCCAACTTACGCCACCGAGGCGGGTACAATTTTTACTAAAAATTGAATCGTAGATAGTTTAACGATTTACAATCATTAGCATTCATCGATATTAAGAGCCCATCTCACCCAATGTAATTTAGGTTGGCAAAACAGCTTAAACCACGTGTCGTGTCGGAGTGTGTCAACCTGGAGTCTTCATTAGAAAACGTAAGAATTAAAACCAGTGAAATCATTTGAACATATTTTTAAAAAAAATTACAAAAAATTTACAATAGAAAACCACACTTAGATGCACTTTCTGGTACGAGAATAATCGTGTATCTAATATCTCAGTTATTAGGCCATGATATGGCATCATTTAAAGTAATATGTGGAATTTTAATCAAGTAAAGTGGAAATAGTTGTCTAAAACATTTACTCTCTTAGCTTTGATGGCATTGCACTTTTATATACAACCACCTCCCCTCATAAAAGAAGTGTTACTACTGTAATAATCAGCCAAAATTGGTGCACCAATTTTATCGTAAAAAATATAAGATAATAATCATTATATCTATTTCTAAAAATAATATTCCTCCCTCGTTGACGAAGCCATTAAAAAAAAGTGTCTTAAGCAAATCAAGAAAAATCAAAATTGCATTTTAAAATTCACTTTATTGATTACGCGCGACAAAGTATCTAGCTTTAGGAACAATTTATATTTAATATTCATTTTAAGATAGTTTGTAAGGATTTTATTGAATGTAGGGTGAATGATTATCTAGTTTTATAAAAAAAACTATTTTTTTTTTTACTTTTTATTGGACTGTACATACAGTAAATGGCTTGAGTGACCATTCATCTCGAAATTTCCGGGTCAGTTTGGATATTTGGTACATTGCATCGTATCGGTAAATGTCCCGGATATTAAAAGCCATCCCATTTTAGAAATGCATTTTTTTTAAATTACCATGTGGAGTTGGTTATGTGGACTCCAATTAGCAACATAGTTCGAAGTACTTAAGATTATTTTAATAATCCTTCCATTCGATTTAAACTCTTGAGCTACTTCTTTTTGATTTAACAAACTAGCCAGGAAAGCGTTACTAGTGGCATCTAGCGTCTATTGTTTCAAACATGACGCACGAGTTTCAAATTTGTCGCATCTATTCTAATGGATAAAATCTTAAATTTAACGAAATCTTATTATTAATAACTATCAAATTTTATTTGAAATTAGAACACAGTAAAATTATAGAACAAAATTACTAACTGTTATTGTTTCAGGAACATAAAAATAAAACCAAATGTATTTCAATAATACTTAGCACCGCGTCCTACTATTATTATTATTTAAAAATTTATTAATATTTTAGTTCCTAAATTAATTTAAAATTAATTAAACTTTTTATATCTTGTCAAAAATGAAACTAGAAGGTTTCATTAATACTTATTAATTATTATTACAAACTCAAATAAAAAAGCCCTAAATTATATTTATGTTTTGTTTTTTTTATGGCTCGGATTGACTTGAGTAGGAAAGTGTCAGTCTATAAATGACGCAAATGCTGGTCATCCATTTTGAGCCCATCAGTTTACAAACCCATAGCTTGTTTCCGTTCGATCAACCCTATGGTTCTTAACAATTTTAAATTAAAATTCCCCCTTTTAGAAATACAGTAAGTGATAATCTAAACAAAAAAAACTATCTAAATGTTATTCAAAAGTCATTTTGAACAAATTTTTGTGATAAAATAGTTGTTTTTCATATTCCTTTAGCGAAATTCAAATATTTACCTTCCAAAATATTTTTTTTTAGGTTTTAAATAAAAATATAATAAATAGAATTTCATCCAATATTTGAACAAAAAATAACGTAAACAATTTTTCTTTTCGTAAAGACGTTTGATGTTCCGAGATAAGTGTCATTGTTTAAGCATCTGTTTGACTGAGTTGTAAAAGTTGGACGGGTATGTCTCTTGGAGACTTGTATTAAGAATGTACTCCATATATTTCGTTCTGTTAGCAAAAAAACCTCCTTCACTACCCCACGCATCACCTCTCATAGCCCCTTTTATTTCCTCCCCATCTCTTTTCTTCTCTCTCCTGATGGCAGAAATTCTTTGGCTCATCACAAAAGCTAGAGCTAATCTCGTGTTGAGGGTGGACCACTACGATAAGGGTGGAATAAGGGGATGGGAGGGCTACGGTTCAAGTAGACTACTAAACTGCCTGCCTGCTTGGCAGAATTGGAAAATTGGAACACAGGAAATAGGGGTATAGAGGGGGTTAACCGTGATGGGGAGGGTTTGATATATATATAGAGAGGTTTCAGAAATGATGGCGATCAAATAGAGAATGAGACGTTGACATTAAAATGCATTAGAGATGATTTTTATTAAAGGAGCAATACACTCCAATAGCATACCCTTGAAATATGTAAAAAGGAGGTTAAGAAAAAAAGTATTGAATGATTTATTTTTTGTAAGACTTGAACTATTTTTATACATACATATTTATAACAAATCTATTAAATATTTATTAATTAGAAATAAATGCATTAACATATAAAACATAAAAATTTATAAAATAATTTAAATTAAATAAATTCCTAAAACTTCATATTAAAAACAAGTTGGTATAATTTATTTAATTTTTTTTAATGAAAATACAAGCTTAAGGAAGTTAATGTGGATTTAAAAAGTACTCACACTAATCAATGGGTGTTAATTTAAAATATTTTGGGCTTACATAGATAAGGAGACCTGGGTTCGATTTCTAACCTATTGTTCAGTGTACTGAGATAGGTTTCGATTCTAAATATCTTCTTGTAAGTGCGGATATACTTCCTCTAAATTCTACCTTACTCATCCTTGAATATGTGCTTATACCGGATGGGCAGTAAGGCGTAGTGCATGCACCAACGATCAGTATTAATGTTACATATATTAGGATTCTAGTAGGAAGAAAACCTAAGATAATAGAAACATATTTTGTTTTAGAAATTTTGATATAGTTTTTCTTTATCATAATGATTATCTTATAGTGTTATATTATCTATCAACAATGGTAGTTTTGATTTATCACCGCGTCTTACTACCTGTTCAGTTTATACGTATATTATGTCAATTACCCTAATGGGGTAGGGTTGAGAAAGGAAGTATTTTATAGGTAATCTTCCCACATTTTCCTGGAAAGAAAGTGAAAATCTATTTAGGAAAACCCCCCTCAATAGACCCGACTGAGATTTGAACAGCTATCTCCCCGTCGTCAGTATAAACTAGAATGCTACCTCAGGCCATTTGGCCATTGAAGTGGGTAGCAATGACAATTGAATATCATATTAATTGACGTTTGAATATTTGAAAATAATGCTAGTAACTTTTGTAACTATCATAATAGTTCTTTGAATGTGACTAACTTTTCGTCTTTTGAAATCCACAGTCAATGGTTATGTCCATTGAATAAATGTAGCACCATACGTTAAACGATGCCACATTAATTCTAATTGCCTTTTGTTTTAATGTGTACGTGAGCTTAAAATAGGGATGGAAGAATACCATATGAATGCACACAAATTAAAAAGAAATTATGTAGCTAACAGCTAACTACCTACAATTTTCAGTAGCTTTTATGGCAAAGGTTTACTTTAATTATCTCTGGAAAACCTTCCTAATTTATAGTCAGTTTGATCTGTTTTAGTCGTTCGTGTTTTTAAAACCCTACACTCCTAGTCATCTATTTCTAAATTGTATTACAAATTGCTTGTTTTATAGGCAACTAAGTTTGTAATGTTATTAGAGCCCTAAACCTACCATTTGGTCAAATCACTTAACGCAAGCAATTATAGAGGAATCAGTATTTTAACACATAACAATGGATCTGAACGCTAGTCTATTCATTGGACCACGCTGTATATGTATTTTATTTACCTTTATATTTTATTAAGGGTATTTAAAACAAATTGTTTTGTTCTACTCAGTATATAAACACACTAATTTACAAACCAGCTTAATTCTAGAATAAGCACAACACCCTTCCCACCAAACGAAAATGCATCAATGTTATTTAAAGGAGAAGCCTCAATTTCAACGTGGAGAAATTTTTCGGCCACGTCAGTAGTCGAACCTGGTATCTTTAGTTAATTAGGCATACACGCTATCGACTGAGCTAAGGGGTCGGACTGCATTTTATTAACATTTTGTTTAAATTTAAACATTCCAGATTACACTTTTTTTCCGTCTTTAACAAAAAAAATATGATGTTCTAAGGCGTCACTCTATTGTTAGACTGTCCTGCTGATGACGGGAATATCAAGCTTCGAATCTCGGTCGCGTCTACTAAGAGTGGTTTCTCCTAAATGGTTCCCCACTCTCCTTTTACGCAAATTTGAGTGGATTATCTCTTCCTTAGCCCATTATAGTACATATCATATGTGAGTATAAACTGAACCGGCAGTAAAACGCAGTGATAAGAAAAAGCAGAAAATAATTTAATATTTATAAGATTATTTTTTTTCAATAAGGCGTTTTATAAACCCTGCAATGCCCATGTCCTGTGTTCTTGGTAGGACAAGGTTGTATTTGTGTATGTGAGAGAAATAGGTTCAAGTCGCGATTGTTGAAACAGTTGAAAGATTGGAAGCGTGATGGTTTAGACATGAGAGGAGGGTGAGTGCTGCTACTGTAGAGAAGCAGTAAAATGGGGCTGGTGAAGGACTAAGGGTCTTGAGAGCAAGTCCTTCTGATAAAGTTTCCGACGCAGTGGTGTGATGGATTACACAGGAACACTGAGGTTGTATTCAACCCGGCATCTTACAAGGGAAATATTCTCTCAGTTATTTTCGTCAGGCTTTACAGAGCTTTATTTTAAAAGAAAATTTATAAATAATACCATCTCGCTGATTAAGGATCAAGTAGGTCTACTTTTAGATTAAAATTAGAATATAAGATAGACCTATAATACTACAACATATATACATTGTTCATAAAAGTCTTATCCGCATCGGTGGCCGCGGTGTCTAATGCGTTACTCTCGCAGTAGACTCGACTGTTGATGACGGGGGGATCGAGGATAGAATCTTGGTAGGTTATACTAAGGATTTTTCAAAATAGCTTTCCACTCTTCCACCACGTAGATGCGGGTACATATCCTCTAAATATATCCTTAATAATCCCTAAATCCATTCACGCAAATAGTGCATAAGCGTATAATCCAAAGTGTTAGTTAAGACGAGGTGCTTGTAAAGAGTATTGATTTATTTGATCGTACGTAACAAATTATCATCATTAAGTAATCAATCTTGCGATTGGTTTCACGCAACTCTTTAATATTGCCTGTTTTGGGGTGTTCTTCTGCAAACACTTTCTCTATCTTATTCCTGTACTCCAGTCCTGGTCTTCCTCTTGAATTTATCCCTCCCACATCTCCTCCTGACTATCTCCGTAACAAATGTTTGCTCTATTTGTTATATTGTGTTTTATTAAGGTATATATTAGGTACACATATTAACATCGTATCAGCCCACGAGCTACAGATTAACTTAATCAAGGGTTAATCCTTGCTCATCGGTTGAAAACTGTAAACATTCACAGATCATATAAACTAATACAAATAGTACAAATCACAGATCAAAACACAAACTCTAGAATGGAGATGTTTGGTACGAGTTGTTACGTTAAGTTACGTGAATCATGATCACACATAAGTTAACTCAACGTTAATTTGTTCGTGATCACGACATTAAGTGAACGTTACGTTAAGTTGATCGTGATATTGGCATAAATCATGACACTTACTGTCACGGCAGCCACATTGACGCTGTTTTAGATAATATGTATAATGGCTAGTGATAAAAATATTATTTACCCTTATAATTGGGCATGTATAAACTAGATGTTAAAATCATCATGCTTGACTAGCTGGTGATGGCAGTATCCGGGATAGAGTAACGGACGGGTATATACAGTGTGTTCTTTAATTGCTTTCCTCTCTGCTCAAATGAAGGTATTATTTATATTATTACTATCACCGCATCTTATTACCCGTTCGGGTTGTACGCACTTACGCTAATGTGTAATGGTAGAGTGATTGCGAGATTAAATAGAGGACCTTTAGTTTAACGTGGAATCCGAACCACGGTGGAGGCCTGTCATTCCCCACATTCACAAGTCTTGTCAGAGGTGAAGGAAGGGTTTGGCAATCAGATAAATCTGTGCCAGGACCGAGGATTGAACCCTGGACCCCAGCACAGAAGTCTTTACACATTACCCCTAGACCACCAAGTCACCTTTATTATTTGTATTAAAGTCTACCTTCTTTGTCTCGACTCCGTTTATGTTATTTTTTTATACTGTGCTCTACTACCCGTTCACGATATACGCATATCTTTTTATTACGTTAATTGTTAGGTATGAGAAAGGTTGGATTTAGAGGAAATGTACTTGCATTTGATTGGGTGAATAGTGTAAAACCATTTAGGGAATACCACCCTCAGTACACCTGACCAGGACTATAATTTCAATCTCCTAGTCAGCGGCAGTTGAGTCGGCTGCAGGTGAGTTGTGGCCCCACATTTTTAAAGCCACGTTTGAATTTCGGCCCGGGCTGTTGACCTAACATAACCTAACCTAACCTAACCTAACCTAACACACCTTCAATTATTTTCTAAAACCATTGAATGTTCAGAACTGAGGAAGTTTGGATATTATGAGGGGTGTCAACATGAGACAATTATAGTTTCTATCTGAAACTCAAGACAAAATGATAGAAAGAACACTGTTAATTAGGTGGACGCAACTCATACCTCTCTTTCAAATGAGTGGACCGCAATTCGTATGTGATTTAGAAATTAGGCCGCAACTCACCTACACAGGTTGAGTCTATTGTGAAAATGTAACTTTATTTTAGACTATGCGGCCAATGAAGTGGGTAATTAGTGTAATTAGATTTGAGTAGAACGTAAGTGCTGTATGACGCGGAACCACAAACAACTAGCTAAAAATCTAAATTATCTTTAGCTGACCTAACTAACAATACCAAGTTAGTATGATTATCATATTATCGATGATTAATCAATTATAAGATGGTAATACTTAACCATTACTTTTAAGTAGTAAAAAAATTAATAGTATGGAAATCCGCACGGACTTTCTCACTATATTGTTTGAAAATGGAGATATTTACTCAAAACTCGTAATATATGTGAAACTAAATAATATACACTAGTAAACCCGAGCACAAATTGTACCATAGTTATGTGAAACATTTTTTGAGTCCCAGTTTTAAATTTTATCATTTTATTTTTTAAGAATTAATGTCCTCATTTGTATGTTTGGACCGATAAAAAATACCAATAATGAGTCATCACGGGTCAACACTTCGTATTAAAATTTCGACATCCGGTTAAAATTTTCGACATTTTATTAACTGTTACAAATCTTCAGGTCATCGCATTGATATTAAACTCCTCATTTATAAATTTAAAAAAATTAAAATATAACTATTGACTGTTGAGTCGAAAATGGAGATAGATCATTGTTGTAGAAACATTTCTCCTAAGATATTTAAGGGAAAACAATATAAACTGTTTGAGAAATTTGCTTAGCTGTATTACTTTATGGAATTGGAGAATTATTGCGTTAAAACTTAGTAGTATCTCGTTACAACTAAAGCTCACGAAATCGCATTAATATATTTGCCAATATCTCAGAAACTGTTGGTTTTATAAAAAATATATTTCATATAAAAGTTTTTAATTTTTTATAGTACTACAATTTTTTAAACGATAAGTTATCTAGTATCTCAAATAGTTGCGGAGATACGGCAGTTTCTGTTTCTGTAAAGTACCCTGAAATACATTTTCATGGGAAAATGAAAATAGTCAGTTTATTTATAATCTTAATCAACGCCTATTTACGAATTTTAATCAAAATTAAAGAGCCAATTTTGAGAAAATCGATGTTTTCTCTTTTCATCCTTTACTAAACTAATCTTAATTTTAAGTTTGAACAGACACACAGACAGACGGCATTGCAAAGACCACTTTTTAGAGTTCGGGGGGGTCATAAGACGTCGACATCCATCAACATTTTAGGTCAGGTTTTTTTTACAGTCGCAATAATTTACGCTTAGAATTTGAAAAGTTAAAAAATATACATATTTGCGTATAGCTTGAAAGTTATTGGTTTTATGAAATTATGTTTTGAATAAAGTATTTGTATTATAAATAGATCTACATATTAGTAATGATAGGTACTTTCATATTTCAAATAGTTTCGGAGATATGATAAAACAAATTAGAATTTACGCATCATACCGGAGCCCTTAAATTAATTTTGCCCAAATATTGAGGGAAGCCATTTTGTTTGGAATATTTATAAATACCCTTAATTTTAGGGTTAGATATCCAATTCCAAAAACCCTTGAGGCAACCCTATGAAAGCCCTTGATACCAAGTTTTAGCCCAATCGGTAAAACAGTTTAGGCTCTAGTTGGAGGTACAGACAGGGGTTTGATTTTTTTTATGATCACAATACTTTCTCTTCCTAAAAAATAGCTACAAAGTAAAATGTCTCATTTTAGATTTCACCAAGATTATTGTCCAATAAATAATTGTTGGTTATCTAAAATTTCTGTTTGTTCAAATAAACTAAACCACAAAGTGTAGATTTATATCTGCACAGACCCACAGTGCTTGTCATATCTTATATATAAAATATTAAAAACACAAGTGTATATTTTCTCTTGTAACAAGAAAACTCTTGTTTTAAATTAATTCCAGATAATTATTTTATGTAGAGGGGGCTATAAACAAACCGCGCATAAAAGGAATAGAGACTGACGCACGCTCACACAACAGAGCTTATGTAACACTTGCATACATGACTCATTGTCAACGTGGACCTTTGTGTCACAAATTTAGAGCTTTGTTAATCAAACCGACATACATTTGCAAGGCTTAGCATAGCCCTTGTTTCTATCAGCTTTCAAATAATATTTCGTAAATTACCTCTATGGCGTGTTTCATATATTAAAATGCCCTTAAAATAAAGTTTAGTGTACATATTATAATGGTTATTATCATTATTAATATTGTTTTAGATATTAAATGAATGATTCTAATATAATATTTATCTTTATAAATATAAATAGTACTTTACATTTTGTTTTATCAACGCATATGTATTACATTCTCTATGTGCTATGAATGAGGAAGGTTGAGTTTTGAGAAAGCGTACCTGAATTTTCGTGGGAAAAAGAGTTTAAAACAAATTTAGGAAAAACTACCCTCAGTATACCTGTCGGGGATTCGAACACCGCTATCCCCCTCATCGGCAGCCCAGTCTACTGAGAGAGTGACACCTTAGACCAGGGGTCAGCAACCGGTTGATAGTGCGTCAATTATCAGTCGATCGGGTAAGAAAGTAGATCGTCATTAAAAGTCGAGCTTTGTTTTTATTTAAACTCGCAAATATATCAAGTACGTTCAAATAATATTTGAGACCTGGTTCTAGGAAGCGGTGGAAATAAACAACTGTTTACCTTCTTCCAGTTATGTCATCTTTAAAAATTAATTTATGTCAAGTTTCGAGGGTAATTTTGCGATAGTTTTGTTTACCCTCCGAGATCTACCACTTCCTATGATCCCCGGGAAACCTCGAAGTTTGTTCCGCGCCACAATTCATTTATTGATACACATTTCTGTTCGTGTTCTCGTCGAAACTAATTGTAATGTAGCAAAGCAGTGCCATCTGCATCTAACGCAAGTTTGGTAGAAACTGTTTGTGTTCATAAATCATGAAAAGGGGGGGTAACTGTCACAAACTATGTGCCTTGTCCATGTTTCCACGATATAAATTACAACACGTGTGCCGCGATGTCACCAAATGTTACAGTTGAACACGCCACCTGAACGGCGTTCATTACGTTCTATATGTTTCCTTCTACTCGATAAATACTACTCAATTTGTTGATTTTTATATGGCTAATATTTATATAGTAAAACCATTCAATTATAATGATAAATGTACTTATCTCTTCTCCTTTTTATCACTCCAATCGTAATCACCTCACACGCCCACTATACTGCCTTCACCGATAAAAATATATTGGTTTTAAATTTAAGGGTCTTGTGTTATGTTCTATACTGCTAAGGCGATATAAATTATAGCGTCTGAGTCACTTAGTTTAATCTTCTTGAATAGTGAATTAACAATGTCTGTGCTGAAGAATTTGGTTTGTTTTGCAAAAAAAAAAAGGGGGGGGGGGGGGGCTTTTTTTTATAAAAAACTANGGGGAGGCTTTTTGCTATAAAAACTTCAAAAATACTTACCTTTTCTCACATGCCCTACATTTCCACCTTACCAAATAAAAAGTTTAAAAGTGACATGAGCACACGTTATTCGTGTTTTGATTTTTATTTATTACATATCAAGGGGCTAAAATAGTAACTAATCAGCGAATAGTTGTAATATTTATTTAATATTTAACTAAACGGCATACTTTTTGGCTCAAAGAATTTTTTTAAATAGCATTTAAATGTATAGAGTATGTTAGTCTCAATATATATGTAACTTTATAAGTATTATGTATTCATTATAATTTGACTAAGGTATTATTATAATGATAAATAGTTACAATTAATCTCCATTTAACTATATTTTTAAAACACATATTAAATATAATTTTTACATTTATTTTTCTAATGGTTAGTAAATTTACGTGTTTCTATTGGTTTATTTCAAGACATATGTTAACATATTAGTCGTAACTATATTATATTTTCATTAAATCTGCGCATTTATTTTAGAACTATACATTTCACGTCACGTCTCACTTAAAAACAAGTTGAATTAGTGGTCAAAATAATTATTATTTCTTTATTTGTAAAACGGTTTTGAAGTAGGGCCAAGCATTGGGAAAAACAACTCCTAGATAGCTAAGTGGTAAGAACATTTTTGTACTAAACCAAAGGTTCCGGGTTAGATTGACGTGACCAGGTGTACATTTCAATTTAAAATATATTAAAAAAAAGTTTAAACTACTTTGTGTCAAAAATTCAAAAGTTATGTTAGATTTTTTTAGAATCTATTTTATGAATTCAATATTGGCTGGAGTGATGTTTAAATACAACATAAAATGTGTTTCGTATTTGCTTAAAATATTTAACACACTCTACTTTAAATTGTAATTTATTTTCTTCCCCCCTCCCTACTACCTGTTTGGGTTATTCGTATTTAATTATACTAATGGTGTATCGACGAGGAAGCTAGGATGTAGGGGGAATATACCCATACTTCCATGGGGGCAGAGGGGAGAACATTTAGGAAAAGCATTGGTCTGTGCACCCAGTAGAGATTTTCACCTCAATCTCACCGTCAAAGGCAAACTACGTAACCATTAATACGAGTTTTTTTATGTATAAATTAATCTGAAGAAATAATTTGATTTGAGTCGTCCAACATAGATGAATAATTATAAAAAAAATTATAAATATTTGAAAATAATAAATCAAATAGATGAAATGATATTGTAGTTCAAATAACTAATCAGCTGCGATTAAATATTAATACTCTAAAGGACAAGTGATTATTCTTCATTTTTGAGACTTCCCTTCCCTCATGGGTACAATAGCACATTTCAGCTCAAATTGGATACATAAAGCTTAATTAAGTTTTATCGCTTTAATTTCATCCGTGTACAAATTAGACAATTTAGTCAATTCATACAAGATTACGCTCGTAATGTTTAATATAGTATCAAAGCATATTATATCTCTCTAATTTAGTTCGGTACTTTATTTTAGATTAAATAACGTTGTTAATACACAGTATATTTTATCTGATTTGAAATTAATGCGACGTTTCTATTATTAAAAAAAATCATTATTTGCTAAGAATAATTAAATTACGCAGTTGTTGAATTTTTTTAGAGATATTTCATTTGATAACACATTGTAAAGTAGTTTATTAAAATGAAAGAATGCAACGTTGTAAAATTATAGATAATTCATGGACGAGTGTGCTCAATTATTGGATATATTGCGCTCAAATATTAGCCTAATGCAAATAAATATGTAGTAATGATGGACACTTAATGAATTTAACATTTCACAGTCATTGGTTAAAAGTAACTAAACCACATATTTACATGAAGATAGCTGAAAAATTCTAAAAGCTAACATTTTAAGACACAAAGTGGGGATAACTTTTTGACTAGTAATGTGACGTTGTGAAAATAAAAAAAAAAAATCGAATATCGCACCATGACGTTTCACACGTGTTTCAAAAATAAAAAGGCCAAACAGCCCAGTCTCTTGCACACATTTGGGGTCAACTTCAGAACGGCGATTCACGCGTTTTTACCTTCCAAGCTTATATTATTTACTGTGTAACCTCTCTTTGTTATTTTTCGGAAACTTTCATCCGCAGCGACATATTTATACACAGAGTGAAATAACAATGTAATCTTTCACCAAGTTAAAGGTGTCTTTAGCAAAGTAATAGAAAAAAACTCTGAGTTTGTATAGGTCTGTGGGGCTACTTTTTACTTCTTTATTTCCCTATGTTATTCACATGGTAAAACATCATGTCACAAAGTCACCCCACACTTAGGGGTGACTTTGTGACAACTTCGAATGCTATTTCACACACTTCCATAGTTTCCTCATCTTGTGACTACTTGAGGTTTGTGGGTTACATTCTGAGATATTCGAAAAAAAACTGTATTAGCTCTAAGATATTGGAAGATGTTTCTAAATCCACAGAGAAAGCTTGTGAATGGTTTAGTTTAGTTTGCCTACCAAAGGGATAAATGAACAAAATAAAAGTAAACAATTTCTTGTTCCGGATATATGTTTAGTAGATCTTCGAAGGAAGAAACTTTTAGAAAATACAAACTTTTTTTGCGGCCAAAATTGATAATATTTTACTATATTTTTAGTGTAATTATCTTTGATAACTTATCAAACGTGAGAGCTATATATAATATGTATTGACGCATGAATACATGAACGTAGATCTAGAAACTTTTCTAACCTTAAAATCATGTTAGTTCTATGAAAATTGGATCGTAGCTATGTGAAATTAATACAATTGAATTTTTCACCTAATTTCCACGACAAATATATAAACACAAATAATAGGCCTATGCATAGATAATTTACGTTGGTGGTGGACGTATGGATGCTATTAATACATGGTTCATGATGTCATGTAGTTGAGATCCTTAAAAAAATAATCTTGAACTCTAGAGTTTCACAAAAAATCACAAAGCTTCCGATCTTAATTAATTTAGATTAGTTGTAAAATGACACCTAGACATGGAACCGAACCCGGGGCGTTTGGCTAAGTGGGGCAATGCTCTACCACTGAGCTATCCAGGATCAGTTATCAAGATAATTCTTCACTCATTGTTTAAGACCGAGTCTGTGATTGACGTGTGTGAATCATCAGCTACATCTGAGTGAACTATCAGATGACACAGCCATCTTTGACTCGAGAGAGCTGTGAGGGCCATCACAGACTCTGCCTTAAACTATGAGTGAAGAATGGTCCTGAGCACGGGACGAATTCTAGATACCTCAGTGGTTATAACATTGGTGCGCTAATCCAATAATCACGGGTTCGATTCACATGTACAATACAGGTGTATTTTTTTTCAACTTATTTAAATTAATTATAGTCCTCTCCATATGGATATTCCCGTAAATACAATGATTTGCAACTTGTGTGTTGATATTAATTTTCTGAACTTACTCTGGGCTTTACCATAAACCATGTAAATTGGACAAGGAATAAAGTTGACTTGAGCCATGTTTCACCTGGGTACGATAGCAAAACCTTGTAATACTTGGCATTTTAGAAATATCTCTTATGATTTATTAATTATAAAGTGCATTTAAATGTTATCAGAGGATTTCAATATTGTTTACTTAAGTATTACTGTGGGCCCTATAATTTATGTTTACATTATTATCCAAACGGACTAAAATTTTAAATTAAATTGATACTTTTTTCCTACCAACATTGTGGACACATGAGTTTCAAATTGTCAAGGCTTTCTATGAAAAACAAATTAAAGTATAGATAATTTGAATCAAAATATAGGATTATGTAAAAAAACAATTGAACCTTTATAATCGTGACTTGATGGAAGTAAAGGTATAGAGGGTTTTCTTGATACCAATTCAACCAGAAACTAGTGCACGATGGTAGTCATTATTTATAATATCACTGCTCCGATGCAAAGGTCAAGAGAGTAATTAGGTTTTGATGAAGGGGGAACTGTGCATCAATCTGTGTGTGATTTAAGTCCTTACCGTGAATATCCCAATCAGTGGATGCCCGTACGTCATCAGATAATGACCGCACCATTAAAGGCACCTTCAGACGGGGCCACTTAACAGCGCGCCTTCAGCGGCGAGACTGACTACTAACACCGGAGGCAGCACCTCTGTTTTGTGGCTGTGTGTGGAAGTGAAACCCAGATTTTATCTCTAGTATTTGCAAACGTAAGCGCTTATCAGAAGCGCTGCTAAGTGGCCTCATCTGAAGGTGCCTTAAGGCATTCAAGTTCTTGGTATCATTACCAACATTAAGGTCTTGACAACTTTTTACTTATT
The DNA here is from genome assembly GCA_902151445.1 of Timema monikensis. Classification (NCBI taxonomy): domain Eukaryota; kingdom Metazoa; phylum Arthropoda; class Insecta; order Phasmatodea; family Timematidae; genus Timema; species Timema monikensis. The sequence continues at coordinate 203,801 of CABFVZ010000570.1, read as the reverse complement.
TGAGATAATTTAAGAATGTTGTTATAAATGTACGTATTATTGTTGGAACATGCTCGAAGATAATTGTCATTCTAAGATAAGATTGATACTATTTTTTTCTATGAGAAATAAGATAGGGTGATTCAGGTAGGAAGCACGTACCTTTAAAAAAGACACAAACCAGTTTGCGATCAACATTGATAAAATTTTACTTTATTATTTGTTTTTGAACAACATTTGAATTGGTAATAAGGAACGTTTAAGATTAATTATTTATACAAAAAATAATCAATTTTTAGTGAGGTTCAGTTGTAGAATTGTAATAATTTAACGTGAAATACATGAATGCGTAATGTTATATAGTAATATAAATGCACAATATTTGTTCAATATTTGGAGAAATTTGTAATAATAATTACAAGTTATGACACATTGTAATTATTATTACCAATCTTTTCAAATATTAAACAAATATTGTGCATTTATATTACTATATAACATTACGCATTCATGTTTTTCAAGTTAAATTATTACATTGTACAACTAAACCTCAATAAAAATTGATTATTTTCTGTATAAATAATTTATTATTTGTATTATTCACAGGTGTTGATAATACATATCAAAATGACCTGCATATCAATTGATTTGATGTATGGATATAATGAAATGCATCAGATTTTTTTGTGTTGTATATAAATAAAGTTTCAGTAACTTTTGTATCTGTCATAAACCAGAATCTTACAATATTTATTTTGAAAGATTTTATAAAAATCAACTTCGGTCATTTTTTGAACAGCAAAGTTTTGAATAAAATAAAAAACATTTTTGGGGTTGAAAATTTTTGATGTTATTTTCTTCTGTCCTAATTAAGATTAACTAAAGACAAACAAAATATGTAACAAAATCTTTGCTTTGAGCAAATGTAATTTATTGTGATAGAATTATTTACTTATTTAAATAATTTAGTTAAAATTGAACTTTTAAAAGTTAATTTTGTAATAAAAAAATACTGATATCGATGCTTTGAGAAGAAAAATGTTTGTTTAATTGTGGGTCTTCTTAGAACTAAATACGGTCGTGATGAGTACTGACATAGGCCAAGTTAGTTATTGTGCTGATATTATTGGTGTGTCTAGAAATTAAAGGTTAAATACATTCTCCTGCCACCCCCACTTCCCCCAAAAAAGCGTTAACTTATCAGTCACAATAAAATAAATTTAAATAAAAAGTACTATGAAGCAATTTAAAGTTCCAGAAATCGTGGTGAAAGGCTTTATTGGTAATCTTGAGTATATATCACATCCAAATAATTTAACATTTCTTATTTTAATGACTAAATGTTTTCTTTCCTGAAAGCTTTTCCTACAAACACTTATCACACTCCTTTATATTCCCTCATCCCTCCTCTTTCTTCCTTTCTTCCTCCATGCCTTAGAAATTATGGCGTGCTACTTTAAAAAATAATTCAGTCTTGTCAAAAGCATTCATCTGGGGGTAGCTTTGAGTTATAAAATCTTTCTATAAATCAGTGTCAACGCTAGAGGGGGGATAGGGGTGGGGGGAGGGGGGGAGGAGTTAGGCAGCGTTTTGCTGCTTGTGAGTTGTTTGATCTCAGAGGAGGGGCCTCTACAGAGCAAAGAGGCATGTATTCATTACTACACACTTTTACCAACAGGAGCAGTTGAGCGAGTAAAAGACGGAGCGATTTCTGATTTTTAATGAAAAGGAAGCATAAATCAGTCGGTCAACGATCGCTTTAAATTGAAAAGAGGGAAGTTATGGTTTTGACAGCTCTGGCAATTTTTTTATTTTTATTTTTAGTGTGGGTGTATATAAAGATATATATTCCACGCCTACAAACTAACTTTACCTTACATAACACACTAGATTCTAAACAGCCTTCTCCATTGAAAGTTAACGCAGTATGTCGAAGATAGGACGAGCTCATACATGAATATTAATTCATTAAAAAACGTTCCCGGAACCTAACCAGAGCTGAAAATCATGCAGCTAGCCTCTTTAACAAACATAGTTGTCCACAGAATGTGTGCCTTCCTTCCCCCCCCACCCTCACCCCTCCCCCCCCACACCTTCTAAGTACACAAAAAAAAGGAAAAGTTGGAGTGACAAAAGAACGAAGTACTGAGTTTATTTATATTATTATTATTTTAGTTTTTTTAATGCCTGCTTGATCGAGATGTTGACATTATTGGGACCGCACGTAACGATCCTCGTGTTGAAGGAAGCAATCTCTTTAAATAAGCTCAGCTATTTAACTTGCAGGATGTGGGTCTGATGTACAGTAGCCCTATGGCTTCTTTGGTACTGACTGACAGCTAAAAGCTTTTGAAAAGTTACCAGACCAAATTATGTATCCCTACGCCAAACCATATGATCTGCGAAAACATGTGTTTAGCAGCTGTCACTTCTGACAGTCAACATTTAGGTACATACCTAGATGTTGAGTGTCAGAAGTCAGCTGTGAGCTGTCAGTCAGCACCAAAAAAGCCAAGGGGCTGTCTGTGGACTTGTATAATATTATTGGCGAGTTAAAAAATAGTACCTTTCGGCAATCTGTTGACATTTTAATTTAGAATCTATGTTTTTCAAAAAATATAGTTGTAAAATAAAACATTGATTCCTTCTTGATTTTTATTTATATTAAGTGTTAAAAAATAATTCGAACAAATTCTCAGGTGGGGAGGGGGGTTTGCGATGATCCTGCCCCCTTCGTCTTCCAATCGGCACCACCCTCTGCATCACTCTGTTTAAGCATATTCTGAAAACTCGACCAAATAAGATTTCAGCAAGATTAAACTAAAAATTTTCAATTCAATCCTTTCAGTGAAAAATACGTTTTATTTACTATACTTTTCAAGCATATAGCCCGAAAAGTTATTAAGATAAGGTGGAAAATAAATCGCCACCTTTCACTGGAATTATAAAGGAAACTAGTTATATATTTGCATAGATGGAAAGTGGGAAATAATTTAGGGATAAAACACCCCCTCTATACTCGGCTGGGATTCAAACCCTAACGTCCCCATCACCGATACAAACAGTATTTGCGAGTTCCACGAATTGGCCGTGTGCTTAACAATTCGAGATATAAAATTTATTTGTTCGAGTATTTAATGTAAATTAAGGGTTATTATCTTTCGAGACCATTATTATAGTAAACTTTAAATCCCTCATAGGTTCCTTGATTTTGCACCACAGGAAAACCATGTAACTACGAACTCACATGGATTTGAACCAAAATATATTAATAGTTCCTTAGCTCTCTTACCGGTGATCTGGTGGTCTAGGGGTAAGGTGTCAGACTTCTGTGCTGGGGGGGTCCGGCGTTCAATCCTCGGTCCCGGCACAGATTTATCTGATTGCCAAACCCTTACCTCACCTCTGACAAGACGTGTATTAATCACAACTTGTGAATGTGTGGAATGCAAGGCCTCCACTGTGGTTCAGATCCCACGTTAAACTGTAGGTCTTCCATTTCATCTTACACATTAGCGTAAGTGTGTATAACCCGAACGGTTAGTAAGACGCGGTGCTAATAATAATAATGATTATAAAAATAATAATAGCTATCTTACCCGAAACTGGTCCTTTCTTTCTCTCTCTTTCTCTCCTCTATATATTTTTTTAGAAATGTACCGACTCAAGATCGAGGGAGAAAGTTTTTCAATCTTAACTTTTCAATATAAATTGATACTTGAATTGAGGGTAAATACCTCATAAAATTAAGATAAGTAGCACCAACAATTTTGATGAAATTACACGCACTTAAAAAATATATTGCCTTACTTTGAAGACTACATTTAACTAGGGGGCGTTCAAGTATTGCGTAAGCACATTTTTGACCATTTTGGATCCACTCCTCACTTTTTACGATAGCTAAGCCCTATCATTCTTACGTAATATTGGGAGATTTTTTATTTTTTTCACACAGGTATAACCATTATATTTTATGCGATTTTAAATTGCTGGTAGTTACTAAAGTAAAGGTGTATGGTGAGAAATAATCCACAAAAAATACCGTTATTAAATGAATTTAAATTTATTGTACTAAACAGGTAAAATTAATAAGTTATAAAAATTTTAAACTATTAAATTTTAATTTAAACTTAATATAAATTTAATATAAGAAAGTATTATTAGTGAATACATGGATTATTATATTCATCAAAAAAATCCAAACTTCTTTTCTCCTGACGACCAAGGTCCTTGAATTCACGTCCTTGCACTTTTAATTATTATGTGTCCATTTGGGGAGGCTTGGTCACTTCACCATTCTTGCCCTTCTTTCTTTGTTTTACGAAAGCATTGTCCTGACCCCCACTACCCTCTTGTCATAAAAAATAAGCAAAGTTCAAACATCCCCTCCTCCCTAAGGAGCTTAAGTAATATTTGAACAAATCCCAATTACTGACCCAGCAAATATTTATAACGTATTAAAATCATTTATTTTAAAAGTGTAGACCTATGTGTGGGATTCTAAAAACAATGTATCAACGTTACTATATGCCCGGTTGTTATCAATCAATCATTTAAATGTTATTTTGATGAATTTAAATTGTCAAGATATGATAAATGTAGCTAAAATAAAAATGGAAATAATTTGTTTTCAAATTTTACAAAAAGACCCAAAAAATATTATCGGAAACTCTGAAAGAATGCACATGAATAGATCAAACAAGCCTTTTACAAATTGTATCTGAAATATTCATTGGAAAACCTTTAGTAAATAAACTCTGGCATTTCACTAAACATCAATAGCGATTTGCAAATACCTGCTTCAGAAGCAATATATAATAACCCTTACCACAGAAATCAGTCTAGCTTAGTTGCAATGCTTCACCGGGAATTCTTGATTTTCCTACTACAAAAGATAAAGAATGTGTAAAGTTCATTTGAAACCTACATTATCTTCTCTGTCTGCCAATTGTAAGGTGTAAAATCTTATGTTTGAGCATTCACGAATTTACAAAATATAAATTGTATTAAACATAAACGCCTAAAAATGCCTCAAAAATTAAGCAAAGCCTCAAAATATTAGCTAAAATCCAAAATGACTAACAAATGAACAATAAATGACACATTTCTTTAACCAGGGATCATGCACATAGCTTTTGTGCACATGAGTAAAGTATGTGATGTACCAAAAATTTGACATGCTAACAAAATACGGGCCCTGCTAAACTACGGTCATATACGGTCAAACGTACTGTGTGATCCCATAAACTGTATTTAAAAAATGTAGATAATATGTCTTAAAGGAAAGGTGATTATTGAGTTCGAATATAGATCTAGATAATCCTAGCTAAATTGTACGTGATGCCTGAAATAAGAATTATAACTTGAACCTACTTTCGTAATTTTAACTAAACATTCTTATTTCAGAGGCTGAAATAGCATTATTATTTTAAAATGCTAGTTAAATCCATTAGATTTAATTATGATGATGATGATGATGATGATGATGGCTAGGCGTGCAGTTTATCACCGATTAAGGGGTAAACAAGCATTATGTTTTTACTACCCGTTTGAGTTACACGCTTATATACTAATTACGCTAATGGTTTCAGGGTTAATGTAGGCTATATTTAGAGGAAGTGTACCCGCATTTGCATGGAGGAAGACTGGAAAACTATTTAGGGGAAAACACCTGACCGAGAGTCGAACCTCGATCTTTCCGTCGTCGGCAGTATAGTTTGGATGTTTTAGCCATCCTTTTTCCCCATAGATCTCTTCCAAATGTAAGTTTTAAAATGAGGACCCACTATAGACTTAGCCACACATACTAGAGCCGTGTCCGGGTGAAGTACGTCACCCGGTTTACGATTAGTACAACAAAAATGAATGCGCCTGTGCACAACTCACCGTCACGTGTCATGACTGTCCCCGGGCGCCGCCTCCGGAAACAGGCAGGAATAATTTTGTTTACTCTTTCCCGGACCCGGCTCTGATTCGGATCGGTTGTTGAGCCGATTCCAGAGTGAAATGTTCCTGAATTTCATCCTACATCCATCAAATGAACAAAGCTACAAAATCGACTTTCAATGTCCTACTTTCCCTTGCCTTGTGAGCCGCCCACATCACCCATTTCAAACTTTTAGCTCTCCTACCACTCGCTTAAGTGACCGCGTGATCTAAGGCGTAACTACCACGATAAACTAGGCTGCCTATAACGGGGATAGTGGGGTTCTATACCGGTTAGGTGTAATAAAGAGGTTTTCATAAATGGTTTTCCACTCTCCCTCCATGCAAATGTGGGTACACTTCCTCTAAACTCAGCCTTATTAAATGCCTGAACGGGTGATATCAACCAATCTAAATCAACCCTCTCGGGTGGGCACTCGGACAAAGTCACCAGTCTCGTCCTGTCTGGTTGGAAGGTCAAGACTGGAATTCTTGACGGGTATACTCAAATCAGTTGTTTCTAAAATGGATTGCTTTTCTCCTTTCACTTAAATGTGGGTACGTTTCCTCTCAGTTATAATCCTTAACATCCTTATCCCACTAACGTAGTTTAAATGCATTTAGTCTGGATGGGTAGTAAGACACCGTTGAAAAAAGTCAATATATGCATACTTGTCTTACTAATTAATTTCGCTTATCACAAGCCAAGAAGTGGATCCCCTAAAAGGTTTTCACATATATTTAAATTTTATGAAAAATCGCCCTCACTGCACTAAACCAGGATTTAAAACCCGACCTCCCCACCACCGTAAATCGGACCAAAAGATGGTTGATGACTTAACTTAGCCCCCTTGCCCACCGATGCAGATAAACGGACTATTTTTTTAGCACCACGTTTTAATAGCCGTTTGGATAATACGTCTATATACTAATTACTCTAAAGTCCTAGGTTTCAGGAAAGTTCAATTTTAATGAAGTGTACCCGCATTGGTGTGGAGGGAGAGTGGATATTCATCTAAGGAAAATCACTCTCAGTACATCCGACTTGAATACAACCTCAATCTCCCCTTCCTTAGCAGACTATTATATTGCGATGGTGACGCCTTAGACCATGCGGTCATCGATGCGGGTGAAAATATGGTTTACACGACACATTTCCTAGGTGCGAATAGATTTAGATATCAGTTGATTACTTGGATATATAATTGCGAGGGGGAAATTAACAGTGTTTAGTCGGTGTGCACGCCTTCACACAATAGTCCAGGCTCGAACCCTTGTTGCGCTGATGTATCGCCACAACCAGTGCGGTTATTGTCATTGTTGTGTCACTGCCGGCGGGCTTGCTGACCGGATAACTCGTGCATTGATACCGTAATCACATGTTCACTAACAGGAACCCGTTCAACCGGTCATTAGCGGCCGTTAGTCATCAAGGGTATTTTAGTTGATAATAATGTTCAGGAATTATCGGATGACATATTTCCTGTGAATGAAAACCAACATTTTCTCTCAGATTTAAACGCCTGTTTTATTATTGGAAAACAAATTGGTATGATTTTAATAAATAGTACAAATACGATCTGCATCGGTGGTCACGTGGAATAAATTTAAATTTAATCTATTCTGGCATACCTGAAAATAAAGGTAAGGATTCTATACCTATACGCGGAAAATGAGAGTGATTTTACCTAAATGATAATCTCCTCTTCCTTTATTATTAAATTTGGGTAAATTCTCTCCAAATTTTACTTTTCTCCTTTATAAGCAATTATTTTAATGAAATTTGATTAGACCAAGCAAATAATTAGGCGTGATTCAAAAAAATATCGCGTGGAAAAGATAGTAAACGATATTACACAGCTAAACGAATAAAACTATAAATTAAATTTTATTTAAGACCTTAATAAAACTGCGCATAACTTTAGGTTGGACTATTTCAAAAGATTAATAAAATATTATAGATCTAAATTGACTAATATTTATTATAAAATAATTATTGATACCTGAATCTTAAATCATGTCAACTAGTCGTGCACACATTTCGACGAACAAATTTAAACCTTATGTTCCGTTTGGTAACTGAACTGGAAAAGGGGACCCTAAGAATTTATTATATGCGTTAAATTTTTCAATAAAGTAAAAAATGTCCTTAGTTCAATTTTGGAATACTTTAACTGATGTTTAAGACTATTTATCGAGATATTAAAAAAAACTCCTTCTTTCAAGAGTGAATAAATGTATCGTAATAAGATCAATAAAACATAATGGCAATTTTAGTAATATATGTATTTAGAAACATAGGAACATATGCTCTAATAACGATAGTTTTTCTTTTAAAACACTACTTTCTGAACTTTTTTTTCCCAAATGTATAGCATAGTATTTTTGAACTAGTAGATTATCTATTTTCTGAGTTTGTGTCTAAATTTACATTATCGATCAGTTGATTTAAAGAGGCTATTTTTATTATTACTGCATGTTAAACTACTTGGAAGTGTGCCCAAATAATTGTTCGCATTTAATACAGTTGTAGCTTCAATAGTAATGTGTTTTTGTTCAAAATGGTAAAGAGAGAATAATATAAAGGGAGAAAAGTTATTTTAAAGGGGTCAATATATTAAGAACATTCTTTCCCATTTTACTCGTTCCCTGGCAGCATGTGTAAGATTTTTTTTATTCGAGTTTCATAGGCACGTTTGAATATTAGAAAGGAATTTTGTTTACATGGTATATTGTTTTTTGAAATAACGATTTAGATAATAATTTTACAAATATGAAAAATTTGTTATAAAAGGTTAAACTATTTAGGATTCAGTTTAATAAATGTGGGTTAATGATTCAAAAAGTTTTTAATTAATTTTAACCAAAAATCTACACAAACATTTGTGTAAATTTGTAAAAAAAAACTCCACTTTCCCTTTATTTGAAATGTAATCCCGGGGGATTATAACAAATATACTTCAATATCTCAGTGCATGTACCAAATTTGATTAAAATCGGTTTATTAATTTAAAATTGCACATACGGAATGTCTACATAACATGTTTATCCCCCTTGCTGCATAAGAAAAATCGTAAAATTAAATTATAATTTCAGAATAAGAATATTTACGACTTCGTTTAAGAAGAAAGAGGAATTTAATCGGCATTTACCTTGAATTAATTTATAACACCAATATGAAAAAAGAAAACCTATTGTACCCGGTCCTGATCGAAACCCTACCTCCAATTTGCGCAACCGACCATCCCTATCTGTCACTTGAGGTGTTATAAAATCATCACTCATGAAAAACCCTCAATTTTCTAGTTCGCTTTGAACATTTCCAAACCTGTCCGCCAGAGTGCATCCTCAAACATCCGCCCAAGCTCGTTCTTCACGCGTCAACACAGGTGCTTTTGGAACATGATATGTGGTACGTGACTGGGAGCCCCGTGACGTCATGCAACACTAGCTCCATCGTGTTAGCATTGGAATATGATACTTGGGCAGAAAGTAGCTTCTACTTGTGACGTCAGCATTACTGGCCAGCGTTCCTGAATCACCGCCTTTTTCGGAGCGACAAACCTTCAAATGTCGACTTACATAATATACTATTACTTTACTACTCTACTACACAAAGGAGAAAGGAATTTATATGTAACAGATAAGAAAAAATAGACATTAAAAAAAGTTTTGTAAAATTAAAACAATATATTTAAATTCCTTACACAGCAATGTTTTAATATATTTCAATGATATTGTATTTTATAAGCATGTTCTAACGTGTGACGCAAAACAATCTTCGTTATAATTAAACTCTTACATTTCAAGCAAGTTTAATTTAATGATGTATATTTTATTTAAAATTTATATTAGCATATAACCTGAACGGGTAGTAATACGCGGTACTAAAAAAGCTACTTTATACTATTATAGCAAGATTTATCGTTTATAATATTTGATCAATTTAGCCTAAATTTTTCGATTTCAATGTATCGTACACATATTTTAATTTTGTTCATAAAATTTTGTCCTCTACTAAATAATTAAATCCTTCTTCAGTGACCGAACGGTCTAAGGCGTCATTCTCATCTTAACTTGGCCTACTGAAGACGGGGATATCAGGGTTAGACTTCTAGTCAAATCTACCAAGGGAGGTTTTCCTAAATGGTTTTATACTCTCCTTCCACATGAATGCGGGTAGACAACCTCTATTATGCTTCCTTCCTCATCCCTACTCCACTAGAGTAAATATCAAATTTGCGTATAACCTAAAAATGTAGTAAGACGTGGTGATAAAAAAAATTAATTCAATAAGTTTAATATTGGTAAAGGTGACCTGGTGGTCTAGGGGTAAGGTGTCAGACTTCTATGCTGGCGGCCGGGGTTCAAACCTCGGTCCCAGCAAAGATTTATCTGATTACCAAACCCTTCCTTCACCTCTGACAAGACATCTTGTGAATGTGGGGAATGCCAGGCCTCCACCGTGGTTCGGATTCCACGTTAAACTGTAGGTCCTCCATTTCATCTCACAATCACCCTACCATTACACATTAGCGTAAGTGCGTATAACCCGAATGGGTAGTAAGACGCGGTGATAATAATAATAATAATAATAATATTGGTAAAATGAAATTATAAATATCTTTTAAGAATTATATAAATATTAATAGTTATATTAATATTATTATTGATAAACACTGTTCCATCACAATCAGGCCTACCTAAATGACTAATTAATGTAGAGCAAGAATGATTGCAATGCAAGAGATTGGTCAACCATTTTTATACGTATTCTTTCTTATTAATAATAATTTACTACTTTTTTTAATGCTGTAATATCTAATAAATATTTAAAAACATAATGTATTTTATTTTATTGAGCACGATATTTTACTGCCCGTCCGTACTACCCTCATATTACCTCTAATTGGGTTGAGTTGTGGAAGGTAGATTTAGGGGAAATGTACCCACATTTGTATGGAGAAACAGAGAGTGAGAAAACTTTTAGAAAAAACAACCCTCAATACACCCATAAAGGATTCGATTCCCGATCTCCTCATCACTAGCAAACAAGATGAGTCGGACACCTTTGGTCGCATGCCCACCGATGCAGGTAGTTTTTTATTTATTACTGTTTTAATCCCCCTTGACGCCTGTAAATTGTCGTGCATACCAAACAAAAACAACCCGGTATTGCAAGTTTGTCCCACCTTATTTTTGTATTGTGCATCAACAAACAGCAACAGTAAAATATTTAAATTATTTGAATATCAAATTTTGTTAAACAAATTTGACCATTAACTGAGCGTTAACTATGCGTTAACTAAGCGTTATAAAAGTGAAATTGGATTCTTATTCATTCTGTACGACTTGATTCAAAAAGTTTTCAATAATCTATGCTAAAATGAAAAATAATAATTTCATCTGTTTGATAAACGTATAGTTTTAGACAAAATATATTCTATATCAAAAGTGAAATATTTAAAAGTTATCTTTTTAATCATTTAATGATATTTTAATTATTTTTTTAATACCCTTTATCTTGTTTTCTTTTGAAGCGATTCTTGCTAACTGCCTGCATGTTTTACTAGCGTTGACGTTTTCGTCTCTCTTGGTACGATAAACTCTTTATAAATATATTAATGTTTATAAAAGTTGCTGGGATATATATACGCTGCTTACAGATTTCTTTATGAGCTACTTTAACTCGTCTATCTGCTCCTAATGTATGCACGTCCACACAATATAAAGGAAACACTTCAGTCAGGATTCACGCTTTCTTTCATTGTACGCTACACGTACTTTCACATAAAAGGAAAGAGCTTTTCATATAAAAATATATAAATAGCACTTTTTTATTTAAAAAAATAAAAATAGGGATCTAAACTTTTAAAGATAGAGCAAAGCATCAATCAAAGTAAAAGAAGAAGTTATTTTCAATATTTAAATAGTTACTGCTTTTTTTTAAAAAAATATATATATATAGATTTAAAAGGGTTTTTTTAAATTATAAATTTATTTTAAATATGTAAAATGCTAAGATAACTTTCTTTTGAATTAAAGGGGTTAGTGTATGCCTCTTTTTTTTTTTAAATCGAAAGAAATGAAACATTATAAATATATCCGCTTAACGTTTTTCATGGTGTTGTAATTTTTCTTGTATTATTAACTATCCACTCAAGAATGGGAGTTTGAAAGCATCTCTGTAAAGTTATAATAGCTATATAATATTTTAATAACCGAAACAAAACGTATCAGTGCACCTAGAATGCTGCTAACATGCTTTTTTCTTATTTCTGTAAAATCACTGCGATTAAAATTGTATGCAAAACATTTTTCTTTCTAAACTAGGTTTGATGAAAAGAATTTACATCTGAGCTTAAACTACAAAAACTATCACGGTTTCCAAACGAGATAATACTTATTTCATAGGTATTAAATTTGAATGTTTAATGTTTGAGTTGGAAACATGAATTGTTCCAACCTATTATTCATTTATTTGTTCACGTAGCTTATCCAACACATATATTGAATGGATAAGAAATAATAGATAGCCTTCTTGATTGATTCAAAAGCACATCAACCCCAATGCGATTTAATGCTACTTACACACAGCACTATTAAAAAATGTATTATTTAGCACCACGTCTTACTACCCGTTTGGGTTATACGCTTTAAGTACTAATTACGCTAATGGATTAGGAATTGGGAAGGTTGAATTAGAGGAAGTGAACCCGCATTTGCGTGGAGGTAGAGTGGAAAACCATTTAGGAAAAACCGCCCCCAGTTCACCCGACCGAGATTCGAACTTCGATCTCCCCGTCCTCAGCAGTCGAGCTTAACACGACAAGCGCGTTAGCCAACTACGCCACCGAGGCGGGTATTAAAAAATGTAATCTAATAATAATAATTATTATTATTATTATTAGCACCACGTCTTACTACCCATTCGGGTTATACGCACTTACGCTAATGTGTAATGGTAGGGTGATTGTGAGAAGAAATGAAGGACCTACAGTTTAACGTGGAATCCGAACCACGGTGGAGGCCTGGCATTCTCTAATAAATACTTTTGTTAGCTTAAATTTTTGTAACAAATGCTGCTGGCTAAGCATATGAAATAAAAATAGATTTACAACTGGTTTACGAAATTTAGGGAAGCACTTATATACGAGTATATGGTGTTTCCCTACTTTATCCATGGCCACGTGATCTAAGGCGCCAGGTTCGCAATAGATTGGATTGCCCATGACGGTGCGACTGAGGTTAAAATCTTGGCTGGGTGTACCGGAGGAGATTTTCCAAATGTTATATCACCATGGTTTACCCATTCATTCTCTACCCCCGCTAATGTGAGTGCACTTCCTATAAAATACTATTCTCTTCATCCCTACCCTTTATACTAATACATTTATAGTAACGTAGTTAATTGTTCTAATAAAATCTCCTGAATTTAATATTTGTTTTTATTTTATTTTTTATATGACTTAAGAAATAGAAAACAGTAACTATAGTAGGGTTTTGGTAATAAGAAGGATAAATAAAATATGAGCAAAATTACTGTCAACATTGATATTACTTTACTATGTTTTTGATTTGATTTTATAGGGGTTGGTAATATCTATAAAAAAAAATGACAGTTTCAGATCATTACATGGCGTATTATTATACGAAAATTGTTTTAGTAACTTTTGTTAACAGTCCCAAAAAGGGTATCCCTATCTGAAATAGAACGTGGTATTGTGTAATTCCGGATCTTACGAACATAATTGGTAATATTGCTCTTCTTGGACGTGTGTGTGTGTTTGTCTAAGTGAACCCTACGGATCTGATGATATAATAGCGGATGTGCCATGTACAGTTGATCTCCACAGTACTAAAGTTTGCGGCATCCTTACAGCTACGGTTCAAGTCACTTCGTACCTGAAGGGCTTCCAACCACTGGAAAGGGACAACTTCTAACGAGATAACGTTGGTGAGATTACATTAGTTCGTCGTTACGGCTGTAAGCAATCAGTTTGTAATTCATCCAAAGAAAGGAACGGGCGATATTTGAATCCATATTATTATCATCATGAAGTGGTTTGCAATTTTATTAGTTTAAACGTAATAACGATTCATTTATGTTTTAAAGTAGGTGTTCAAAAAGAAAATGAATATTTAAACTTGAAAGGTTGTACTTGAAATTTGTTGGAGGTTTTAATTTAGTTACTATATTTTTAAACAAGGGTCGTTCGATGGCTTAGTGTAGGGTCTAAATGATATGAAGTGGTGGGTTAAAAAATTCAGTAGCACAAGGGATTACTAAATAATATATAAAGGTGTTCAGAAACTCATATCCGAAACTGTATATGTAGTTTGTTTGAACCAAAAGTAATACAAAATCGCTATAAACTTACATCCAGAAAACTATGTTAATGCCATTAAATTGTGTTCAAAGTTTCGGCATACAGCACCGGGAGAGCAAAGCTGTTCAAGCATACGTGTACGACGGGTTGCATAGGTGTGCGCGAAGTGACTGCCAAACTTACATTGCTTCAACTTTTACTTCGACAGCTACATAAGCCTTCGCGTCTTTGAAACAATTCGAGGGAAGAATAAAACTTAGCTATATTATGAAAAGATTTGAAATATTTCACTAAATATAACATATTTCAACATAACTTATACTTATTTTGAGTTCAGCTTCTAAAGAGTGTTTAGTGCTCAGTCTACAACCAGTCTCACAAATTTGTCGGACTCATTATACTACTATAAAGCCACAAGGCTGACTCACTCACTGACAATGTTTACCCACTTCCAGATGAGCTAGAGACTTGAAATTTGGCAAACTTATAACTTATATCCTATAACCAACGGTAAAATTCCAAAAAGTTAAAAACATTAATTTTTAACCCCCGAAAAAAAATGCAAAATGGCGGAGAAACTTTTAAAGTCGGTGAGGACCTTTCTTTGGAGGTCTCTTGTGGCTAAACGGTAAGACCTATAAAAAAAAAACAGCTCTGGAATTACATTAGTTTACATCCACTTGCAAAGAAAACTCACTGGCGAGCAAAGCGAGTACTTCTATACCGTCTGTCTACAATAGCACACGAAAGCACAATCGCATGACGGAATAGCTTTTATCGTAAGGAGATGAACATTTTATGTTTTGTTTATGTGGTTACGTTGGCTTGTGTTCAGCCAATCAGAAACAAATAGAGGTGAATTACTGTAACAAACTAAAGCAATTAGTTATTTGCTCAAGGATAAATGTTCGTGAACATATATAGTAAAATATATTGCATTTAATTGTTTTTAATACGAGTAATGATTTATTAAACTTTTCATATATTAATATGAAACTCGTGATTGTAAACTTTAATATAACTTCGAAGACAGAGTAATATTGATTGAAATTACGTTTTCAGACATTATGTAGTTTTTTGGACATAAAACAATCACAAAAGCCATGTGAGTGCGTTTTACGAGTGCGCGTACGACAAGCGGGTGCAACTTAATGTAGACCAGCCACTAACACCAACTAATGATTAAATGGCGTATATGACGTAAGCGGTGATAAATGTTTATTTGCTAACATTAAATAATACAATGTGCTATGGTATTTTTTCCTCCAAAAACCTTTTCTTTACCTAGATGAACTTTAGATTTAAAATTGAAAATGCCACTACTTGACAACAGAAATCTTATCTTCTACTTTGGCTTCGACTTTGATTTGCAAAATACAAACTTCTATTTTAATTTTAAAATAGTCACCTTCCCACAACCCCGTGGGATATACCACAATGAAAAATCTCACCTAGCTTAGTCGAAAGAGATTCGAACCTCAACCTCTCTGTAAACGGAAATTCAGTGTAATGCCTTAAACCTCAAGACCAAGAATCACCGTGTATGTGTAGTAAGAATTGCCTCTGTTTGGAATTGAACCAGTTTACCCTAGCCCTCAAAGTTGACCTCCTTAAGCATTCAGTCCTTCATTGATCCCCCATGACGATGATAATTTTCAATTTAATCAGAGCCATCAATAATGCTGGCAAAATTGATTTCTCATTACCCGGCCAGGGCGATTATATAAAATCAGGCCAAGGCGTGGTAATCAAGACGTCCCTTCCTTTCTGATGGTTTCCCTTAATAGCCCCCTCATCCATCTTGAATTAAGGGTAAAATACACCTTCTTACCAACGAATTTCTCTCTGATAGCTTCATCATCACATGTCTCTTGATTGAACAGTGTGTTTTTCCATTTGATTACTACCAAACCCTTCAGTAATTATATTTATTTAAACGTAAAACCTCCCAGTTTTCTTCAAAGTATATTTAATTAGAATTGTAAGCTTTGTTTTTAAATACATAACGAATGCGTCTTTCACAATAAGTATACATAAGGTATATATATATATCATTTGATACCTGCTACACTCTAATAATGTATTAAATAGTAGTCCAAAAGTGCACCCCCATTTGCGTGTTTTTTCTGTATATATATAAAATATTTTTACATAAAATATGTAATTTATTTATTTATTTTATTTGAGAAGTTAGATGATGTGAATGTTGATCAAAAAACATAGTTACAGATTTCAATTGACTACAAATTAATGAAACTAAGTTTCTTACTTGACGAGAAATGATATTTTTGTTTGAATTAAATCATAAAAAATGTCCAAATAAAAAATGTGTCTTTTATATTATCGGCTTCACATAAACAGTAAGTTAATAATATAATTGTAATCATAAAACGAGAAGTTGATGTTATGTAGACTTCACATTATATTATTAGGATTTACAAGATATGTAAATACTTCACATTAATTTAAACGGGTGTGTGTTAGTTGGGGGCTTTGTGACAATTTTCAAAGCAACAAGCTTGGATGTTAGCGAGCGTAACAGAAAGTAAACTCAGAAAACCAAGTTATTGTTTTGAAAAATTTCTCAAATTATTGTATGAGTTACCCGAATTGTTTAGTTAGTTTTCAATATTTTTTTTGTGAGAGGTCATTGGTTTTTATGTACTGTAAATATTCTTATGTGAACTTATCGCGCACCAGAAATATATGCCTAATTTGCCTAAATTTATTTAGTTATTTTCAAGTCAAAGTTGAAAAATAAATCTAAAGTTTAGATTATATAATTTAGGTTAAGTTTTATTAAATAAAGAATATAAAGAAATTAGTTTAGCAACATTTTAATTTTTCCACACCAAGAATATTTATAAACAATATTTTTTTAATATAATTTTTCAATTAAAAAAATTAAATTGCTTTATAAAATTCAAGCGAAAAATCGTTTTAGATCTTTTATCTTGCGAGATTACATTAATTGCTAAAATTATCGACCACAAGATTAGGATGGATCCTGACTTTTATGTACCTCCCTAAATTAAAAAGTGGGCTTATGTTGACCCCTTTTCTGTCTGAATGTCTCTGGAGCTACAGCCGGTATGGTTTAATGCAGTAGAGTCTAACTTGATAGTCATACCTCAAGTTAAAATTATTATTTTAATTTTAATTCTAAGCCTAAGGATGGTTTACTGAAAATTCTAAATTTGTGTTAAAGCCACGTTAAAAATGGATATCTAGGGAGTGTTTAACATTAAATAACAAGTTACACTTTTCTTTGAAAATTGATTTTGAAAAATGTATTTTTAATGTGGTTTAAGAGGGGGAATTTATTACCTAATCAATAATAATTTACTCTTATGTTAATTTTTCTAAACAAAATCATTTCAGGGTAGTCCAAAAAAACTCACTTTTGAAATCTGTTTTTTAACTCCATTAATTATTTTAAATTTATATATAGTGTGATGTATATAATAAATTAATAATATGTTTTTAAAACCTTTTTAAGGGACGGTTTACTTGAAAAGCACTTTAATTGTTTATTCTAAGCTATAATATACATATGATAAAGTGTATTACGATTGTATCGTTTTAGTTATTTTTCTCATGTTTATGTTGGATAAATTTTAAATTAAATAAATACATTGAAATTATTGAATTAATTATATCTGAAATATAAGTGCACATGTTACATTCAAACTTCAACAAAAATATATGCTAAAAAATACAATTTATCTTCCCATATCAAAATGACATGATATTTCCTTTTTTAATCCGACCTCTTGTTTGAACCATAAAAAGCACAGATTCCTCTGCAGTCTTTATTTATGCCACTTTCCTATGTAAATAGTCTGGTGTCAATAGACGTGGGGCACTTAAAAAAGGCCTGCCACACTATATATATATATACAGATCAAAGTGAATTGACGTGAGAGATCTGTTAGAATAAGTGCTTTCTTCCACTATAAAGTTATGCCGTTTTTGTATCTGTTCTTGTGACAAAGCTGCACCATGAACCCCACAAGATCAACTTATACAGGATGAATACTAACTATATTATCAAGCTTTATGGGATTAAAAACAAACATTTTTTCTAGAGTTATCCTGGATCAAATGTGCTTCTCTAAAACACCACATATTATCGACGTTTCTGGTAGCGTGAGTAATTTGTGTGGTCAGACCCAACCAGTGTGCAACTGTTAGTGTAACTGAGGCAATAATCAGGGATTGTGTCAGTGTGTTTAAGCACACAGAGTAATTCGTGTGGTCAGACCCAACCAGTGTGCAACTGCTAGTGTGACTGAGGCAATAATCAGGGATTGTGTTGGTATGTTTAAGCACACAGAGTAATTCGTGTGGTCAGACCCAACCAGTGTGCAAATGTTCGTATGACTTAGGTAATAATCAGGGATTGTGTTAGTGTGTTTAAGCACAAATAATTTCTCGTGTGCACAAACCTGATAAGTGTGTAATTTTTGACTGAGATAATCTTCAGGGATCATGCTGCTGTGTTTGAACACACAGTTAGAAATTTCGGCGTTGGTTAGGGCTTTGTATTGAGGTTGATAGCTTTGAGTTTGAACTGTGTGTACACTATATCAACAACAAAACATTTATTCATTGATTTATTTAATTCATTAAGAAATAAACACACTTTGATAGAAATAGGCCTACTATCTAGAAGTTACGAAAGGAACCTTTCCCGATCCGTGGATATTTTGCACAAAAAAATTGTTTTGAGATCCATTAAAGTCCATAAAAGTTTGGTAAGAGCGTTCGTAAACATCCTGTATAGGTTGATTTAAAATCCATCTACCAAGACTAGGATTGAACTGATATATTCAATGGACATATGTAAGACGATATAAGACATCGCTCACAATACCGTTAATACCATCATAAAAAACTATTGACTTCCAACTCCCCACAATACCTTTCTTCATGTATATGTTCACTCAACTCCAGTAATAATTTCAACAATCGATCACCAGAAAACTCAACTTTATTTATACCCTTCCATAATTCCAATCACTACTCAAATCCTTTCATTGTTACAGGTTCGAATCCATGGAATACCTTAACGAATGATATTAAAATTGAATGGTTTTAAGGTAAAAACTTGCAAATAATCTGCGTGAAATTTATGAATGTGAGACGAGATAGCACCTTCTGGTGTTTGTGTGCGTATGCATGTGCGTGCGTGTGTGTTTGTGTTTGAGATAGGGTAGCTGACTATAAATTCGCTATAGCTCTTTCCTTATAAACATTAACAATGTTTTTACAGCGTTCCCATGATACAAAAAATATCTATATTCAGCTATAATTTATAATAATATGTCATTATTAGTGTGTTTTTATGTTTATTATTTATCTTAAATTTGAATTGTAAGTTTTGGTTGAATGTAAGAAAAGCCGATAGCCTTAATTTCGCCATTCAAGTCACTTATTATTATTATTATTATTATTATTATTATTAATAATAATTTCCCTTTTAAACACTTTCTCCAAAGTATTCGAGAAAATCATACATAAACATACTTTCCACCATCTTAAAAATAAATTTTCAGATAATCAACATGGCTTTATAAAAAATAAATCTACTCACTAATTTAGTAGAATTTCTTGGGCATGTTGACCCTCAAGTCTCTACCCAAGGTCAGGTTGATGCTATTTATTTTGACCAAAGTAAGGCATTTGACTTATGTCAGCATAGTATTATTCTCTCTAAACTTAGTAATTTTGACCTTTCTCAATTGGTTCAGCAGTTATTTGCATGAAAGATCATTCACAATTAAAATTGATTCACACACCTCAAATACATTTTTAGCCCTTTGTGGCATATCACAGGGGTCTAATTTAGGTCCTCTTCTCTTTAATGTGTTTATTGATGACATTGGTAAATATTTGACCTCATCTAGTTATTTACTCTTTGCTGATGATGTAAAATTATTTAAAATTATCAAATCTATTGCAGATTGTATAGAGTTACAAAATGATGTTAATGGAATGTCTATTAATAAATCTATAACATTTACTAGGAAAACTAATCCTTTCTTTTTTACTTATAAATTGGGCAATGAAAACATAGTTCGTACCCTTTATATTAATGATCTTGGTGTTCTTCTTGATAACAAACTTTTTTTCCACTATCATGTTGACCATGTAATCTCCCATTCATTAAAATTACTTGGACTTATTAAATTTATTACTTCATCATTAAGAAAGTTGACTGTTTTTTATGTCTGTATTACGCCCTGGTTAGATCTAAGTTAGAATATGCTACGGTTGCTTGGAATTCCATTACCTTAACTGACTTTCTTAGGTTGGAAAACGTTCAAAGAAAATTTGTTGCTGCGTGCTATGATAAATACTTTAGTAACCGGGTTTATTATGATTATTGACAGAATTCGAAACCTATTAGGGCTCCAAACTCTCTTCTCGCGTAGACTTTATTGTGATGCCCTTTTTGTTTTTAATATTTTCAATAGCAACATTTATTGCAAATTAGCCCTTGATCATGTAGGCATTCATATCCCTTCTCGGGCTTCTCGTATTCCAAAATTATTTTTTCTCAATAGCTCTTATACCTATATAACCCTATAGGTCGTTGTATCCATAGAGCCAATTCTATATTTGTTGAATTCGACTTTTATCAAAAAAGAAAAGATAACTCAGAGAGTTATTTAAGGAAATCCCTTATCAATAATTTATCACTAAGAGGTTCTGCCTATAATATCTAAATTTTACAATATTCTGATTTAATTTTTGAATATTGTTACTGCTTTTAACCACTCTTTAGTTTTTTGTTACTATTGCTATTTTTTATTATCATTATTAATTACTTTTTTTTGATAACTATTAATCATTATATAACATTATTTAGCCATTTTTGTTTATCTTCTTTCTCGTGTAGATATATATATATATTTGTAAGGTACTTGTGTACTTTCAGTGCTGGCCTGTTATATGTCTTACGACTGTTGGGCATCACTATAATAAAGGAAATTGAAATTGAAAATTATAATTGTTGTTGTTGTTGTTGTGTTACTATATGGCCATGTCAAGTTGCAATCGGAATTGTTATTTTGACTATTAAAAATATAGTAAACAGAAAACTTATTAGGAAAGACCCGTTTTTGTATTTATTTTTTGTACTTGCCCAGGAACTTGTACCTTAGCTTAGACCTTTAATATATATTTTAAGAGTTTTTGAGACAAGATATGAACAGGATGTATGTAAAAAAATATAAGCTAATATACAGCTTACTTTAAGTTTTTCTTTAACTATTCCTATCCACCACCTCTCTCTATTTTACCCCACTGATCTTGTGAATATGCGTGTTAAGCGTGATTACGAAAAAAAAGGGTGTTTAGTAAAACGTTGTTCTACGTGTAGCTTCACCCCTTTTTCTGCTAGTTTATTAGAAAGCTATGTTTTATTCATATAGTCAATCACTCAAGCAAAAAAAAAAAGCTATATATTTTAATTTTTAATTATTTAAGGATTTAACGTGCACTTTCTCTGAACCAAATAATTATATTAACAAACGACTTATAAACTAACTTAAATCTAGAACAGACACAACATCCAGCCCCAGGTCATTAATTCATCACTGTGAAAGAGGCAATCCACATTTCTCCAATGACGAATTTTTAGGCCATGTCAGAAATAGAACAAAGGACCCTTAGTTCAAAAGAGAGACAAGCTACTAATTGAGTTAATGTTTTGGAATAGTTGTAATATAAAATTAACCCTATTTTCCCAGAGTAAAAAGTGAGATCAGCATACATTATTACAATTAGTTTTAATACATGGTGGGCCAAAATAATTTTATTATTTTACCTTTTCAATTTATCAAAATGTGTGTTTATAATCTTAAGTTTACGTGGTTTAAGGTATATATTATTTAATTTACTTGAAGGGTTATATCATTTCTTTGTTCCTGACGCATAAGTTGTGATTCTCGGGGATATCCCGAACATTTCAGTCATGAATCAAAACATTAATATACGTTGGAAATCACATTGCACACATAAAATACAAGGAATTTTCCACTCGACGACCGAATCTTTCCCTGCGAGGAGACTTTTTTTTTTTAACTTCAAAACCATCTTGAATGTTTGGGGAAGAAACTTTCCGTTTTTTTATTATTATTACATTTTCATCTCGCTCTTTTTTACTTTGTTTGAGAGAATAAAGAACCCTATGTTGAATGAATTATGCAACTTTTACGTGAATACTTAAAAAGACCGCCAGAATTCTATGCGACTAGAAGGAATATCGAGTTTCTCGATCTGAAGGTTAATTTTTTTTTTTCGTTCGTGTGAAAAAAAGTGTTCATTGGAACTTTTTTCTTGGTGTATTTTAGCTTGATTGGAAACTTGGCGCGTACAAAGAAGGTAAAAAAAAATATTGTTAAAGCGTGCTTGGACTAGACCTTAATACAAAAATTGCAGTCTCAGTGTTTCTTCTTCTTCTTTTTTCACTTTATTCTGTTTTTTTTACATCCCATTTCTTAAGATGTATCCCAAATAACATAACTTACTAGCATGAGCGTGTCAGAAAAAGAGTAAAACGAAGGGCTGGTTAGACGCGAAGGGTTGTCAGGGGGAGGGGGGCTTGGTTAGGCTATAAGCCGTGGAACGTGTCGACCAGCGCGAGGTATTGTTATTGATAATCGATAAGTTATTTCTACTGAAAGAACACCCATTTTCTGAAATGGAAGGTGAGACTAAAATAAAACACGCACAGTACATAGCTATACGTGTGAATTGCAAAAAGAAAGAAGTATGTAATTAATATTTAAAGTTTTACCAGCTTTAATTAATCTTTCTATTATTATTAGCACCGCGTCTTACTACCCATTCGGGTTATACGCACTTACGCTAATATTGTAATGGTAGGGTGATTGTGAGATGAAATGAAGGACCTACAGTTTAACGTGGAATCCGAACCACGGTGGAGGCCTGGCATTCCTTAATCTTTCTAAAGGGTGTAGTATGTATATCTCATAGCACTTGCTAGTTTCTATTTTAATGTACTGTACATAATAATTATATGTGTTCTTATATTTAAAAATATTACCATTTGATAATTTAAAATATGTTTTAGTCACGTTGCGAGAGCTATGGTAATATATTTAAGACAAAATAAAAATAAAAATATGAATACAAAAATCACACTAAGAGAATAAATATGAGGACGATATAATTTTTGAGGAAATGTACCCGAAATGTCGTAGAGGAAGAGGGAGAGCTAAAAATCTCCCTTATTTAAACACAATTTGGATTTTAACCCTGATCTCCCCGTCAGAGGCAATCCAGTCCAACATCAGAGTGACGCATAAGACCATGCAACCACCGATGCGGGCTTCACTTTATTACAACTGTAATATTGATAGATTGAGATGTGTTAGTACCATCAATAAAAACGTTATTTCAATTGTGTAATGGATCATTTAGCCTGTACACTATACATGTATAGATTATATCATTACGACTTACAAACTAACTTATCTTAGAACAGTATGCTAAGTACTAAATCTAGAGCCTGAATATTTACTAATTGCTTAGTGGGCCAAAATAATTTTATTCTTTTACCTTTTCAATTTATCAAAATGTGTGTTTGTAATCTTAAGTTTACGTGGTTTAAGGTTTAATTTACTTTTATATATATATATATACATATATATACATATACATATATATATACATATACATATATATATACATATACATATATATATATATATATATATATATATATATATACCAGGGTGAGTAGTGAGACACAATGAAATATGTTTTTATAAAATTATAGAACTTTAAATGCTGTTAGTGTCATCAACCCAAAATTTAGTGGAGTCCGGTTTGATTCCGGGTTTTACTAACCAATATATATATTGGGTTGATGACACTATATTGGTTAGTAAAACCTGAAATCAAACCGGACTCCACTAAATTTTGGGTTGATGACAGCATTTAAAGTTCTATAATTTTATAAAAACATATTTCATTGTGTCTCACTACTCGCCCTGGTATATCAAATACATTAAATGCGCTGGTGGAGTATGAATAAGTAAGATAACATTTCAGAAGAAATGTTCCCACATTTGAGTGCAGGGAGGGTGGAAAAATTTATAGGCAAGACCCTCCCAGCATAATTAACAAGGATTTAAACCCCAACCTGCCCGTAATCGGCCATTATAATCATAACAAATGAGGTTGACATTTAGATAGCGTGCCCACCCGTGCTGGTAATAACGTATTATTTTAACAATGATTTAATACTTTTATATGTATTTTTATGAAATAGATTTTACCTTAGGGTTTGCATTTCAAACAACCCCTTACATACGAATTCAACTCTCTTTTGTAATATTGTGTAAACACTAGCTGTTTATTGAGTACGGGGATACTTTTTATCTCTAGACTTGAATACAAACTCAAGAGTAAACAAGAATACATTAGATATGTAAAGATTACATAAGCTGTGAATATTCTAAATGTATCGACGAAAAAATAGCTCAGTGGATTCCATTCGGTGTTGCAGCATGTTTTGTATGGGGTCGCAATACTTGTTGAATTTATAGCTTTATGTATTTTTTTAAGTGATTATAATGATTATAGGAAGATGCAGAATTCAAATATAAATATAAGTGGTTAAAATTATAAAAACTGTTAAGGTTCCTTTTGGTTACTCAACTCTTGGCAGTTGCTTGCTGAATAATTTAATGTTAGATCTTCGTGTTCAGGCGAGTGGCGCTGTTTGCATAACTTATAAAATACCCACTGGGCTCGTTTATTCTCTTGTGAGACAACTTATTCGAATTTGTATAATTATTTGATAAGCAAATAAATAAATAGATCAAACACGCTGTCCTAACGTCACGCTCGTTTGGTTTGTCAGTGAAGAGGTTTGGATTCAAATTTCAGCCGGGGGTGATTTTTCCTAAATCGGTTCCCCCCTCTCTCTCAAAACCAATAACGATACACTTTCTCTCAATTCATCCTAGATCGCAATTAAAACTAAATGTGGCTAGCCCGGATGAGTAGTAAGATTCAGTGGAAATAGTAATTTTAAAATGTTGATCCCACCTGTAAGTAGTCAAGGTGTCGCGATGGTCTCAAAGACCAAAATCGGGTTCAAACCCAGAAAAAGTTTGGAAAATACTGTCTATGTATCCAAAGTTCTTGACGAACCTAGATATTTAAATGATATGATCAATTATTCCCTAGGTTAAAGGTTACGGTTACCAAGATCAAGTGTCAGGTGAATCATTTATTTATATTACTACTCACACCTTTGGTCTCACAGTATAAAGAGTTACTTTAGCAATAAACTAGGCCACGAGAAGTGAAGTAGGGGTTGGAATCCCAAACTGGTATAAATCACTACTGGATGTAGGCCTGAAGGTGTTTTATCCTAATTGACATTTCAATTTTTCTCAACGAAAATTCAAATATATTTTATTTTAAGTTTTATCTTCCTAGGTGACCTGGTGGTCTAGGGGTAAGGTGTCAGACTTCTGTGCTGGCGGCCGGGGTTCAATCCTCGGTCCCGGCACAGATTTATCTGATTACCAAACCCTTCCTACACCTCTGACAAGACATCTTGTGAATGTGTGGAATGCCAGGTCGCCACCATGGTTCGGATTCCACGTTAAACTGTAGGTCCTTCATTTCATCTCACAATCACCCTACCACTAAACATTAGCGTAAGTGCGTATAACCCGAATGGGTAGTAAGACGCGGTGCTAATAATAATAATAATTTATCTTCCTCATCCTTACCCCACTATTATAAATATTACTACAACCCGTATGGGCTATTTCCACAAATATAGCGCTATATTTATAATTTGAAATATTGCAAGGAACATATTGTAGGCCAAATTATATCAATACATCGATTGTTTCCGATATATCGAGTTTCATCTGTCTGGGAGAAATAGAGCAGCGATATTAAGATGACCACTGTTCTGTTATTATGTTTGTACCGTTTTTCAATCTTTAATGCTTTATTTAGTTGTTGAAAATAGAAGACAAGTTTAATTAAAAAAATAGAGAAATAATCAAATAAGTATCGAGAAAAAAACTATATTTATTTTGCTTCACAATATTGACAGTCAAGTTCCCTGGCATAAGGAATGTATCTGCCGTAAGACAGAACGACTAATAATACATTCATACCTAATCAAGCCATTCCCTTATGGGGTAGGCAAGAAATTATGCATACAACTCATAAAACAACTCCGTACATAATCCTGCCTCGCTAACTTCCTCCACCCCTCCATACCTTTGCACACTCCCTTTACTTCAACAACATACATACACCGAGTCAAACATACTCGTTTAATCTTAAAACTATTAAAGTTTATTTTTTTCCACATTCATCTACATTCTACAACATTCAGCCACGTCTTACAGGGCCTACACCTTCTTTTTTATCCACACACTGTACCTTCATATATTGGCTTTGTCATTCGATCCACACTCATCCTCTCAACATGCCCAAAACAACGTAAGACACTTCTTTCACGTTGACATATTGGATTCCCTTTCAAATTACATTTCTTCAGCATCCATTCATTACTGACTCTGTCCATACGAGTATTTCCACATACATTTCTTATCTCTTTCCAACCGCATTCACCTTGCTCTTGTGTTTCTCCTGACAAACCAATGCTTAACATCCATAAAACAATGTTGGCGCAAACACACTTTCGTATACTGCCATTGTTGCCTCTTTCGATACATCATTCTTTGAAATAGTCCACCTACATTCAAATACTCTTGGAGATACAGTTACCCATCTGTCGACTTCACCCTCTATCCTTCCATTTTTACAAAACATTCTACCCAGGTAAACATAATCATTCCCGTGCTCTAACAATTTTAGATTTATACTAAGCTGAAAATCATTTCCTGATCCTTCATTATCAAAAACTATCACCTTAGTTTTGGAGACAATTTTACGAAGACCCATTCAGCCTGTCGTCACATTCAAACGATTTAATGAATTCTGCAAATCTCTTTCTTTCTCAGTCATTGATACAGCATCTGCATATAAGAGCACTCTCACATTCACATTGTTCATTTGTACACCAACAGCGTCCTCACACGAATCCCTCATACACTTATCCATGAAAACATTAAACAAACATGGGGTGATAACAGAGCCTTGTCTAACGCCTGTTCAATTCCAAATCATTCGCTCAAAGTTCCATTCACCTTAACGCAAGCTTTACTTCCATCACACGCCATCATAATAGCATTTACTAAACATGCACCCACACCTTATCCTCTAAGAACATTCCGTAACATACTACCATTCACCAGATCGTACACTTTCTCCTTCCGTCCTTACTGCAATACATTTTTCAATCAGTTGTTGCAATGCAAATATCTGTTCCATGCAAACTCTACCTGGCATGAAACCACACTTCACACCTTAAATCTTGTCCATAGTTTTTTCACGTACCTTCTCAATTAAAACTTTCCCAAAAATGTGCTTGAAATACTCAACAAACTAATTGCCCTTTAATTATTACATTCACTCCTAATGCCTTTGCCTATGTACAAAGGAACAATGACAGCATTCTTCCAGTCATTAGGAACGTTCGAGATCCCAGCACACACATTGAACAACTCGAACAATCTGGCAAGTAGGGCCGTGCCCCCACCCTTAAGTATTTCACCTGAAACATAATAATAATATTAATGATATTCAATATTTATAAATCTATCTATATATAAGATAATAAAATAGGGATATAAATACATCAATTTATTTGTAAATAAATTGATATATTATAATGATATATAGTGGCCATCCGTAATGAGTAATGAGACGCTATGCACTTAGTTAAGAAAAAATCAACGCATATAAAACGCAAATACTTTGACCAAATTACATCCTGAAATAATTTTATCAATGATTTTCTTATTTGTTGACATTCTAAATGATTTGTTATCCAAATCGATGGTCATTAAGTCACTTAAAAGGCTTGCAAAGCCACGTAAACCCGCACCCAACTGACTAAATGTCACCAATGAATTAAAGTTGTACCCCGAAAATTCTGTCCTCCCTTAAGTACTTTTTTATACAGTTTTTTTCCCCTTGTATTGAAGGCACATAGCACCAGAGCGTTATTGTTGCAGGCGCGGGTATTGTCTGGGATTTTCCTCACGTGAGTGAAACGCGTCGACATCACTTCACCTCTTCCATTGTGAGCGCCTACACACATATGCTTCCTTTCTACACGTCCTCATAGCTGTCGCGACACACTT
The DNA here is from genome assembly GCA_902151445.1 of Timema monikensis. Classification (NCBI taxonomy): domain Eukaryota; kingdom Metazoa; phylum Arthropoda; class Insecta; order Phasmatodea; family Timematidae; genus Timema; species Timema monikensis. Next base: position 175,285 of record CABFVZ010000570.1, on the reverse strand, counting down.
TGCAAATACAAGCTTTTTGACAGTTTTACTGCTCTCAGTAACAATAACAAACAATGAAGAGAATAAGAGGTTTTTTTAACCCCTGCATTTCTCTACCCTTTCAGGTTACACGCACATGAACCAATTACATTAATGTGTTGAGAATTAGGAAGATTAAATTCAGGGGAAATGCACCCGCATTTAAGTGGAAATATGAAGAAGTGAAAACCGTTTAAAAAAGAGCATTACCAATACCCCCAAGAACAGCATTTGAACCCCGATCTCCTTGTAATTGACAGTTGAGTCAATTGTGAGTTTGACCATGCGGCCATTTTCAGCTCAACCAGTAGTACATTTTGGCTTTCGTACCATAACAATTAAATTTATCAAATTCACATCTATTGAAACTGTGGGTGATTTTAGACAAACTTGGTTAACACATTGTGTTTCTTTAATATAACATATTTTGAATTGTTTCATTATGTAACACTATTTTGTTGCTAAGATCGCGTAAACTTAACAAATAATTACAATTCCTTCGTTTTTGAATCAAAACGTATTATAAAGGGATACAGTAGACCCATGGCTTCTTTGGTGCTGACTGACAGCTCACAGTTGACTTCTGACAGTCAACATTTAGTTATATATCTAAATTTTGACTGTCAACAGTGACAGCTGCTAAAAACATGTTTTTGCAGATCATCTGGTTTGGCGTAGGGATACGTAATTTGGTCTGGTAACTTTTAAAAGTGTCAGCTGTCAGTCAGAACCAAAGAAGCCATGGGGTTACTGTAAAATATTAGCTTTCATTCGGCCAATTTATTGTTTATATAGTTTTGAATGTATACTATTGCCATACATGGGAATGATATTTTTAATTATTTATTTACTTTTTAGTATAATGCATCTGATAGCCCGTTTGTAAAATCCACTGCTAACACAAGATGAGGAAAATGGAATGTGTGTGTATATTATGTATTAGCATTCTCCTGAGAAAGCTACAATTGGATTGACAATATGTAAAATTACACCCACCCACCCTCATCCTTTTAATCCAAGTGCACCCATCAGAGAATCGAACCTAATACCTACCACCAGAGTCAGAGCTAAGCATGTCGGTCAATCTCGTAGGGACTAGTCCTTGCCTCGCAGTTATTCATAGCGATGATTGCTTTTGTTCCCATGGCTTGTTGATTAAACCTCTAGCTTTACCGTCAAGAGGACCTAGTTTGGTTTAGGCTTTAGACTAAGCAGTTTTCATTTACATACAGTGTTTATTTCAAGTGTTATGCTACATTGAGTTTATAAAAAATAGTATTAAATTGACTTTGTGTCCAAAATACTATTTAAATCTCGTCTCTGTTGCTTTGGTGGCCAAATGGTCTAAGGTGTCAATCGCGTAATAGATTGTACTGCCAATAACTGGAGATCAAAGTTCTAATTTCGGTCAAGTGTACGGTACGTACGTATTCCCAAATAGATTTCCACTTTCTCTCCACACAAATTTGGGTACACTTCCTCTAAATACAGCCTTCCTCATTCCTAACCCAGTAGCATAATTAGTAGATATGCGTAAAGCCCTAGCGTGTAGTAAGACGCGACGCTAAAAAAAATCTCCCTTCCCCCTTTTTCAACAAATAACGACTGTTGTAAAAGTTAATTGGACATATTTTATGAACACGTCTTCCTTCTCTTTTTCTCTCTTGACCTCTTTAAATAACCTTCAGAGAGATACATCAGCTGGCTAGCTCCGCCGATATAATCTTGAGACCGTCTCGTTGTTAAATTAATGTAGGAGGTAATCCGCGTCACGATATTAGGCTATTACTATTTGGTTAGAAAATAATAATTTAGAATTCTAGATAATAGACCCTTATAAAAGGATTAAATTGTAAAGCTGAGTTTTAAAAGACGACACGAGACGACACGAGACGACACGAGACGAAGTCAGTGCAGTGAAACGTTGTTATTATTCATTGTGTGATTTATTCGTGCCGACTGAAGTCGGGTAGTGTGAGTGAGTAAAATGGCAACAAAATAACACAACAGTGCTTGATACACAACGTGTAAGTGTAGTGTTAAGTTGCCAACGAGTGTATTTTTGTGTGTTTTTTGTTTATTTCGAGATACACTACGTGCCGACTGAGGTCGGGTAGTGATAGTGTGTTGAACGACAACAGCTTAACACAACAGTGATAGAACACAAATTATAAGTGCAGTGCTAAGTCGTCAACGGTTGTAATTTTGTACTATATTATTAGCGTTTTTGTATATTTAGTGACCTATTACATGCCGACTGAAGTTGGGTAGGGTGGTATACCGCAAGGTACAAGTCAAGAGGGGGAAATGGACTCAGACTCGGATGTAGAAATCAACGTTGAAGGAACGGACGATGATGGTGACATGGAAGACCAAGGCCAGGAAGGGGCCCCAGCCAACACTGAAATAGAAAAAAACTTTGAGCCAGTTTCTGGACTCAAGCGAAAACTCAGGACCAGACCGGGACAGGAAGTTCTACAATCGAAGGCCATAAAAGTCAATAACAAGTTTGCAAGCTTGTCTAGCCTACGGGATGGACCAACGATTAGTCAAACGGGGCAACCGAGTGGAGGTACGAAAGAAAGTTCCACCCCACGGCGCATAAAGACCCCTCCAGTGATTGTAACAAATGCAACACAATACAACAAAGTCATAAAACTCCTAAACAGCGGACTGCAAGATGACTATAAAGTGTATTGTATTGCACAGGGTATCAAGGTGGTCACGACCTCCTTCAGAGATTACTCCGCTTTGTTAAAGCTGCTAAAACAGAACACCTTGGAACACTTCACTTATGTCCTTCCCAAGGACAAGCCCTTCAAGGCAGTAATCAAGGGCCTGCATGCAAGTATGCCCTGCGCAGAAATAAAGGAGGAGCTGGAGAACAGGGGATTCACGCCAACCGATGTGAGGCAATTATACTCGAAATCTGCTCCACAGGCAGCGACACCGAGACCCCTTCCAATATTTGTCTGCACCCTTGCGAGGACAGAAGGAGTGGGCGAGATATACAAGGTAAAAGTCATCAACCACACGGTAGTGAAGATCGAGGAATACCGTGCTTCACAGAGCACAATTCTACAGTGCCATCGTTGCCAACGTTTCGGCCACTCCAAGAACTACTGTGCCCAAAAACCACGCTGCGTCAAGTGTATTGGAGAGCACCTGACAGTAGAGTGCCAGAAAAAGGACAAAACAACACCAGCACAATGCGTAAACTGCAAGGGACCGCACGCAGCTAACTATCGCAATTGCCCTAAATTTATACGTGAGCTGGAAAAGAAAAACCAAGGGTCAGGAAAGACAAAGGAAGGGGAAAGCAAAGTGGCTAACCCTTCTCCATGCGTGGTGGGGTATCTTAAACCATCAACAGGCCAGCAAATTTCGGTTAGCCAACCAACACCACCAACAAACATGGGATTGAGCAAACCATCTTATAGTGGAGTTGTCAAGAGGATGACCAAAAAGGACAAAAAAGAGGACCGTGACACGGATGAATCCTTGGACTTAAAGGACCTCCTACAAATCATCAAAGATATTAACGTCGCAGGCTTACTCCAACTCCTGAGGAAGTATGTAGTAAGGCTGAAGAACGCGCCAGACAAAACAACCAAAGTAATGATACTTCTTGAAGCCGCAACTGAATTCTTCTGCGATGGATACTGAGCAGGGAAGAGGCACAGAAGACCCACTGAACATTCTGTTCTGGAATGCTAATGGACTGGTACTACAAGAACACGAGTTCCGAAAACTTCTGGAGACGTATGGAGTCGACATTGCTCTGATCTGTGAGACCCACCTATCAGAACAAAAGAAGATGAGGTTCTTCGGATACGAGATGTACCGCAACGATAGACCAGTTGGCAGGGGAGGGGGCACAGCCGTGTTGGTGCGTAGCAACCTCGCTCACTACCAAACGAATTTACCGGCTATGGATTATATCGAATCCACTTCGATAGCCATTCCCACAGGGCGGACGCAGATAGTATTTACAGCTGTTTACAGAAGCCCTGCTGTCCCCTTCACCATCGAGGACCTAGACAGACTCACGTCGAGAAAGGACTTCCTCATAGCGGGAGATCTCAACTGTAAACACACGAGCTGGAACAGTCGCGTGTCAAATCAGGCAGGCCGGACACTGGCTGGCCAGGCATCAACCAAAAACTTTACAGTCCTGGCGACCAACGAGCCGACGTACTATCCTTCAAACTACAGGCATCTCCCCGACGTACTGGATGTAGTCCTGACGGATCTCGACACGCTACCGGAAGATCTCGAAGCCCTGAATGAACTCGACTCCGACCATCTCCCGGTCTTCGGAAGAATATCACTTAAGACAAATCCAAGACTGGCTTACCACAGGAGGAAGATACCCAGAAGTGACTGGGAAGAGTATCGACGGGTACTGACAGAGGCTATTCCATTGAACATGGAGGTAAATTCCCCTGAAGAAGTGGACAGCTCCATTACCCTTCTGACGGCTACAATACTCGAAGCGTACCGTGGAACAACTGTTTTCGAGACGCCACCGGTGACGTTGAAGAGGGACGACCCTGAGCTGAGCTTCATGATAGCCCTTAAGAGGGAAGCGCGCAGGGAATGGCAGCAGCACCGAGACCCGAGGCATCGGGCTGAATACAACAGGCTGAGAGCCCTGGTGCGCAGGAAGGCCAAAGCTCTAAAGATCTCCAACTGGAATGAATTCTTAACGAACACTTTAGCTGTGGACGGCAACGTGTGGAAGGCGTCGAGACAGCTCAAAGGCACGAAAGGAAAGACGGGGACCACGGTCATTCACGGAAGAAGAGGGTTGGTTTACCGGGGAGAGGCCAAGGCAGAGGCCATAGCTGAATCACTGGAAGATCAGTTCAAGGCAAACTCAGAGCCCCAAGACGAAGAGTTTACCAGGACTGTAAGAAGAACGGTTGGGGTATATTTAGCAGAGCCGGTTATAGAACTACCACCCCCCATCACCAGGAATGAAGTCTCCTACCAGGTGGAAAAATTGAAGCCACGAAAAGCGGCAGGCCAAGACAGGATCTCAAACGAGATGCTGCGTCACGCACCGGAAGGGGTAATCCAACTATTAACAAAAATGTTTTCAAAGGCATTGTTGGCAGGCTACTTCCCGGAGGCATGGAAAGTTGCCGACGTTATCTCATTGCCTAAACCAGGCAAGGACCGCAAGTTCCCGCAGAACAGGCGGCCCATCAGTCTTCTTAGCAATATAGGGAAACTATTTGAGAAAATAATTTTGCAGCGGCTGAAAGCCTTCGGCAGGGAGCACAGGATTATTCCCGATGCCCAGTTCGGATTTCGGACCCGGCACTCAACGATACACCCGGTCCTGAGCCTAGTGGAGGATGTGACAGAAAGTTTCAATATCGGGGAAGTCACGCTAGCAGTACTTATGGATGTAGAGAAGGCATTTGATAAGGTCTGGCACGCCGGCCTTATCTACAAATTAATTCAAGCCAATTTCCCAAAAGTATATGTGCAGATAATCAACAGCTTTCTAACTGGGCGACAATTCCAGGTTAAGATGGAAGGGAAAAGGTCGCTTCTTCATAGGGTCGGAGCGGGGGTGCCACAGGGGTCGGCACTCTCCCCATTCCTTTACACTATTTACGTCGCAGACATCCCCACCGACCCGATGATAAAGACCAGGCTCTTCGCTGACGATACAATGTTCTACACCGCCAACAGGAACGTGAAATACGCCCATCGCCGTCTGCAACGATACCTGGACGAGTTCAGCAGCTGGCTGAAAAAATGGAGAATTAGAGTAAATGCAGAAAAATCGTCAGCCATGTTGATTACTAGGAGGAGACCCCAAACACCGGACCAGTTTGTAGTATTGGAGGAGGATATCCCCTACAAAAACGCTATGAAATACCTTGGGGTGGTAATCGACTCTAGACTCGCATGGAAGGAGCATGTAAACTATACGAGAAAAAAGGCAATGGGGGCATTCATCGCAAACTACGGCCTGCTCAAGACCCCAGTGCTAGGGATCAACAACAAGATGCTACTATACAAGAGTTTAGTACAACCAATACTGCTGTACGGATGTGAGGCGTGGGGGTATGCCCCAGAGTCAGTGTTAGGTACACTACAAACAGTACAGAACAAGGTGATTAGGAGTATCCTAGGTGTCAACACCCGATCCAGCAACGAGTTCATTCACGCTACCACTGGCTGTGCGACATTACAGGAAATCTTCCGGCAGCGAGGCGACAAGTTCTATAAACGAGCCCGCGAGGTAGAGGATAACGCCATAATTAGAAGACTCGGCCAATACGACCCCCATGAGACAAGGAGATACAAGAAGCCCCGACTCAAATGAGAAATACATCTGCACACCTTCCCAATCAGCCCCTTCCTAATAACCACTCCTCTTCTAAGCATAGCCAATCCCTGGGTCCCCATCCTCTCACGACCCCACAATTATGAACTAGAATCATTCTATTCACACTTTCACTTTCATCAACGCCATCTTCGCTTAGTGACTAATAATATTCCATGTATTTTCTTTCAGCTCGTCTAGAACTTACTTACACACTACACCACTCACATCGGGCCTAACTGCGCTTGTGTTTTCCATCACAGTGTATGAGGGCTCGATCTAGCTACTACACACAAACACTGCTGCTCCCAACATACAAACCTTCACCCACCAACTCCATTTTCCCTTCACAATCAACTTACACACTCACACATAAAGGTTATGATCTGTGACTACAGATCGGTACTTTAGGCAAAAAAATAGCCGCCTACTTCCTCTGAAAGTCGCTTCTGACACTCAGAGTTAGTAGTTTAAGGCAAACAAGGGAGCTGAGTTTTAAAGCAATGTTAGGCTACACTAAGTGCTAAGATTTGTAAACTACATTGATATACACACAGACAATTACCTATATTAATAAATTGAAGAGTGTGTGTGTCTGTCATGGGCATTACGCGATATCTTCCGCACGCAGAGGGCTGTACAATAAAAATTAATAGCAACTGTGCATGAACATGTGCACGTCAAAGCCAGAGTTTTAAATTTGGATTTGATTTTTTAAATTAACTAAAAACTGATTTGGAATAAATCTAATTAAATTTTGTTTCTGCCTGTTTGAAGCAAAGAAAAGCGTTGCCCGGGTTAACCACACAATGGGTGGGTACTTCTGCTACTATCTCATATTATTATATTAAATTACTATAAAGCCACATAGCTGACTCCTTCACTGACATTAATGTTCACCCACTTCCAGATGAGCTAGAGACTTTAAATTTGGCAAAATTATAGCTTCTAGCCTGTAACCGATGGTAAAATTCCAAAAAGTTAAATATTGTAACTTATAACACCCGAAAAAATTCAGAATGGCGGAGCAACTTTAAAGTCGGTGTGTACCTTTCTTTGGAGGTCTCTTGTGGCTAAACGGTAAGACCTATCAAAAAACTGTTCTAGAACTACATTATTTTACATCCACTTGCAAAGAAAACTCACCAGGGGTTTGGGGGGTGGAGCCCCCAACGAACAAAGCGAGTACTAGAAATATCATCACACAACACACACACACACACTCGTATGAGTAGACCATTCCATTCAGTTTGTATGCATTATCTCCAACAAAGAAAACAGTTGCGTCTGCACAAGATGTAAACACAGAACCACACATAATGACCCATATTAATTGAGGAGTGGCATTTGCCATGACACCTTTAATACACAGCTATACCTTGATTTTCTTATGAATTGACTTTTGGAACACCGTTTAGAAAATATAAAAATTATTTTTTGCAATCAACGTCGATAACATTTTCTTAGTTGTTAAACCTATTTAAAAAGCGGCATTTGCCGATCACATAAGTTTATGTTTAAATAAATGAAAATTGTTTTATTAACTGTCAAAAATGTTCCTTTCTATTAAAATCGTACAGTACATTCAACGCTCATACCTCTAAAAACCATCGTGGTTAGATATTTTTTTTCTTTTAATTGTACACCAACCGCTTCTCTTTTGGGTGTTTTTCTGTGAAATGTGACGAGCTATGTGTCTAGCATATACAGTAAAAATCATGGTGTGCTCTAAGGTGTCGGTACATGATTTCAATTTGCTCTCGTGTTCTCCTCAGGAAGCATCAGAACATGCACAGGGAACGTACGAACGAACTTCCCGCACTTCATGAACTCCTTAGTCGTCACACCCCCTCCAACGAAGGAACACATCAAGACATCCCCTCTCACGCCCCCATTTCCCCTCCAACGTGACAAGTTGATAGAGTTACTAAGGTTGAGGGGTAGGGAGGGGGGTTAATCTATGTACGGTACAGTGGAACCTTGATAATCTCAACTAATTGGGACCGGAGGTGGTTCGGATTATCAATTCGTTCAGATTAGCAAGTATGTATTTTATTTTATAAACAACACAAATAGAATACAATATAATAAGGTTCAATACAATTATTGTTTTTTAACTATAGTGTTTTTTTACCAATGGGATGATTAAGAAGCTAAAATACAAAGTGTTTAATATTTTTATTGAAAATATAATTACTAATTGATGATTATTAAAAAAATAACTAAAAATAAATCACTAATTAAAATAATCGTCGCAGTGTGCTTAGACGCTTTTCTCGCTAAAACGTTCGTTTTAAATAGCGCACTGTTTCCTGTTTCTACATTTCATACATCTGTACTCTGGCCTATTTTACTTAAGGTGTGTTCGGATTACCTAACGTTTGGACCATAAAGGTTCTACTGTATATAAAATAATATTTAAAAGTACGATGCATAAAAATAACTTGATATTGGCGCTAAAAATCTGTTACCAATAAAACCACTTTATTTACCTCTAAGGGTGCCTGGCGGCACGTTGCGTCCATCCAGGCGTCTTTGGTTTGTATCCTGACCGGGTTAGTATACGGCGTGATTGTCCTGGATTAACGTGTAGTCAATTTATATATCAGCGCTAGATTTAAATATTTTAACTGTTTGGGTGCCAGATAGTTTCCCACTCGTTACCAACGATTAGATTGTGTTTGATTTAAATGAAAGATAGCATCAATTTAAAGATCACTAATTATTATTTAGGATTAATCTATTCCATACTATATATCTTATGTTTATAAAAGACAGACTGATAATTAATCATGTAAGTTAATTTGGAGTGAATATTTCATCTCCAACTCTTTGACCGTGCGATTCCACTGATTGCTGGTGTTATCGCGAGTGTTTTTTTTTCTAATGGCTGCCGTAAAGGTTTCTTGCAACCCTCACCCCGTCCCCTTGGACGATTTACCCTCGTATAAAGAAATCAGCTAAGGTCGCTTTCACTATCACTCAAAATAAACTGCAAGTCGGTTCAGGGAGAGCTTTTACAATTTGTCCTCTTCTTTACTACTAGTTTTTAAGTATCATAAATACAAAACNTATATATATAGTGCCTTTACTATAGAAATAGGGCCAAAGTAACGCTTCAATGCGTCCATAATGTTATTTAAAACAAGGCTTGTTATTTAAAAATTTTGTTCAAGCCAAAATGGATGCAATGGCTGTATCTATAGTATTAAAAACTTTGCATTTTAAGATTTATAGTTTTTTTTTTAAATTATCTAAAGTTGAGATTGCCTTATTTTCAACTACTTTAACGTCAGGTGTCTTAGATCTACGATAAGAGTAAATGGATATAAATAGAACTAAATTTCCAAACAAATAAATCCATTTTTAGTAGGGTCACCATAAAACATTCTAAGATAATATATCTCAGAAGCTTCAAAACTGCCATTCTCATAAGAACTACTGCAGTGTGTGGATATACATTCAAGAAGGCCGTATTATTTATAAAAAAAGTGTTATGTACAACTTTTTTATTTATATCAACCACATTTTACTACCCGTCCAGGCTATCTGAATTTAACTACAATAATTGGATATGGGTTATGAAAGTAGAATTTTGAGGGAATAAAACCGCGTCTGGTTTTATTTTATAGATTTATAAACAATTTTAAAAAAACACTCAGTATACCCAAACAGGTATTTGAACCGTGACCTACCCGTTCCTGGGAAACCAGGCTGGAACAGCCAGCACCTTGGTCCACGTGTCCACTGATGAGTGTGGGGGATAAGTTCCTAATTATTGTTATCTCTGCAGATGAGTGTATCGCCATGGCAATATTACATCTCTTCCATGTTTGGCATGTAATATAAATATATAGATACATCGAATATTTCATGGACTGAGAAGAGAACTCTTTTTATTTTATAGCATAGACAACAACCCAAGGCAGTTTTATCATCATCGAATGTTACTATATTAACAGTACGAGTGTTGAAAAATAAACATATCGTTTTGGAACGAAATAACTTTTTATGAGGACGTTTCATACTTCAGTCAAATCGTGTAGCGTTTGTACTGTACACTCTTATCGAAATAAAAATTCACCCGTTTATATTTGAGAGATGGGACATGGCCGTAACTCTGAGAAAACAATTTAAAGACTAACACAACGCGGCACTTAATACTTAATAACTAAGGGGGTGACCCGGTCTTCAACTCGTTTGTGTGCCCTTAAGTTTTCAAGGGCTAGACTTGATATGAGCAGAGTTTACTATGATGGAAACTGGTCCTTTTTTAGGTTTGATGGTTAAACGAGCTTGGACATAACAAACCACAATGTAAAATTCACAAATAAAAATCCCATTTTTATTTATTTACAATATGTAGAAAAAATGTAATAATAACATTAACTGCATTTTTAAAAATATTGTGCCATGAATTTAATAAAAAAAATTGATCACTAGACATTTAGTTTTTTAATAGTTATAATGGAAATAGTGTATAATATATTCATATTCACTACTAGCAAAAATACCCAGCTGGTTTTATTGTTGCATTGCGTGGTTACCCCAGACAACGCTTTTCTTTGATTCAAACAGACATGAAAAAAGTATCTTTATTTTATTTGTTCTGGTTCAGTTTTTAATGAATTTAAAAATAATTTAATACAAAATTTTAAATTCCTGCTTCAAGGTGCACATGTTCGCGCACAGAGGGCTACAATTTTTTTAAATTTCAGAACTCTACGTGCGGTAAATATCACAAAACGCTCATGACAGACACACAAGCTCTTCAGTTTATTAATATAGATTCATACTAGTTGAAAAGTTATCTCAGTGTTAGAGTGATAATATTTAATTCAAGAAATCGCGTGTTTAGTTTCAGTTGAGTGTTATATTTATCTATCAATAATGACTGTCTCTTATTTACAAATAATGTTTCCCTTCTTTCAAATTAATTTTTTCCCAGTTGGTTATCCTAAATTAGTGATGTTGTAAATTAACCAAGCGAGCAGTGAGAAGTATTGCAGCAAAATTAATAGAAAGGAAGTGAAGTGAAAATAGTATATTTTAATAAAATTCACGAGAGTTATTATGAAGATATTATGGTGATTCCTAAAGTGGAATAAACACACTAATTGCATACCACTAGGGATAGAACCCAAACCTCCTGAGTCAAAGCTAAAAGTAAAATTACACATGCCGATTCGGTAATTAGTAGGTACCTATTTTAGATAGTAGAAATGAAATAATTATGTCTGAGTAGGTATAATTAATTTTTTTTAAGAATGATGAAAACAAGCTATATTATTAATGGCAGTGATAATTTATAACATTATAACAATAATAGCGCCACGCATTTCCATCCATTCGGAATTAACACCCATGTATTAATTAAGTAAGCTAATTTGTTAAGGATGAGTAAGGTTCAATTTAAAGGAACTGTACCCTTATTTACATGGACAATTATTTAGGAAAAATCACCCTCAGTACACTCTAACGGGATTCGAGCCCCGATCTCACGGTCAACTGCAGTCTAGGTACTAGACCATTGTGAGAGTGGCGCCCAAGAGAAGTGTTTCTCAAAATATAGTACTTGAGACACTAGAGTGGTCCGTCGGATCCCAGGAAGTTTAGTAATAAAATTTAATTAAAGAATGTTGAGCAAATTTAATGTAAAAATTTGAGATACAAAAGATTAAAATATATTAAATGTCTATTCGTTGTTGTATTTCTCTTCTTGGTAGACTCAAGTAACATAAAAAAAGGAAGTTTTACCAACATTGAGTCAATCGATCTTAGGAGTTACTTATAAAAAATTATGAGGCTTAGGATTCTAAAAATGATCAAACACCATCAACGTACTAATTCAATGTAGTTATATGTTCATCCACAATTTCATTTAATAAATTAATTTGTTACCATACTTTCAGTCTAAATATGGAACTGCCTAAAATTAATGTTTTTCCTGCATAGCTTTCAAACGACATCCCCAGCCTCCCCGCAGAGCCCCTGTGGTTCCCCACTACCGAAACTTTGAGAAACACTGCCCTAGACCACTCGACTACCGAAAGGGTTAAAACAAAAATAATGTAATTAATAACAAATATAGGGAACTTGTTTTTTAATCGCTCGTTTCAACCAAATGTTACTATACTCTTATCAATACCACCGTGAAGTCGAATAAAGAGTAACCTGGAAAATTTACATGAAGGAAATATAAATTTGTCACGTGAATGGCTGCTGTAACACTGTAAAAATAGTAATGAGAAACAAAAGAGATCCGTTTTGTACGTGGTTAAAAAATACAAAAACAAATCGGAAACCCTTCACCCAACCTGACAGGACTTAAATTATATTACAAAACCACAGTTTTTAAAACATAGAGACAAATGGATTAAAAAGGTTACATAATTATAAAATATGATACTAATATTAATTTTAATAACAATTATTACATCCACATGTTTATTTTTACTAAAACATGTTGGAAACCTTTGACATTACTTTTCAAAGCGTAAAGTAAGGGTAATATTTTAATTATCATGCATGACAACCCAACCAATAGAATATTAAATGAAAAACCTTTGACATAACACAGAAAAAAAATGATGTTTTTTAAAACTACCCTTAGTATTCTTGTTTGAAGGCATCCGTTGAATGACCTGTAACATTTTACGGGGTAAAAATAGTTACAGTAATTTTATTTTAGCTTTTGTTTCGAAACATACAATAATACTTAATTATATTCAAAGATTTTTGTTTATCAACGCCTGTCACTTTCCATTCGGGTTGTACGCATATAAACAAATTACGTCTATGTGTTAAGGAGGAGATATGTTATATTGTGAGATAGTGTCCCGTCACTTACGTGGAGGGAGAGTGGGAAACAACTTAGAAAAAAAACACTATCAGTACACCCAACCAGGTTTCAAACCCCGTTCTCCCCGTCATATACAATTTATTGAGAGAGTGACGCATTTGACCATTGAAGCGGGTAATTTAAAATTTAAACCAAGTTTCACTTTCACGTATTTGAAGAATATTTTTTTAGCACCATGTCTTACTACCTGTTCGGGGAGTACGCATGTGTACTTACTATGTTAGTGTGTTAGGAATAAGGAATGCTGAATTTATAGGAAGTGTATCGTCATTTGCAAGGAGGGAGAGCGGAAAATCATTTAGGGAAAACCCCCATCAATACACCCAACTGGAATTTAACCCCGAACTACCTGTCATCGGCAGTTAAGTCTACTGTGAGAGTGACGCTTTAGATCATGTGGCCACCAAAACAGGTGAAACATTATTACTAGTAAATTGTGTTTATTATATATTAATAATTATTATTATTTTTATTTCGATTACTATATCACTCTGTATCTATGTTTATTTAATCAAATTCCTACCCATTCTGTAACCCTTTCAGCCTCTAGTTTCATTGGTATTACTACAATTCTAGCTCTCAAACCCTTAAATCCTTCTTACTCTTTGACTTGGTCGTCCTTGAATACCTAACAAGCCTAGTTCTCACAGATAGAGTATTTGTTTGTGAGAACCCGGCTAGTTGTTCACCTAACCTAATAATGTCGGGAGACTCAATCTTGGAGCTCGGGACCTCTAGGTGAAATGGGTCCGGAATTCTAGGCTGTATCACTTGAGGTGCATTGTAGAAGGAATACTTCTGGGAAGCTAGGTAGGGTTACTTAAATAAGATGCGACTCTTTAAATGTGTGAATGTTGGTATGTTTGTTATGCATTAATATTTAAAAACATAAATAATAAATTCCGAATTCAGTCATTTCATTGAAAAAATTCATGGACATACACAAAAAAAAATAACCCTAGACGGTAAAATGAAAAAACAGTGCAGTGGTAAAAAGAGTTCAAATTACAATAAAATGTACTGATACATTCTTTTAACTAAAATTGATGTGGTCTAGGGGTTTAAAATAAATCAGTTAGGTGTGTTAAATAGTAATAGTTCAAATTCGATTTATAAAATATATTTTTAGTGTGAATTAAAAAATAAAAATCATTTACTTGATGAATTTATTAGAGATAAAAAATAGTTTAAAAACAAGATTAAATCGTTCAGCCAATTCCCACTGTCATCTATATGATGGAGGTCATATTGTTTTAGTAGCAATTTATTTTTTGTTCATCAATAATTCAAAAGTATTCTATTTTCACTTGAAATATTATTTGTCCCAAAAGTTTGCTTTCACCATATAAATTGATATGGTTCAATCTCGTTAATACAGAATTAGTAAATTTAGCTAGGAGCAAGTTTGGTAGAAAAACAGTAAAAATACGATGAGATTATATAACAATATCAACGCTTAGCCTTAAACTGTATATATATATATATATATATATATATATACTATAAATCCACATGGCTGACTCACTCACAGACATTAATGTTTACCCACTTCCAGATGAGCTAGAAACTTGAAATTTGGCAAATTTATAGCATCTAGCCTGTAGTTTTAATTTTTAACCCCAGAAAAAAAATCAAAATGCTATAGCAACTTTAAAGTTGGTGCGGTATATACAATGCAATACCGGTAAATTTAAGTTGTTACATTCAAAACAACGCTGGAATTACATTAGTTTACATCAACTTGCAAAGAAAACCCACTGTGGGAGCAAAGCGAATATATATCCTATATATAACTCCCATAGCTGGATACTTTACGGGTTGAGTTTTCCTTCGTTTGGTCATTATTCTTAGATCTTGAAGGGCTTGAGTATCTAATATTAACTTCATAACATTACAAAAATAAAACATATCTCAAAGTGTCTCCTTTTATCTGTATCCTGATTTGCACTCTAGGTCTTCTTCCCCAAAAATATTGAACCAGGTTGTTTGAAGGTAGTCAAGATAAATAGTATGTTCTTACCCGATAAGTGAAACAATAATACAATATATAAAGTGTCCAGTCCATATTTCAGGTTATTCTTGATAGGAAAAATGTACCTGTATAATATGTCAAGCGTGGTCGCGAGTCCAGCTAACAATTTCCGTTGGGCAATGTGTCCTTTAATTCGTCAAATAGGACATAGTTTTTTCCATTGATAATCTTCGGGTATTTAGGGTTTCTAGATCCCAGTGTAAAATCAGGAATCTTCTTTGATTATCATAATAATATAATTGACCATCAGTGTTATTAATAAAGTCCCCTTGGAAAGTTCATTCAAAATCTCCATTGTTGGATTGTGATTATTATCAGTGAATCAAACGTAAATTGTTTTCGTAAATCACATATGATTATTCACACGCTATGAAAGTTTATTGTTTGCTTATCATCTTTTATTTAAGTTCAATTCGTCTTAGTACCTTTTAGGGCTATACCTATATTTACTATAGTAAAATAAGGGTGAATAGTGTAAGATTTTAAATTTTTTTACCAGAATGTATGTTTAAAGCTTTTGTAAACATTCTGTATCTATGTAGCCCAAATATTTCATGTTTCTTACAAACATAGGGAAACAGTTTGCAAACATGGGAACCATATTGTTTGTAAAAATTTAAACATTGTTTCACGTTCAGACTTCAATAATTATGAAATATTGTTTTTCGTCCAGAGTTCAGTCGAATAAAAGACGCCTGCCGAGGAGGATGCTGCTATGGCTTGTGATTTGTACGAAGCTATGGACTGTTATTATTATTAGCACCGCGTCTTACTACCCGTTCGGGGCTATGGACTCTTAAAAAAGATAGAAAGTAAGAAACCAGTGGCGGGTTTATAGACCTATAGTTCTTCAAAATTGATCATACTATGCTAACTATCTTCTGACAGAACAGAAGTTCAAAGGTGGCGAGGGTTTTAGGAACTTTATTCGCATGTCTCATACAGATGTTGAGGTTATTTTAGAAATTGTTAGTCCCAGAATAGTTTAACGACTGGCTTGGACCACTTTGATTGTTGTAGACAATGTTGGCAAACACGTACGGACACACACACTTTGTTTCTTGTAACCCACTTAAATGGATGTCAAGAAACATTGTTTCCTCTTTGGGACACACAAAGGAAGCACGAAAACAATGTTTGCAAACACTAAAAAATATCTGGAAAAAAAAGAAACATATTTTCAGACAAGGTTTTCAAGTGCGTACTAGGCTTAAGGGTAGTAGGGAATAATTTATAAAAATAAGCCTTATAACATACTGGGATTCAAATCCCGACCTCTCCGTCAATGGAAAAAGAGAAAATATGAGAGTGGCTCTTTTATTTGAGTACCCAATGGTATGGGCTACATGTTATTTTATATCATAAATATTTTCCACGATTTATTTAAGCATCTAGGAAAGTAAGATCAAAATTATGTATGAAAGGATATTGTAAATCATGAATGAAGCAGAAAAAGGCCATATCATTACTCACAGACTTTCATTTTTATCTCAAAATAGAAGAGGCTACATTTTTCTTAAAATATAATGGGGTACTATATACTTCAACAATTTCCAAACTGAGATTGTTTATTTTACCAGGCAACACATTTTCAACCAGTAAAAAGCTGACTTATTGATATTGAGCTTTAAAATATGAAAGTCAATGTTCTAATCTAGATGTAAATCGACGTTTTCATTCAAGACTTTGTAAGCGTGTAGTAATAATATTAAAAAATGTTTAAAGAAAAGAAATACGACAGTATAAACATATCATAGTATTTATGATTTCTCATTGTTATGAATACATAAATAACTTAAATGATATATTTTCTGTAAACAATAACATGAAGAACGTTAGTTAAAGTTTACGAGAATGAGTGAAGGTAAATGGTTCAAAGT
Source organism: Timema monikensis (assembly GCA_902151445.1). NCBI lineage: Eukaryota > Metazoa > Arthropoda > Insecta > Phasmatodea > Timematidae > Timema > Timema monikensis. The sequence goes on along the minus strand of CABFVZ010000570.1, from coordinate 158,147 downwards.
TATAGAAATTACTATAGTAACACTAATAGTTTGGACTAACTACACGGCTAACTTTAATTTACATTAAAAAAATTACACAAATATTTCCATACTATTTTCAAAGAATGGTCGATATTTTAATCGTAATCTACATTAGATGATTTCAAGATACACATTAAATGTATATTCATCACGTGTTTGAGGTGGGATGAGAGGGGTTGTGCTAAAATGCCATTGTTTTTGCAGCTTTTATAGAAAAACTTTTTTGGCCGAAATAAATAGAATATTGCTCCAGAACAAACTTAAAGTTTAATTTTCTTCACGTCTTGATATCAACATTTCCTTAATATATGTCATGAGTATGGTGGTATTATCTAACAAACATTTTATGTGAAGATAAAAAGTTATCATTAAGTTCCAGAATATCTTGACAGATATTAATGAACTTTTGATACCTTCATGTGGAGAAAATTAAATTCTATATTTGTACTAGAGAACTATTTTATTTATTTTGGTCAAAAAAGGTTTTCCGAAAAAACTTCAAAAACACTGGTTTTTTCCCACGTCCCATTTCATCTCCCCTTAAGTCATATATAAAGAAATAAGTAGGCTAGACTTATTTTTGACTTGCATACATAAAGCCAACATCGAATTCATCTTTTTAGAGGCAAAAAATTATGTGATTTTAAATGGGCTTCTTTGAATAAGGTTGTCAAAAATAATTGTTTATTTAGTTTTTAATTTCAATCAGTGAAAGTAGTATAGGCTAAATAAAAAAACTCCATGGCTTCATCCCACAATCGATACATATCGACAGAGTGGCTGACGTCTGTTGGCGAAGATATTACCAATTACATGTGGTCATTTGGTCAGCACAGCGAACCCTTTGGACATTAATCTCGGTTTTCTAGACCGGAGTCACTACTTTTTCATTCAAGTAGCTCCTCACTTGTCTTTACGAGTTTGACTTGACCTCTTTCCAGACCCACTGCTTGATCAAAAATCTGGAAGCTCTGGGGATCGAGCCCAGGACCTCTGTATCTGTATCCAAGAACTGACCACTAAACCACAGAGGTGGTCAAATATATATGCTATAATTTTAATAAATTGAGGTACAAAATATTAAATTTTAATAAATCGAGATACAAAAAAATATGTTTTACCAAATATATAAACTATGTGGACATGTCAATTCTATCTACCATAGTTTGACCATAGGAATGCATTATAGACGGGTCAATCCTATTTACCATCTTTTGATCACGGGAGGCCATTTTAGACAGCTCAATTCTATCTACCATAGTTTGAAAATGGAAAGGCATTTTACACAGGTCAATTCTAATTACCATAGTTTGAACATGGAAAGGCATTTTACACAGGTCAATTCTAATTACCATAGTTTGAACATGGAAAGGCATTTTACACAGGTCAATTCTAATTACCATAGTTTGAACATGGAAAGGCATTTTACACAGGTCAATTCTAATTACCATATTTTGACCATGGGAGGCCATTATAGACAGGTCAGTTCTATTTACCATCTTTTGATCATGGGAGGCCATTTTAGAAAGCTCAATTCTATCTACCATCGTTTGACTATAGAAGGACATTATAGACAGGTCAAATGCCTTCACGTTTTAATTACTGCGAAGATCCAATGCAAAATTTACCTTTTCCTAAATTCATGGTTTCAACATAAAAATATATGTTTTGTTTAGATTTAGTGATCGTCTTCATGACCTAGTATTAAGAGTTCCCGGCTACAGATCCAAAGTTCCCACGTTCGATCTCCGGCGCTTCCAATTTTTTTTCTGTGAAGCATTGGGTCTGGAACGAGGTCAACTCAGCCTCGTGAGGACAAATGAGGAACTACTTTGAATGAAAAAGTATCACCTCCGGTTTAAAATACTAAGATTAAAGGCCGGTAGGTTCATTCTCATGACTACATGACGTCCTCTATCCACAGAATTTGGTAGCATCTTCGCCAACAGACGGCGGCCGCTTGGTCGATATAACTCGATTGCGGAGAGATACCATGGAGGTTTTTTCTTTCTATTTATTAAGTATCGGGTGCATAAAACAAATTACATTTGCAAAGATATTAATTTACGGATTTTTAAAGAGAGTATTTACAGCCATTAACTTATTGGTATCAACAGCTAAATTACTGGCTAATTTTATTGCGGTATATAAAATCCGATTCAGATTAGTGGTAGCTATTTTGTCAGTCACCAAAGTTACCGAAACAATTTTCATAAACTGATCGTATGTTGAGTTATGTAATCTGCAGGTGTTATTTAAACATAACTATAAATTAATAATGAAAAGTTTGTAATATATTTAGCACCACGTCTTACTACCCGTTCGGGTTATACGCTTTAAGTACTAATTACGTTAATGGATTTTGAATTGGGAAGGTTGAATTAGAGGAAGTGAACCCGCATTTTCGTGGAAGGAGAGTGGAATACAATTTAGGAAAAATCACCCCCAGTTCACCCGACCGAGATTCGAACCTCGATCTCCCCGTCCTCAGCAGTCGAGCTTAACACGACAAGCTCGTTAGCCAACTACGCCACAGAGGCGGGTAAAAGTTTGTAAAATATGTCTGTGTTTTCTTAAGGGTTCTTCTTAACAGAATCCTATTATAGTCTAATTTGAAATTCATATATGATTTTTTTTTTGTCTCACTTTGGACCGAATAAGCTTCAAAACCATCAAAGGGGACTAATTTGGTGATTTTTTTATATCTAAATATACATTTTTAATGTGGTTTGTTTTTTTAAATGTCTGTATACTTTTCAACTTGTTAAGTAGTTAATCAATTGAACAAATAGCATATCTTTTTAAGGTGATTTGTTTTTTAAATGTCTGTTTACTTTTCAACTTGTTAAATAGCTAATTAATTTAACAAACAGCAGTTGTGTATCAAACATAGCAAACAAGCCTGTCAATATTTGGATTTTAAGCGAACCTCATTCCCGTTTCTCCATACCCTCTAAAAATATCCCTAATAGTTGTGTTTCAATAAAAAAAAAATACATGTGACGTGTAATAAGATGCGGTGCAAGAAAAAATCAATTAAAATATAAAATGTATTAAGTTGGCCACCTACTGAAGCGTTGACATTTTTGCAGTTACCCAGATGTCTTGCAATATTTAAGCAGAGGGTTTGTCATTTTTCTATTACGATCCGCACCACAACTTAAGCACCATTTCACCACCTTACACTGTTATTTATACTAGCCTAATTGAAAACACTGTTTATAAAAAGTTAAATGCAGCTTTTTTTTTAACGAATTCTTACATAAACTGTACCATATACTAGTTCAAGATAACTGGACCCATGGTTTAGTGGTCAGTAAATCTGGCTACAAGTCTAGAGGTCAGAGGTTCGACTTCCGGTTGATAATTTGGATATTTTTCTCGAAAAGGGAACTACCCCAACGGTCACCAGGGTTTGTTAAGTTTGCCTCAATTTAGGTTTAAGTATTCCCACTGGTTCCAAACCCTCATACTTACTATCACCCTCATCTCATCTCACAGAAACATTGGAAGAACCTCCATGGAAAGGATGTATGATTAGTACATTCGGGCATTCCCTGGGTAACGGTAAATAAGTATGGGGTAATGTTTCCACCTACTAGGCTATGAATGATGTAACCCAAACGTGCAATATTATTATTAGTTTAGGATAAAATATATCTAGTTTAAAAAATCTTCAGTGGCTTATTGTAATGGCTGCATCATAAAATTCTAAGTTACTTGCGATTTTGGTTGTTTATTTTAAGCAAGTTTCGATGAGTAAAATACATTATTTTTATTGACCTTTGAGAAATCTAAAAAACACAGGTTCATTTTGTATACCAAACCATATCTCATGCTGATACTTGACCAAAACGACCCAATGACGTCGTTCTTTTTTTCTACATCCTTTTGACGATTGCAGCGCCTTGCAAGATCTGGGAGCGAGGTCCACCCTATTGCGACTGTGATGGCTGTGACAAAATGTCCAAACGAGGTCTGCGCATGCGCGCGGGATGGCGTCACGATTGGAACAGTACGGACAACGAGTTTGCCAGGGTTATCATACCGGGACCCTTTTGTGAGCCCGCTCTGGTGACCTCCTCTCCCTTCGTCTTCCTTAGCACTGACCATAGAGAGAGGCGTCGCGACGACTGCTGTAAGTCACTTCAGATTAGTGGTCACGTCGACAATTCGTCCAGGATCGCAATTTAAAACCAGAAATAACACCGTATGTATAGCATTTACGTTAATTTGTCATAAATGAGGAAATGTACTCACATTTGAGTGGATAAAGATTGGGAAACCAGCCAGAAAAAGCTACCTCGGTACACCCGACTGGGATTCAAACCCCGATATCCCCGTCTCCAGCAGTCCACTCTATTGCGAGGGTGACGTCTTAGACCAATGGATCACCGAAGTGGGTAGAGGATCACAATAGATTTGATTACAGATGATGGGAAGCACCGAAGGTAGTTTCCCATATGTGACTTGGAACTGTAGTTTTCCCAGCCTTTCTGACTCATTTTCATGCCATCTAAGTTGTCCTCCTGACCTTTACCCCATATATTACTTTATATTTATATATATATAAATATAAAGTAAGGTAATATAAAGTAATATATATATATATATATATATATACTGAGAAAAAAAATTAAAAAGAATTGTTTTGTAGCCGCCATATTGAAAAAATAGTGTAAATAAATTTTGCTTATATATTATCGGATGTACGAGTTATGCCTATGCAGAATTTTAACACTTTTGGCTTGTGTTCACTGCGTGAAAGAGCAGCATATATACACCAACTCATTTTTTTAAGTGTTGATAAGATAAGGTGAAAGTGGCGCTTATATGCTGAACAGCGCCCTTAAGGTGGGATTCTAAGGGACGCAAGTTAAGGGCATTTTTTTGAAGTTTTTATATCAAAACAAATCAAATATTATTCAGTGGAAACAGAGAGTTTAATTTTCTTCTAAGTTGATTTAAACAGTTCTTGAACATTGGCAAGTGTGTCTTGGAATTTCACAACTTTTTATTTTCATTAAAAATGTTTGTCATCTAATGCCGCTATGTACATAATAGATACTCAATAGTTGTTGATATCACCATGAGTAGAATATTAAACTATGTTTCTACTGTAGCAGTATAATTTTTTTTTTTGTGCAAAAATAAAGTTTTGCTATGAAAACTGCAAAAACATTGCCCTTTAGATGTATTTTAATATTTTAAACATAGTAATGTCAAAAGTTTTTTTTACCCACTTCACAGGTTGAAAGGTCTAAGACAGTGGTTCCTAAACACCACTTGACGACCCAAATGAGGGTCGCAAGCATGTTCCTTCCAACGGCAGCAAAATCTCGATTTTTTTTTTTTAATTCAATGAAATATTACAATTACAATCACTTAATCAAAGTGGGACCTTTGAAGAGTTAAAGCAATATTTACAATAACAGTTTTGAAACCCTTTTACACTCCGAATTTTGGACCCCGCTTAAAGACATGCCCATTCTGACTTAGAAAATGTAAAAAGGTATTTTACTTTTTCTGAAAATATATCCTACCCCTGTGAACATGGATGTTCAGCTCTTGTAGCGATAAAGATCCTTAGAATGGTTTGTGTTGTACTCTTCCCAAACTTTAAGAGCTCACCTACTAAATGAAGCAGCGTCATGGCTGTCATTGAAAATTTGTTACCATCACCAATTTTTCTGCGTGAACATGTTGTGTAATTTTGTATTTGTGAGATCAAATTGACTAAAATTGATTCATTCCGGTCTATAGTATCTATCGATATAGAATAAAAGCTCATAAAGAACTCTCCCCGAGAATGAAACAGCATTAAAGTAGCCACTGAAATAGTATATTTTTGAAATTGTAACAAAGTCTCATTTTCATATAAGTTTGTGCTTTTGTGTTATTGAAATAATTAGGATTGTATCATTTAAATTAATTCAGTTAAATGAATCTAATGAATACTGATATTAAAATAATAAGAAATAAAAACTACTGTGATGACATTTTGGGTCGCCAAGGTGGGAAAATATTATATTTAATGTCGCGATCAAAATAGTTTGGGAAACATTAGTCTAAGGCATCTCTCTCGTGCTAAACTGGACTGCTTATGATGGGGAGATCGGAGTTCGAATACCAGTTAGGTCCACTGTGGTGTTTTAAAAAAATGGTATCCTACTCTACTTTCTCAAACATGCGAGTATATATTACCTCTAAAATGCTTCCTTTCTCATCCCTACACCACTATAGTAATTATTATATATGTGTATAACCTAAGAAGGGAATAAAAAAAAAGTTTTTGAATTTCTCTCATTGACAATGGTTATTTTGTTCGGGTTTTTTCCCTCCATTTAAAATGCGTGATTTACTACCAATAGACTAATAATAAATATGCAAGAAATGCTGTAGCAAATTAAACTAAAGGTATCTACTTTACCGATATATATATTGTCATAATAACAGCAAAAATACGAACCTTAACCACATTCCGTTCCAACGGGGTGTTTCATTCGTTTTGTGAAACTCTCACGCTCCTTGATCGTTGTCTTACTGTGCATTGACTGTGCAGAGTTTGAATCACTCTTGGCGTAGCTGATAAACCTCTGGTTAAAGTCTCCTGGAGGGATTATCGAGCACGAACCCCATTAAGACGCTCAAATAGGAGGCCAACACTTAAGAGTGACCCTCTGAAACTCTCTGCTACGTTTGGTCCCACAAGGCAACTAACAGCTTAGTTTGACGGGGGTGGGGATTAGGGATGTGGGTTGGATACACTGTAGGAATATCTGGATTTTCCTCACAAGAGAAGAAGAAAGCAATGTATTGTGTGTGTGTGTATGTGTGTGTGTGTGTGTGTGTGTGTGTGTGTGTGTGTGTGTGGAGGGGCAGGGTTGGGAGTGGGGGGCAGCTATCATACAGATAGTCGGCGTTGAACCCTGTTGTCAACGGTCAGATTTAAGCTCTTTTTATATTTTTTATTTTGATTCGTGTCTTACTACCTATTCAGACTATAAATATTTAAATAAACCTAGTGCAAATGCACTCGCATCTAATTGTAGTGAGAGTATGAAACCATGTAGGGAAAGCACTCTCATTACACCCAGCTGGGGTTCAAGCTACAAGCTACACATCGCCAATAAATAAGAATATATGAACTTGACATTTGACCCGTGTGACCACCGATAACCAACACAATGTATCCACGTAGATAATTGGTGAGGGCTACCTTATAATAATGAAAAACGGAGGAGAGGCGTTTGTTTTCCAAAAGCTTTTTTGATAGTTTTTTTGGAATACATAGTTGCCGAAACAAAAGGTCATGATTCCCTGCTCACCAATCCAGAGGTCCTTGTGGCCAGCCCTTCCGATGTATATTGTAAGTGATGCTGTATGAACATCTTCCAGCTAGGTTCTTCCCTGCTCACCAATCCAGAGGTCCTTGTGGCCAGCCCTTCTGATGTATATTGTAAGTGATGCTGTGTGAACATCTTCCAGCTAGGTACTTCCCTGCTCACCAGAGGCGATGTGCGATCCTCCGGAGTGGTATCCCCGACCCATGGGCGGAGTACCTCACCCTCCGAGGTGTACCCCAGGTGTGCAGACGTGCCAACCCCGAGGAGGTTCACTTGTGGCGGGACCATCTCGACCACGTGGAGTCTCTCTGGGGTAGACTAGGCCTTTCTCTGGCACAAGGCATCCCCGACCCGTGGAAGAACTGGCCAAAATGTTGCTCGAGTCAGAAACGGAGACCGGATGCATGCCAACGTCTGAAAACCAGGATCCCGCGGATTTGTAGGAACCGCTCAAACTCGTGCAACAGCTTTTTAACACAGCGAGAGGTAGGGTTACCGTTTTACAACTGTGGAGATCCAAAAAATATGCGTGCTATATCAGACTCTGTTCTTATCTGCAAACCTAGAAATAATAACGAATGGCATGGTCCATCATTCAATACAAAGGATCGTAAGTTTCCATCAAACACATTTAATAAATGTCAGCATAAACGTATTTGCTGCTGTGGCTCATTCGAAAATGCACAGGACTGTAAGATGATTGTTTCAGATCGGAATAAAAGGTATCATTCTGCAAACAACGTTTTAAATAAAAATATTAACCACACATGTCCATTTTGTATAGATAAGAAATTCAAGTATCGATTTCTCAACTGTTCTGCAACAAACAGGTATACTTGCCAATGCTCAAAGAATACGGAAATTCAGTACGGATCAAATCCATGTTTATTTGGAAACTGTTGTAGACCGAACCCAAATGAATTTTACTTTGCTAAAAATTGTACTATAAAAGAAAATCAGGGGGAAAACATGGTAAAACCTTATAAGGTCCATCATTGTAGGATTAGTCCTCTAGATGAACACAGAATAGCGGAAAAACGTTTCTTGCACAAGGAAGTAGAGAAATATGAACATAGGGGAAATAGAATTCGCCCCTTTATTAAAGGGAGAAAGAAACCGATCAAAAGAGACATGAGCTGTTGTTGCAACGTTCCTAACCATGTTCATACTTCTAACTCCTGCTGTTGTCGACTCCACAAAAGAAATCACCCCAGACAAATTAAAAAAGATCGATATTTCAGTACTAAAATCGTTCCTAAGATAAGCAGAAGCCACGCGTCATTGTATAATACAAGGGTACCGGAATGTTACACGCGTACTTGTGTGGAAACGACCCGCCACTCAAAATTTCCCACGTCTGATCAAAAAGTGTTCAGTTATAAAAATAAACACCCTCATCAACATAGCAACAAAACCTGTGAGATGACCATACATCCTGTACATTCACATTGCGAATGCTTTCATCAACTTTGTCACGATCAAAGAAAGGTCAGATTTAATGAGATAGATGTTCATGAACAAAAAGCTCCCCATAAATTGATCCTGAAGAAAAACACAGATAAAAAGAAAAGTCGTCGATCTAGAAATTTGAACAGTGGCTCGGAAGCAGACCTCTCAACTTGGGAATCCTACGATGATTTGGTCACTTCAGGAACGTTTAAAAATTTACCGAAAGAAAAGGCCATCATTATTCAGTGAAAACAGCTTTTTAACTATTTTATATTGTTCTAAAATTGAATTCGTTAAGAAGGTATTTTTTAATTTATTTGGACTATAAAAATATTATATTATAATAATAAACTTGAAACTATCTTAAAAAGAGTTATATAGATGGTTTATACATTAAATATTAAGTGTGAATGTTAATTTAAAATTAAAATTATAGTAAAAAACCTAAATTTACTTTAATAAATTGTTATAGTTCATATTTAGTGTAAAACTATCGCTTGTCCTGAAAAGTAATTTGAATTCATGTACCAATACTTAAATGTGTTACTCCTCATATGGGATCAGGCCAGTTTCCTATGGATCATTAATGGAATGAGCACATAGCAACAGGAGAGAGAAGAAAAATTAAACATATCTCGCTTATCTTTGTTATGGAGACATACTCGCAGTTTATCATGAGACATAAAGATTGGTAGTGTCCGTACCTTAGTATTTTAGAGCCGCGTCTTACTACCCGTTCAGGCAACACGCAAATAATTGATTGCGTCATTGGATTTATCTACTACTTCTCCTACATCTCTCGATTAGCGGGGTAGAAGCTTTTAATCCATGGCAAGTCACAACAACTTGTCATAATTGATTCGGCGGGCCTGTTTTACAGCTGGATGCCCTTCCTTATAGCAGCCTCTGATATTTTCACGGAAAAACAGAATGAATTCTACGAACGATTGCGAAAAAGCCTATTAATTCTAGCAGAAAGTTACTTATACATACCTTCCAGAGATTATTTTTAAATGCCACAATGGACGTAGGACCGACGGCTCTACTTACCCTCCGAAGGAAGTTGTGCTACAGTTGGGTTTGAGCCCGTGAACATGAGTACCGAGGCGAGCACTTTACCTCAAGAACACATATTGTATCATTCAATGATACTTAATAATGCTTTGTTCATGCATTGAAAGAAAATAATTGAATGATTTTAGGCGACCACGATCAAAAAGTTTATAATTATGTTTGCTCTAGGTTGTATCTTTAAATGAATTACAATTTGTTTAGTAGAAAGTTCTAAGAATCGACTTTAACAGTAGGAAGATAATAATCTGATACATTTAAGAGAAAGGTAATAGATCCTTTTGATGGTTTATTTTCTCTCTGTATCTCTTTTAATTTGTTTACTGGTGATTCGTTCTCCGTAACTTTAGATCTTCTAAAGAAAAAGTTTCCCCAATTTATTATGGACTTTACAATCTACGGAATAATGACTTGGAACCTTAAGTGAGTGGTTATTTATTTTTAATATTAACGTAACTTTTCCAGCCGACTGATTATATGAGCTTAAGAATTCCAACGAACTTGATTCTAGAAGAGATAGAATATCTTATCTTCCGGCCATTGATCCATCACTATGAATGCGGAGGCGCAAATTTCCCCAATAAGAAATTGCTCAGATCTGCTGGAAATTGAACATAAAGCATTTGGCTTAGTAAAAATACGGGCTACCGACTGAGCAAATACCTCGAGCGTTATGGACACTAAGCGCCAGTTTCATAGTCAGACTTAGTGCGCTTCAAGTACGGCGCTATACTAAATACTAGACGACACTAACTAAACTCGAATGGAACTTTCGCAATAGACTAGACTGCCTATGACGGGGAGATCGTGTTTCGATCCTGGTTGGGTGTATTGAGGGTGGTTTTTCCTAAATGATTTTCCACTCTAGCTCTCTCTCTCAACGAAATTCGCCTACACTTCCTCTGAAATTCAACCTTCTTCACAACTATCCCATTGGAGTAATTACTGTAGTACATAAGCGGATAACCCAAATGGGTAGTAAGATATGGAAGGAGATTTGGAAAACATTTAGGAAAAAACATCCTCAGTAGACCTGACCAGGATTCGAGTCCCGATCTCCCCATCATTAGAAGGTATATATATGGACAGCAAACAAAATTAAGCAGGTTCCCCTAGTGTAATTAATTATTACTTTGAGGAAATATCAGACAACTTAACTCCATATTCCTGTTGTTCGCTTCTTCTAAACTTGAGTTTTGTAAACATGTCTTCCTAACCTCATCATTTTATCATTTCTCACGTGTGTTAATGCACCATAAGCTTCTTCGTGTCATTCCCTACTTATGTATTCATCAGGCACACATTACGTAAACGCTCTTTGATTTAATTTGCTTTCCTAGTTATTTACGTCAAACGGCTAGCTAAAAAATAAAATAAAATGATGTATAGTTTCATGATATTTTTATTTTAGATTATTGTTACCCGCATCGAAGGTCCCACAGTCTAAGTCAGTGTGGTCCAACTAGCGCCCAAAGGCCAAATGAGGCCCACGCTCACTAAATTGTGGCCTTCACAGTATTCAGGTAGAAAATTGAAGAGATACTCGGTGTCAGATATGAAAGAAATGATCCAAGTAAAATTATGTATTTAAGAAGTCGTGATTTCATTTATTGTGCATTTATTTGATTAATAAAGATAGTCAGATTTGATCTTTTGGATGAAAATCGTTGGACCACTCTGCTCTAAGGCATCACTCTCGCAATAGATTGAATTTTCGGTGAAAGGGAGGTCGGGGTTGTAATCTCTGTCAGGCAAATTAGGGATTCTTTAAAAAAAAATCACTCTCACAATTGTGGGCACTTTTTCTACCAAATCTACCTTCATTGCCACTACACTATAAGTGTAAATATTCAAATAGCATGAATGTGTTGTAAGACATGGTGTAATAAACTAGATGTATGTCGCTACCACGCCCCAACCCGTGGGAAAAGCTGTCAGGATGGGTTAGTTTTAGTAGCGATCAATAATCGGTTTGCAAGTAGAAACAACACTATAATTCACAACACTAATAAATAACAATAAGAATTATTATTAATATTATTATTATTATTATTATTGTGTTGGCGCGTGAGCTCTGATTTAGTAGCTTCTGACCAAAGTGACAAAAGTGAATTTGATTAAGTCAAGCTTGTATTATTTTAGCAAGATGCCCATCTCTGACATTTATACTGAGCATATTTATCTAAGAGAAGCCCCGCGGTGATTATATCATTGGTAGGATGGAGAAAAAGTTGATATTTATTTTGTTAAAAATCTATTTTATTAAAACTAGCATTTTATATAAGCTATTTTTGACAAACTGGTTACATGTGATTAAAGTAAACTTTGTAAATGAGCCAACGTTTAGGCAAGACAAGGAAATAAAAGTAAATCTATGGTCCAATTTTAACGGAAGAGCCTTATCTGACATATAGAAGTGATTTATTCGTACGTCAAGTCATGTAATATTCAGTTGTCACTTTTGATAGAGATCATCAATACTTATAAAATAACACTAAATAAAGAAGAAAAATGTTATCAATGTTGGATGCAAAAAAAGTTTGTATTCTATGAAGCCTTTCCTATAAAAAATTGTATTATACTTTTATTTTGTATCCAGCACTTTAACTTGGTAGCGTGTCTGTCTAATAATCTAAAGTTCCCAGGTTTAGTTTCCGGTATGGACGAAATATGAATTTATTAATGATGAGAATGAATTTTACCCTTATACAGTGATGAACTAACGGCTATAGGACTGGTCGTTGTGTCTATTGCAAAACCAATTTAGTTAAGTCGAATCAGTTTATTTAAAAAGTACTATTACGGTGCACAGCACAGACTTTCTTTCTATTTTATTTTAAAATATAGTTATTTACCAAAAAATTCAAAAGATTTCCGTGAAAGGAAATAATATACATTGTTACAGAAACATTCCACCAATTAACATTAATGAAATTATTTAATGTTACAGAAACAATGGAAAAAAGAAGTCCATCTCTGTTTAAAAAAACAACAACAATCAATTCAATAATGTTTACACTTCCATATTTTTAGTAGTACAACAACTTTACAACGTTAAGATCCTTGGCCCTGTAGAGTGCAAATCTAAAATCTATTTTTTGTGATGGTCGGCGGGAGGGTGAAAGGTATGACGTGGCTTCAAAACCGACCAAAGTATCCTTCCGCGCAACAAGAACAGATGCATCACGGAAACAGTAGGTGGCAGTAGCAACCGGACAGGAATTGTGGAAAAATCATAGGTTTGGAAATATCAGTTTTCTAGAGAACGACTGAAATGTTTGTTTTCTTATTATTATTTTCAACACCCCTTCTAAGAAAATGTATCGATGTTTATAAATAGTTACATTTTCTTGTTTTTGTCATGAAACTGGCAGTTTTCGATTGAAAAATGTCAAATTTTACCGATATTTGATCACTGTTAAAATGATAAAGGAGGTGTGTGTATGTTGAAAGTATAACTTAACCAACATGCTTCTATTCTTGAACAAAGCGTTTCCAGAAAATAAAATTGAAAAACAATAAAAATTATTGACGATAACTATTTGTTCACATGTCTCTGCATTTCCATACCAAATGAAGAGGGCCAATCGCCTTAAGTTAATTAGTATCTGAAATAATTATGGAGATTTGATCAAAATTCAGAATTTCTGCTAACGTAAAGTACCCTCAAAATCATTTTAATGGGAAAATAACAACTGCAAATTTGTTTATAATTTCAAAGAGTGCCTAGATATAAAATGTAATCAAAATTGTTAGAAGGAATTTTCTCTCTTTCCCCTTCAGTAAAATATCATTAATGTTAGGGTCAGATATCTTATAAAAATCACCTCGGTGGAACCTTATGTAAACTAAAGAGACCAAATCTTAACCCGATCGGTAAAATGGTTTCGGCTATAGAATGAGATACATATAGATACAAAGAAAAAGATACGGCAACACGAAAACCACTTTTTCTGTTTTAAGGGGTCAGCATTTACCGAAATTTCGATTTAACTCCGAGGGGCGAGAGAAAGAAGAATCTAAAAAAGAACAAAGCTACAAATAATTATCTGTGAATTATTAACGCCTACAAATATTTAAAAGCAAATTTCAGGCGATAACATCTGGCCAAGAATGCTCTGAAGTTATTTCTACAAAATAAGGCGAGGCGTTCTCTCCTCTGAACTCGGTGCCACTGCAACGAGTGTATTATTTCTCGCACAAGCACAATACCATATAATCTCCCTTCTTCATTAAAGGATTACAGTTTTCTGCACACCATTGTACCTACAAGTTAGCACACGGGATGAGGCGGCGTCGGTGTTGGCCGGGTAAAAAGAGGGTGAAATTTGATTTACCGTAACACCGGTAGGGGTTAATGTGAGATAATAGCATTACGGACCCCACTCTCTATGTCCCTATTCTCTCTCTCTCTCTTTCTCTCTACTTCATAGCTCGCTACTCTTGTATTTGTGTATTCTTGGGGGCCCAAAGATGAAAATTGCTACACCCACCCACACACCGCCATGGTCTACAAATTCCGACCCTCCAAACCTTTAACGACAATGAGCTTGGTCGCTCGAGCCCTGGGTGAGATGATCCTATCCCCAGCCGTAGTCCCTCTCCTCCCCTTGCCGAGATGGAGACGGGGTGAAGGAAAAGGGGCAGGGGGATGTATCCTAGAAGATGGCAGTCGAGCGAACATTCAGCCTGGACCGCCGCTAGGCACGATAGTAGATCCATCCCTCTTTACTTCTCGCCTCACAAGGTCTCAGGTGCTTTTCAGGCTAGCTCGCATGGGATAGCAATTGATCCGCTTTACAAAAACAAGCTATTTGAGATGCTCTGAGGAGAAAAAAAGAAAAAAAAGAATCAATCTGGTTTTATAAATGTTTTAATTTTTTTATTTTTCCTGATGTAAAAAAATATATCTGATTGTATTATAAGCGCCTTTAAAAACACTTTTAAGACAAAGTCATCGATAATGAAACATGTTATCGTATCAACATATATTTTTAAAGTGTAGACCTATCAATGTGATTTTAAATAGTTGGTTTTTTACTATTTAAAATATGTTGTCTACTTTGGTCGCCTAGTTATATGGCAACGGAATTGAGTAAGATCTGGTAAAATAATCGGATTTTTTCTTAGAGATAACTTAAAAAGCAATAAAAGCATTAAGGTGTTTTTTTTCAATAGAATATCCCAAACTAACTAGTAATAAAATGTTCATTATAAGCGTAGTACTTTCACCGATCACTGGTAAGGTAGGGGCTATAATACCAATCAGGTTCTCTTTGAGTGTTTTCTACAACTACATTATCTACATTACTTTCTATATACTCCGTAGCTATACAAAAAATAGACAAATACAGAAAATGATAACGAGCGCAAAATTTTCTATACATTTTTATACGCATAAAATATGTCAAGCTTATTAGTAGTAGTAGTAGTAGTAGTAGTAGTAGTAGTAGTAGTAGTAGTAGTAGTAGAAGTAGTAGTAGTAGTAGTAGTAGTAGTAGTAGTAGCAGTAGTAGTAGTAGTAGTAGTAGTAGTAGTAGTTGTTGTAGTAGTAGCAGTAGTAGTAGTAGTAGTAGTTGTAGTAGTAGTAGTAGTAGCAGTAGTAGTAGTAGTAGTAGCAGTAGTAGCAGTAGTAGTAGTAGTAGTAGTAGTAGTAGTAGTAGTAGTTGTAGTAGTAGCAGTAGTAGTTGTAGTAGTAGCAGTAGTAGTAGTAGTAGTTGTAGTAGTAGTAGTAGCAGTAGTAGTAGTAGTAGTAGTAGTAGTAGTAGCAGTAGTAGTAGTAGTAGTAGTAGTAGTAGTAGTAGTTGTAGTAGTAGTAGTAGTAGTTGTAGTAGTAGTAGTAGTAGTAGTAGTAGTAGCAGTAGTAGTAGTAGTAGTAGTAGTAGTAGTAGTACCGCATCTTACAATCAGTTCAGGTTATACGCATATGTACTAATTACATCAATCGTGTAGGGATAAAAGAGGTAGAATTTAGGGGAAGTATAACCGCATTTTCGTAGGAAGAGAGTTAAAAACCATTTTGGTAAAATTACTCAGTTCACCTGACTAAGATTAGAACCCAAAACTCCTAGTCATCAGTAGTCTCGTCTAACACGAGAGTGACGCCTTAGACAGTGATGCCACTGATGCAAGTTTACTAGTGGAGGAGATAATGCGTCAACGTGGGGTGGAAGAGAAGACCAGAAAAGGTCAGTGTTTTTGCAGTTTGTATTGCAAAACATATTTTAATAATGGATTAAATAGCTAAGATATTATATTTGTTAATTACAGTTATTGCTGCATCTAAATATCATATTCGTTAAAATGAAAAATGACATCTGGACACGGGAATCCAACCAAGGCCTGAATACGAGATGAACCCGGATGTCTAAATACTAGAGCATTGGTGCTCAAAGTCAACAGTTCCGGGATCAATTCCCGGGTCCAGGTTGTCATTTTCACTTGATTGAATGTATTATGTGTGCCCACCGATGCAAATTATTTACTATTTGATTTTCCGCTAAGAACCTAATTCGGTGGTCACAGAAATATGAAACAGTTCATGTGTTTTTGATATTCTCAGGAAAAAAATTGCCTAGGTCACGTTAGTTCAGACGTTTAATAATTTTTGTTCAAATCTACAATTTCAAGACCTTATTTTAGATACCTCAACCACTTTTGTTTTACCAAATAGGAAACACTGTGTTTAATAGCGTCCAAGATTTCACGGAATGTGTTGCATGTCAACCAAGTGATATGACATCTACAAGCCGTAATCTGCACAAAATACTAAACTGAAATAACGGAATCCAAAGAAGAGAAGTAAAACTGATATATTCTGCTAAAATATCATTTGTCTTCTACTTACATTAAGTGGATGTTCCCGGATACAATCATCAAGCTTCGATACAGTATGCTGCCAGCATGGCGGAAGCGAAGGCGTGGAAGTTTCAAACAGGCGTCTAAACCCTTGAACTCCAAGTTTAAGAAAGGCCTGACTGTCTTTGGTTCAATGCCGTGAACACGAGCGCTGCTGCCCTAGCGGACTTCCTTGGCAACTCTTTCTCCACTGTTTCAAACCTCCCCCTTCCTTCCTTTTTCTTATTTACAAGCCCATATTTGGTCCGGTATAGAGTATATAACGGGTGACATCTACTAGGTTCACAGTATTGTAGTTAATCATCAGATATCCTTGAAGGAGGAACCTCTGCTCCAACACCAAGAAGTAACAGCTGGCCCTAATGGTTTGGTCGTGGGTCTCACCACCTCAACGCTGAGGGAATCTTGTCTGATGTTTCAAGTACTCTACGAATGTTGTCCAAGTCCTTCAGATTTGTTGATTTAGTCAGAATGACTAATTTTGGTTTGGTGCCAACCCAACTTAATTACTTTAGTCAGATAGTCTGATTGTAAGTTTTCCCTATGTTCATATAATATATCTTCATTACAGGAGCTTGGAGCCGTATGTGTAGTAAGGACCTTGCTTTAAACTTCCTCTTCTACATCAGTTCATTATTCCGTTTTAAGTCCTTTTGACTTCTAAATATCCTATGACGCCATGGACGTCAAGCTCACATGTTCAAATTTTTGTATGGCTACAAGCAGGTGGTCTAGCACCCTTATTTGAGGACCTAGTTGGGTCAGTATCTCACGACATTTTTGTTGGTACCTCTTTTACTGCGTTACTGTTTTGGGGTGCGCAAAGTGGCTCGCACAGATATGTTTTCATTCTTCCCTTGTTGGCACTTTATTTGTCCTAGGATTTGATGTATACCCCAGGGAGTGGGTAGTGGTATAAATGTACTATTGAATGTTCTGGCAGTTGCCACTGGGAAAGGACCGGCCATAGTACAATTTTGTGTTGACACCTGATTGTTAGCCATCTGCTAATGTAATTGAACGAAGGTCCTCTTAACAATTTATTATATAGGATTTCTTTCAAATGCTCCATAGCTTAATACAAGTGATGTTAATTATTATATAAGGAGTGTGGCTTCATTGTTGAAAATAGGTTAATTTTGATATGATAAGCCTCCAAGGAGTGAGCCCGCAATTGAGCCAAACCGACCGCCACCGTTAGCAATGATAGTGCCAACATTTGCGGATAGAGGGTGTCATGTGGTCAGAACAATCATTTCTCCAGCAGTTAATCTCAATTTTCTAGCCCTGAGCTGCTATTTACTTATTAAACTTCTTTCAGCCTCTCCTTGTAATTCCTCATGAGACTGAGTTGACCCCGTTCCAGACCCGTTAATTCGCATTGTTTCGTTTTCTGAAATCGTGGCTTCCCCCGAGATAAAAATTTGAAATTTTCTGGGCACATTTTCGGTGTATAAGCTCTAATTTTATATTTTAAAACATTTATTATTATTATTATTATTATTATTATTATTATTATTATTATTATTAGCACCGCGTCTTACTACCCGTTAGGGTTATACGCACTTAGGCTAATGTGTAATGGTAGGGTGATTGTGTGATGAAATGAAGGACCTACAGTTTAACGTGGAATCCGAACCACGGTGGAGGCCTGGCATTCCCCACATTTAAATCATGTAAATCAGCTTGGTAGAACTCCACGAATTATCGTTGAAAGGAGTCACTTAACGTTTTAGATATATGTATATGAATAATTTCCTAATATGTGTGTGTGTCATTCCACACACTACAGATACCCCTAAAGGATCTAAAGAACTGAAACTTTTCACACTTGTAGTATAGACTACGGGACAGAATCTAACGGAGGATTTTTTTTTATTTTCGATATACAAAACCTATTTTTTATTTAATAAAAAATTATTTAGTTAGTTTACTTTCAATTTATCCAATCTTAAACAATAACTGACAAATATTTATTTTTACAACAAAATCCCAACCTTCTAAATGCATGTAAATCGATGGTTAAGGTTTTTATGTTGATTAGTATTACAATCAACCTAGAAAGCCCTAAGAACTAGTAAATTTATAGACTGTTCGGGAACTAAACGTCCAAACTGCACTTTTTTTTTAAACTAAAAGTAATAAAAAAATCCTTATAAACTTACATCCGACAAACTATGCTAATATCATTAAATTATGTTAAAAGTTTTGGTGTAGAACGCTGGGAGAAAAAAGCTGTGCAATCATGCATTTACAACAAGTTGCATAGGAGTTAGGCACGCGGCACTGCACATGTAATAATGGCAAGCATTTTCTGTGATGTAATGATGACACTCAGAACCTATTCCCATTTGTTGTTTACTATTAATTGTGAAATGTTCTGCTGCCGTGCTCCAAGATGTCAAGGTGTGTAGTGCCGCGCGCCTAACTCCTATGCAACCTGTTGTACACTCATGTCTGAACAGTTTTGCTCTCCAAGTGTTGTATACCGAAACTTTGAACACAGTTGAATGATATTAGCATAGTTTTCCGGATGTAAGTGAATAGGAATTTTGTATTACTTTTGGTTCAAATAAAAGATATGAGCAGTTTGGTCGTTGAGTTTCTGAACATCTTGTATATATTCTATGTTACTTAGGATACCTTATGGTAAAACGTGTTTTGCCTTAATATCAGCTGTGTCGTTCATACCGTACGTTAATAATGATTAAAATCCGTCCTGTTGATCTAGTGGCCAGCAGTCCTGGCTACTAATCTATAGGTCCTGGGCTAGATACCCAGCAGTACCATTGGTATTTTTCTTGAAGCGAAATTGTTCCGATGGTTCCCATAATATGGTGCCCCAACCTCAGCAGATCCACCACTGTCACTAAGATCAAGAAAGTTTAGCCGACTAATCCTGGTGACATACTCCAAAAAAATACCATATATTAAAAAAAGTTTTGTTTGAACTAAGAAGAAATACTTTTCAGAAAATTGAAAAATCAATTAAATATTCAAACAGGACCACCTTTTCCTTTAAGTTCTGTTTCCAATCTGATAAAAACTCTCCCCTACACTACCTATATTTTTTATCAAAGGGGGAGGGGAAAAAAATAAAACCTTCCAAGGGTTAAGCATGATCTGAATTATAAAAGATTAAGGTGGTTTAGGATGATGGAGGATGGTAAAGATTAAAATTTGTAAGGGCTCTAGTTGAAAGCACCAAAGAGAAGAGAGAAAGAAAATGGAAAGGGAGGATGAATGTGTAAGAAGAAAAGTAGCGGTGGCAAATGAAGGTTTGGGGAAAGGAAACAGGAAGCGCCCCCAGGGCAAAGATTCTTTCCTGTTGGAGCTGAAAGACGAGTTGTCGACATGACATCAGAGAGGGTGGGTGAGGGTTTAAGGGAGGGAGAGGGTATTTGCACCTTCACAACATCTACACGCAACTTGGAGCTAAAGAGTTTCTTAAATGTGAATATAGACCATGATTCCAGTGTGTCTAGCTCAAAAAAAACTTTTATCCCAGAAGTTTCATCCAAGTAAAAAATAAAAAACTTAAGCAAGTAAATAAATTAAGAATGTCAGAGTGGCCACCAAGTTTTTTAGATTAAAACCCCATTGTACTTGTTTATCTGGTTTTTATTTTGATTTGTTTTCCATGTTTACTTAAGGAATCTTCTTCTTTACTGTGGCATTAGATTTAAATTGTAATATTATGGGATGCTTTATAAAGTGTTACACTCTTTTAAAGCAGTATACAACAATACAATAACCGGCTTCGATGGTCATATAGTCTATGGCATCACTCTCGCAATAGACTAGACTGCCTACAACGGTATATTGGAGTTTTAATCTGGGTTAAGTGCACTGAGGGTGGTTTGTTCCTAAATGGCTTTTCACTTTCCCTCCAGGCAAATGTTGTTATACTTCTTCTAAGTTCAGTAAGACGCAATGCTAAAAAAAAAACTTTTCATCTTTATACTAGATCTATTAATGTGAAAAAAAATAACGAAATATTAGAGACACTACTTTGAATTATTTTCTAAAAATACTTGTACTGGTGGTGAAAGTGCTAATGTTTTAAATATATTAACTTTGGGGTTGTCTTTTTCAGTTATTTTTCTATGCATGAAGTTTGACTGTCCGTCCGAGTCATTGGCATATTTAAAATAATGGGGCTGGTATGAGGAACGTATCATTTATAAATAATGTACCCACATTTGCATGAGAGAGTGAGAATTGTTTTTATTAAAAACTACACTCAATACAACCAGACCAGATCCCGACTCCAAACTTTCTGTAGCCAACAATCGACTTTTTTAAACATCACTAAACATGTATTGTATTATTATTATTATTATTATTATTAGCACCACGTCTTACTACCCGTTAGGGTTATACGCACTTACGCTAATGTGTAATGGTAGGGTGATTGTGAGATGAAATGGAGGACCTACAGTTTAACGTGGAATCCGAACCACGGTGGCGGCCTGGCATTCCCCACATTCACAAGATGTCTTGTCAGAGGTGAAGGAAGGGTTTGGTAATCAGATAAATCTGTGCCGGGACCGAGGATTGAACCCCGGCCGCCAGCACAGAAGTCTGACACCTTACCTCCTAGACCACCAGGTCAACAACATGTATTGTAGAATATACAAGTGATTGTAAGCTAAAAGTAGCTTTATATCCAAACTATAAGTTTACTTGTAAATAACAGTGATAAATAATAATAATTATTATTATTATCATTAGGGTTCAAAGGTTCATAGACACATTAAGGTAATTTCAGTATTCTTTAATTTACAAACCATTGATATTATTCAACACAAATAAACTAAATAAATTATTCTAAACACGGAAATATGACCCTAAAATCCAAAATGTACAATAGTTAATACAATATAGCCTGTAGAATATTCATTTTTAAAACCATAAGATTACCAACAGAGTTTATGTAAATATGAGCATTGTGATGAACCAAAAGAAAAAGTCAAAAATATGGGCCCTAATAACAATAAATTTAAAATGAATCATAAATATATATAATAAAACCATGTGGTGTCTGTCTATCCAGACTTTTTCTGAAACTCACCAATAAGGTGCAATGTTTAAACTTCACACATACTTATTACTTAAACCCTTGACCCTGTCGGGTGCAAGCATAAAACCTATTTTGTGGGATGGTGGGCGGGAGGGTGAAAGGCATGGCGTATCTTCACAACCGAACAAAGGATCCTTCCGCGCTGACAAGAACAGATGGATCACGGAAACCGTAGATGGCGCTAGCTACCGAACAGGAATTGCGGAAAAATCATAGGTTTGGAAATATCAGTTTTCTCGAGAAGGAGTGAAATTTTTATTTTAATAATTTCAATGCCCCTTCTAAGATAATGTATCGATGTTTATTAATCGTTACATTTTATTATTATTATTTGTTATTAAGTCGGAAGTTTTCTATTGAACAATGTCAATTTTATCGATATTTGATCACTGTTAAAATTATAGAGATGGTGTGTAAATAAAAAGTATAACTTAATCAACATGCTTCTATCCTTGAACAAACCGTTTCCGAAAAGAAAATTGGAAAACAATAAAAAAATCTTGAAGATAACTGTTTGTTCCCACGGCTCTGCATTTCCACGCCTAATGAAAAGGGCCAACCGCCTTAAGGGTTGTAGCTAGGGGCGTTCAAATATAACGGAAGCACATTGGGGGGAGGGGGTTAGAACAGTGCCTACGTAAGACAGAGAGAGATGGGTAAGAATGGTGCAGTGACCAAGCCACCTCAAATAGACACATAGTAATTAAAAGTGTACAGACGGGGATTCAAGGACCTTGGTTTGGTCATCAGATTAAAAGTGGTTTCGAGTTTGCTATAGCCATAGTAATTTATGTATTACCCAATAATACTTTTTATATAATTTCAATTAAGTGTAAATTAAAACCAATTATATTTTATAGCTTTTTCAATGTTACCTGTCTATTGCGATAAATATAAATTAATTTTGCAACGGTGTTTATTGTAAATTATATGGCATCATTATTTTACATCTCTAAGTTAATAAATATCAGCGATTTATAATTTGCATAAAAAATAATATATTCCTTTGAACAAATTACAGAAAAAAAAGTTGGCAACTATTATACAAGCAAGAGAAATAAGAAAGGGGGAGGGGGTTTAGTCTTTGCTTATTTTGGCTTACAATGGAATGGAGGGAGTACAAAATGGACAAAAACGTGCTTACATAATACTTGAACGCCATCCTTCCCATAAAATTACTACAAATTTAGATAAATTTGCATGAGGTTGGCCACCAGGAGGAGTTCAGTACATCACGATCACGTGACTATAGATATAGACGGCATTTTGATCTATGGATCATGACATCTTAATGAGAAAAATTTGAAATTTGAAAGAAAAAAATCCCGTTAATCTGGCATTAGTATGGACACAAATCACGTTTTGAGTCTCGATTTTTTTTAAAAATCTTAAATTGTGATAAAAACAAGTGGGAATACTTCACGTGAAAACTGAAATTGAGCCTGATGAAGATATGCCTAACTCCTAGAAAATTAATAAATATTTAAATACAGATACTTTTTTCTACTGACATTAGAAGCGACACTATAACCTGAATCCTGTCCAAGCTTCAGGTTTTCTGTAGTGTATTTTATTACCTTAGGAGGAGGATATTGATGGCCTCGAGACTCGTGATGGAACACTCACTGATTAGTTTTAGATTTGCTTAACGCAATCTAGAGCTCGACGGTGTAACGTTGCCCATCAAAGTGGCATGCGTGTCCTAGCCAATTACTCTCAACCTTCCTCCCCCTTTCACCGGGGACCACCCCCCTACAGGCGAGATAAAGAGGGGCACGTTCTCTTTACTTTACTGTCAACAGATTTTGGTTCAACCTACATCCGACGTAGCGTGGTTTTTTATTCAATATTTTGAAGAGTTTTTTCATTAAAATATGTTTTAGGGGCATAAATTTCAAAAATAAATAAATTATTATTTTGATTTTTACTTGTTTGATGTTAATGAATGTTTTTTTGCTATGTATTTTATTCATTTTCAATCTAGTATAATTTAAATTGATCAAGTACAATCCCAACTACTTACTACCTGTTCAGGTTATAGTATATGTACTCATTACGCTAATGAGTCTTTAATGGGGAAGGTTAAATTTAGAGAAAATATACTCACATTAGCGTGGAGAAAGAGTGGAAACCCATTTTGGTAAACCACCTTCAGTGCACCCAACCGGGATTTGAAACTCGATTTCCTGTCATTTGCAGTCTAGTCTAACACGAGAGTGACACCTTGGACCATGTGGCCGCCAAATCAGGTCAATTTTTTATTGAAACAGTTTTTATTTTTGATGAGAATCAAACTTCGAATACTTATATTCATAAGTAGACAGGAATAAGTAGGGCTTAATATTTTTAACTACTCTAACATTTATTTTTAGAATTATAATGAATAAAACTCATCTTGACTAGAATTGTTCAAATTATCATTTACCTAATCAAAAGAAATAGTATAAACTTATTTTCAAAATAAAATGTGTTTGTAAAATATATAGTTTATTTTATAAATTTAGAAGTATTAATAAATTGATGTTAGTTATTTGTTTTAGGAATTTATTTAATGTAATTAATTATACGATATAAGAAAATCATACTAAAATAAAATGTTGCTTTCAAAAGTTAGTGTAAGAAATTTTTAGAAAGTCTAATCATTTTTAGCAAACCAACGATTCTAGGTTTTAACAGGTTGGTAGATATTTCCTTTTCTCTCCCGACGCCATTAAATCACGATCCTTTGAACCAGATTAAAACTCCTCTGTATAGGTCTCCAGAACCTTTGAAAACTCGACATTTCTTATGAAAAGAATTGATGACTTTGGTCAATCTTGTTATAGCCAAAATAGGTAATCGATAGGAAACAAATAAAAAAGTTTTGGCGAACATACAAGTATTTACCCACGTAAATTACTTGACCTAGTCCATAAAGACCACCAAAAGTAGCAACGAAGGTCACAAAATGGAAAACTACGGTGAAAATCAGAAGGAGCTTGGAACACTATCCGAATGTGAACATTATCGTGAATAATAAGTTATTGTGCGGCAACCAAGCAGACTTTTATAAGGAATGTGTTTGAATTGTTAACTTAAATATCCATGGTTGATATTTTAAAAGTAGACACTATTTATGTTAAAACTTACAAAGATTATTCATTTCAGAAAGTTATTAAAATTTCTGCAATTTGTATTATTTGAAAATCATTTGTAAGGGTTCAAGTATTACGTAAGTACCTTATTGATTTTTATCCCTCTCCTACCCACCCTTTTAGGAAAAATAAGAAAATGCTTGACCTCCACCCCCCTTTTGCTTATGTAAGATTTATCAACTTTTTTAATATGTTCGTGGGAATTACCATTCTTTTTTAATGCAATTTTGCTCACAGCCTGAACAGGTAGTAAGACGCAATGAAAATAATATTAAAAATTCATGCAATTTATAAATTGTTGGTAATTATTAACATGGAGCTGTAAATTAATATTGCGAAATAATTTAAAATTAACACTGGTATACAATAAATTTCAATTTATTGAATAGGTAAAATTAAAACAAGTTATAACATTATAAAAGTTTGAAGTTTTAATTTACTTTTAACTGAAGTTATAAAAAAGTATTATTTATAAAAAAACACCCTAAACTCCATTTAATCCGATGACCACGTCTCAACATTTTCCATTATTATGTTTTTATTTAAGGGGGAAGGGGGCTGGGTCACTCAAGCTATGGCTTATTTTTATAGGCTTCTCCACTTCTTCCTCGTTTAGCCACCTTGCTGCCCAAAGTTGCCCGAAGTCCAAGAGGCTTGCATGCTCCCTCACTCAATTTTGCCCGTCTGTCTCTGTCTTACGTAAGCATTGTTCTGATCTCCCTCCCAACTTGTCAGAAAAAATAAGCAAAACTCGAACCCCCTTCAACCCTAATGTGCTTACGTAATACTTTAACGTCCCCTAAAGTATACATACTTCTTTGAAATAACTAAAACCAAATAATTATATTTGTATTATTATGTTTAACTTCTAGTCTAAGCTAGACATTTTAATATATATGTATAAAGTGTTTAATATGTTCATTTGCTAAATTATAAAATTACATTTTTAAGAAAAGTTCATTTAAAATATAGTTTTCTTCAGCCCCTGAATTTATAGACGCAACCCGTCACTCGATTCCCTAATAAGAGTTGCCTATATAATCTATCTCACGGCGCACTCTCGTTGGTAGTATTGTGAAGAATGTTTACAGACCAATTTTCACACCTCATAGAAGAGACAAACAAATGTTTTGCCATCAAAATTGATGCTATTTAATAACATTAATATTAGTATTTTTCTTTATAAAAAGTTATAACTGCATATCACATGGTCTGGTGTGTGAATAAGTGAAAATAAATTTAGTAACTTAACTGGTCATTAAATAAGGAAGGCCTATTCTATGAAAAATGGTACTGCAGTTACGGACGACTGATGTTAAGCTATTCCTTTGTAAGAGAAATGAAATAGGCAACTCTAGTTAGAGATATTTATGACTGGTTTTAGTTGTAAATTCCACGCCTGATACAATAAATTGTTTTGTCCATTTATTTTGAGTTATGGGTTAATTGTTAGTATAAATGAGTAGGATTTGTTTAGTTACAAAGTTAAATACATATTTGTTTCAAAGTTTAACTTGGCTAATTCTATATTTGAGATAACTCATATTTTATTTTAAATATAGTATCAGTATAATAATAGGTTATAAGTAAAGTATAGTTATTATTTTCTTTATCACCGCGTCTTACTATCCGCTTGGGCTTTACGCTTATGTATTAATTACGCTAATGGTTTTATGGATTTAATAAGGTTATATTTATATGACGTGAACCCCATTTTAGTGGAAGGGGAGTGGAAAAACCAACCTCAGTACACCCTACTAAGATTCTAGCCTCTATCCCCCTGTCATCGGTTGTATAGTTTACTGCGAGAGTAGCGCGTTAGACCATGTGACCAAGGAAGTGGGTCTAAATTAATTGAACACGTGATCAAATTAAAGGAGAAGGTGTAATAAAACAACAATTCTAACCTAAATATCATGTAGTAGGTTATTTCAGTTATATTGATTAGAAAACTATTCAAAATTAAAGCTTATCTGTTATTTAATTCTCAAATGAAAAGTGTTTGTCTTATTAATCTTCAAGATTAAATCATTTTTATGTGATGCTATTCCGCAAACTCCAAGAATATCTAGATGACGTCACCAATATCACTGTAAAGCCACACGATGCGTATTTTGATTGGTTTAATATTCCTCACATAAGCTGTAACTGATTTGCATGTGTCTGACCTATCAGTTACCGATGTTCGTTCAGCCGAGGTCGACGGATTTTTCATGAGCGATAAAAATTTGTAAGCACAACTTCCTTCGAAGGGGAAGTAAAGCCGTTCCGTATGTCCAATGTCGATTATGGTATGTAAAATAACCCAGGAAGGTATGTGTGTTATTTCCATTCTGGCAAAATCGGTAGGCCCATTCGCGCTCGTTTATATAAATTCAGTGTGGAAGGCAACGGGGAGCCACCACACTTCCTAAACTCCCCTGGTACATGGTATTCCCACCAGATGGTGCAGGTAGCACAAGCCAACCTAAGGGCTGAGTGCGTGCCCAACCATCGAGTTGTTGACTTAAGACCTTATGTAGGAAAGCTATAAAAAAAACTGTATTCGCAATACACTGTGTTGAGACATCAATTTTAGATGATCTTGTAACCCTAATGTAGGACAGTAAATCCCATCAATCTCTCACACTGGCATGGGACTGACCATAGCCTAAAAGAAGAAGGTTTGGTAGCAATATAAATTTTTTTGAAGACCATAAGCCAGTATTACCTAAAGAGTGGTTATATCTACCAATTTAAAAGAGGACGATTGTCAATAAATAAAAACTGAAGATATTGGACGCTCAAATCCTCGAATACGATAAATAAAGACCTTGACATGATATAACAATTTTTTTAATTTGGTAAAAGGAATTACATAGGCTTGTGTAGTTGAAGGGGAACAAAGTCACAAAACAGGACATAAATATATTAATATAATGATCATCCCACAAAAGGTTTTACATATAATAATAATAATAATAATAGTAGTAATAATAATAATATTTAGCACCACGTCTTACTAACCGTTCGGGTTATACGCTTTAAGTACTAATTACGCTAATGGATTAGGAATTGGGAAGGTTGAATTAGAGGAAGTGAGCCCACATTTGCGTGGAGGGAGAGTGGAAAACCATTTAGGAAAAACCACCCCAGTTCACCCGACCGAGATTCGAACCTCGATCTCCTCGTCCTCAGCAGTCGAGCTCAACACGGTTTTTACATATAATATTTCAAAATATTCACAAACTTTTTGATAAAGATGATCTTTTGTTAAACACATCTTATAATAAATAAGAACTGAAGATGGTGTAGCATCTATAATAACACCGAACCATGTGATAAAAATTAAAGTAATATAACATCAAGTATAGAGAAGGAAATGAAAATTATTATTATTATTATTATTATTATTATTATTATTATTATTATTATTATTATTATTATTAGCACCGCGTCTTACTACCCGTTCGGGTTATACGCACTTACGCTAATGTGTAATGATAGGGTGATTGTGCGATGAAATGAAGGACCTACAGTTTAACGTGGAATCCGAACCACGGTGGAGGCCTGGCATTCCCCACATTCACAAGATGTCTTGTCAGAGGTGAAGGAAGGGTTTGGTAATCATATAAATCTTTGCCGGGACTGAGGATTGAACCCCGGCCGCCAGCTCAGAAGTCTGACACCTTACTCCTAGACCGCCAGGTCACCGAAATGAAAATAAAAATAAAAGAGATAAGATTTTTGTAAGTGTTTTAATTGTTAATTACGTAATATACATGACAGAAAAAATATATAATTGTGAACCTTAAACCACTTTATTTTAATTCAATTTTAAATATTTTCACTTTGACTTAAATTGTACATTTGTAAAGATTCAAAATAAAATTAAGATTAAGATTCAATAAATATAGGATTAAACCCATATTTACTTAAAAGTAAAGAGAGTAAGCGTAGACACCTGTTGAAGGTTTTTTGTGTTTGACGATTTAGTACAAGTTTTAAGAGAGTGGGCAGTCGCACGATGAGGCTAGAAGAGGTTTGTCGCGAAGTCCTGGCGTAGTGTAGGATTGGTGAGCCCTTTCTTTGTTTAGTATCAAACAAAATTGTTGCGTCAAATTTATGTATAAATAGTATTTATATTAATAAGAAGTCATTTTTACATTTTTTTAAAGGAATTTCACCTAAGTTTATAATAATAACATTACCAAGCAAAGACAATACGAGTAGTGCCATTAATCAAATATGGCTAAGTAATTGTGGGCTTCAGGCAATAGTTTCGTAAATTTAAAAAAACTAATTCTGGACAAGGAAATTGAAGACCGGACCCTTGACTTATCGTACCAATGCTCTACCAATGAGCTATGCAGGATTCATCTCTTACCTAGGGTCATTTTTCACTCATAGTTTAAGGCAGATTCTGTGATGTACGTGTGGAAATCCTCGGCTACCTATTGAGCTAACATTGATACCGCATTCACCGGTGACTGAGGAGTGGCTTTATACTGCCCTTTGTACAAATGATCATTTCGTTCTCCCAAGCCTCGCTACAATACTTGTACAAACTTATGCTTTCTCCAAAATTGTTCTTAGAGAGTTTTTTTACTTGAAATTTAAAGTGACCTGGTGGTCTATTGGTAAGATGTCAGACTTCTGTGTTGGGAGTCCAGGATTCAATCCTCGGTCACGGCACAAATTTATCTATCTGATTGCCAAACACTTCTTTCACATCTGAAAATACGTGTATTAATCAAAACTTGTGAATGTGTGGAATGCTAGGCCTCCACTGTGGTTCGGATCCCACGTTAAACTGTATGTCCTTCATTTCATCTCATTATCACCCTATCATTACGGACGGGTAGTAAGACGCGGTGATGATAATAATAATACTTGAAATTTAACTAAAGACTTTTTTTAAATCGAAAATCTTGTTCTAAGCTTATTAGAATACTGATTTTGTTTGATCTATACAGATTTTAGTTCAAGTGTTTTGCCCTTTTGACCTGATATGATCCTTGGAAATGAAAACAGTGTGGCTGGACGCGTTAAAAGAACTCGACTCCCCCCGCTCTCCCCTCGGATGACATCGATTCGATTACTTGCCGGTAATGGGTAAGCTTTCCAGTGGGAATTAAGGTAATGAATACAGCAGCATATGAGGTTTATCCATCCCCCCCCCCCCCCC